>CM053584.1:35156769-35215038 GCA_028627135.1 Pseudochirops cupreus
TTCCAGGATTGGTTTAGAGTCCTATTTTATGGGTATTTTGGGGTGGCTATGTGAGAGCTGCGATGTGTTGCTGCTGCTACGCTGCCATCTTGGCTCCGCCCCTCTAAGTTATTTCTAAACCTTGGTTTAGAAGTCTGTTTTCCAACCTCAAAAGCCAACTGAAACTACCCTCTTCAAAGGTACTAATCGTCTTTTACTTGCCAAATCCAATGACCCTTTCTGAGCCCTTATCCTCTCTGATCTCTTTAGTGTTTGACACTATTGATCATCTCATTCTGGGTTATTCATTATTTCTAGGTTTTTGTGACATTGTTCTATCCTGGCTCCTGCTACCTGTCCCACAGCTCATTCTCAATCTCTGTTGCTGGTTCATATTTCTCATTATCCCTTCTGACTGTGGGTTTCCCCCAGGTGTCTGTCTTGGACCCCTTTCTCTTTTCACTTTATACTATCTGACTTACTGATCTTATCAGCTCTCATGGGTTCAGTTATCATCTCCTGCCTCCATAACCTTGCAATCACCGGCCCTCACGCCAGGAATGCTTTCTTCTTTCATCTCTTGGTTTCTCTGGCTTCTGACAAGATTCAGCTAAAAATCTTACCTTCTTCAAGAGGCATTTCCCAGTTCCCTCCGCTGCTAATGCCTTGTCTTCTGAGATTTCTTGCCATCTAATCTGTATATAGCTTGACTGAACCAAAGTATTTACATGTTCTCTCCCTGATTTAAATGTATCCACCCTGAGAACAGAAATTATTATTTTTTGGTTGTTTGTTTTTGTCTGTGTTTGTATCCCCAGCAATTTGTAAAATGCCTGACTCATATTAAGCCTCTAATAAATGCTTGACTGATTGTTAACTGAGTAGTGTGAACTATTTTATTTATAATTTTCTTTAAATTGAACTAAACCCATATTCAGTATATAAATCTAACCAGGTCACAAAATGTAATTTTTGAATGTGTTGTTTTGGCCTTTTTTTGCTATTGTTTCATTTAATATTTAATATTAATAAAATTAATAATCATATTCATTTACTATTTCATTTAATATTCATTTAATAATATTTAATACAGATGTTTATTAGAGATAATGCTCTATAGTTTGCATCTCTCTCAAATTCCCACGTTTGTCATGCTCAAAAATGTATATCTCATTCTTCACCTTGAGTCCATCAAAGAAGGTGACCTGTTTCAATATCTTTCCTCTGGAGTTCCAACTGGTCAACACATGCATTAGAGACCACAATTATTTCAGTCATTTGTGTTACAATGTTCTGTTGGCTCTGCTCACTTCACTCTGCATCAGTTCATATAAGTCTTCATGGGCTAGTTTTCCCTCAGCCCTTACAACAATTACATTTTTCCTTTCTTGTTGTCTTTGGAAATCTGATAGGTTTATGGTAGAACTTGAAGGTTATTTTAATTTATATTTCCTTAGTTACTAGTGATTAGAAACATCTTTTCATATGGCTGTTGATGACTTATATTTTTTTCCTTTGAGAAGTCTGTTCAAATACTTTGGACTATTTCATTATGTTGGGTAATGGCTATCATTTTTATATCTTTGAAACTGTTTCTTATGTATCTTTCATATTCCAAGAAACTTGCTGCCAAGATGTTTTCCCTTCTAAATGCATTTTTGTGTGGGCAAAAACCTTTCTATATTATACTGTCTAAATTGTCCATTATGTAGTCCTATCTATGTCTTCTAAAGAAGTCTTTCTCCATAGTTGTGAGAGTATTTCCTTCCTTGATCATCTCAATTATTTGTAATGTGACTTTCTATATCTAATTCACCTATCCATTTAGAGCTTATTGTCATATATTCTGTTAAATGTTGGTCTACATCTAATTTATGCCAGACTACTTTCCAGTTTTCCAAGCAGTTTTGTCCTTACCCTAGTAACTGGGGTCCTTGACTTTATCATTACAATACTTGTATGCCTTCATTTTCATATAATGAATACCTAAACTGCTTCACTGATCAAACAATTTTTAACCAGTATTAATTAATTTTGACAACTACTGCTTTGTGGTAATGAGATTTGGGTGTTGTTTTTAATTTAGTATGCCATTAAATAAATTATCTGGTATCATCATTTTTATTGGGTTGACATGACCCAACTATGAGCAATTAATATCTGTCTACTTACTGAGATGTGTCTATTTCTCTAAAGAGTGTTTTGTAGCTTTATTCATGAAGTGCATCTGTATGTCTTAGTAGGTGGACTCCTAAGCATTTAAAACATTCTGTAGTCCTTTTGAATGAAATTCAAGAGAAAAGAACACTACAGGATTGAAGTGAGTAACTGTGGAATCAAAAATGGAAAGAGAGAAAAGTAAATTCAGAGCAGTGCTGATATCCTGAGAAAGAAATAAAAACTGTAGAGATGGCAGTTCTCAATGTGGACAAAGGTTCAGGTGGCATAGTATAAGATGGAAAGAGAGAAGCTTACAAGTGGAAAGTTTGTTTTTAATAACCACGTAAGTAGATGATGATAAAGAACTACTGAAGAGTTCAGATTAAAAAAAAAAGATTTAGGAATAGCAGTTAGATCTGTAATTTCATCAGTATAGTCAGCTAGGTGGCACAGTGGATAAAGAGTTGTTCCTGGAGTTAGGAACAGATGAGTTCAAATACAACCTCAAATACTTACTAACTGTGTGAACCTGAGCAAGTCACTTAACCTCTTTCTGCCTCAGGTTATTTAACTGTAAAACAGGGTAATGATAGTACCTACCTTCCAGGTAGTCATGAGGACCAGATGAGATTTATTTATAAAGTTCTTCCTTCCTTCCTTCCTTCCTTCCTTCCTTCCTTCCTTCCTTCCTTCCTTCCTTTCTTCTTTTCCTAGTGAGGATGTTCCCTCTAAGAAAACAAATGAGTACCTTCTCTGCAATATATAGTATTAGAGAACTGAGCTGCATGGTTTTGGAAGGCACAATCTGGGCCACTATATAGCATCATGGGCCAAAGCAAATAACAGTGGCTTTGGGGTCAAAGGACCTTATTTCAAATATTCTCTCTGCGCTTAATAATAATGTGACCTAGGATGAATCTTTTATTCTCTATGCCTCAGTTTCTTCTTCTGTAAGATGAGAGAGTTGATCTAGATACCCTCCGAAGTCCCTTCCAATTTTAGATCTATACTCCTAAATTACAAGGAAGTTTATTTAGTCTCAGTATAAGGAAAATCACCTGAAGAATGTGAATGATTCAAAACAGCAATGCACTGTCTTGTAAGATACTTTATCTTCCACTGCCCCACCTGTAGGAGTGTTCAAAAAGGGAGTAAATGACCATTTATCAGGGCTCTGGTAGATGGGATTGTTGTTGTCTAATTGTTTCAGTCACATCTGACTCTTTGTGATCCCATTTGGGATTTTCTTGGCAAGGATACTGGAGGGGTTTGCCGTCTCCTTCTCCAGATCATTTTATAGATGAGGACTTGAAGCGCACAGGCTTAAGGGATTTGTCCAGGGTTGCACACCTAGGAAGTGTCTAAGATCAGGTTTGAACTTATGAAGATAAGTCTTCCTGCCTCCAGGTCCAGCACTCTATCCACTGTACCCCAGGTGCTAGGGACCCAACATTAAAAATGAAACTGCCTTCAAGGAATTTATATTACATTAAAGGGGTGAAATCTCTCTCTCTCTCTCTCATTACATATATATATATATATATATATATATATATATATATATATGTAAATAAAACATATATATATGTATTGTGTGAGTGTGTGTGTGTGTGTAAACAAGTAAGACAAACAAAAATAAATTCAGAGAGTTGGGGATAACACCCCCAAAAGTACCATTAACAGAATTAAGACAAATAAGATAAAGGCGGCAATAAACATTTTAAATATAAGAAGAATGCATGTACTTCTACAAGGCCAATTATGCAGTCTTTCCCCATGAGATCTAAAATGTATTCTGTCCCCCATGAAAAGAGGAATAATGAAGCATCAAGTACACAAAATAACAAAACTAAAATAAAAAAAGAAAAGAAACCTTATCCCTAAGAATTTCTATTCGCCTATGAATTTGAACCCCAAACCAACTCAGAGCCATCATGTTAATTTTCTCATCCCTATGCTGGAACGAAGGGAAAATGCACGCACGGGGTAAGTTAGAAAAAATGGAGCTTAAGTCTTTTTTTTAACTGATGTTTTGCCAGTCAGGTTCCAGGCTTCATTAGAGGATTCAAACTCCAACTTTTGTTAGGACTTCAAAGCATTTTTCAGCTCCAACTTAGGTGATGAAATAAATTTGTAAAATCACAGATTCGGAGGCTGCTTTGTGTAAATGGTTATTTTATCACATTTTTTTAAGGTTAGTTCTATAGGCTTAACTTCTTTACTTGAAGAAAAAAAAATCCTGGAAAGTCATCAAAGAGGTTTATTTGCAAAGACCCCAGACAAGAACAGGATACTAGGTAGTAACCACCGTGATTCAGAGAGAATAAATCCTGTCAGACTATTCTAATCCCCCCAAACAGAGGGATAGGCCTGATAAATCAGAGCTCTCAAAGAAGCAGAAAGAAAATATACAAAGCTAAGTCAAAAACAAAAGTGAACTTAACAACTGCTTCTAAAAACATGAACATGTTGTTTTTTAAAAGGAATAGTTTTCATTAACATCCCCGTAACTCAGTTTCCTCATCAATAATATTCACAAGCTGAACTAGGTAATCTTTAAGGAATCTCCTGTCTTAAAATTCCGTATTTTTTATGATTCAATTATTCAACAAACATTTATTAGCTTCATATTACGCGCAATCTTATCTTAGTGTTAGGGATGCAGTAATAATATTAATAATAATAATAAATAATAGGAAAAAGTATTTATTAAGTGCCTGCTATGTGAAAGGCACTGTGTTGAGTTTTACAGGACCTATAAGGGGTGCCAGAGTGCACAGAGTTCTGGGCCTGCAGTCAGGAAGACTCATCTTCATGAGTTCAAATCCAACCTCAGACACTAGTTGTGTGGTTCTGGGCAAATCACTGAACCCTGTTTGCCTCAGTTTCTTCCTCTGTAAATTGAGCTGGAGAAGGAAATGGCAAACCACTCCAGTATCTTTGCCAAGAAAACCTGAAATAGGGTCACAAAGAGTCAGACATAACTGAGCAACAAGTGTTTTACAAGTATTACGTCATTTGAACCTCACATTCGAGCCTGGAAGGCAAGCATTGTTATTATCACCATTTTACAGATGTGGAAACTAAGACTGATTGAAGTTATGACTTGTCTAGGGTCACATAGTCAGGAAGAATCTGAGGTTGGATTTCAATTTTGGTCTTCCTAACTCCAGGTCCAGTGTTCTTTCTTCATTAATATAACACTTTAAGGTTTGCAAAGCACTTATCTCATTGGTTCTCATGAATGACCCTGTCTAGTAGATACTTAAGTATTATCTCCTAATTTTAGAAATGAGAGAATGAAGGCTCAGAGGGTTGAAATGACATGCATTGGGTCAGAGAGCTAAGAATTTAAGAAAGGACTAAAGCCTAGGGTGCCATCACCTCTCCACCAGCACAAGGAATAACACAACCCTTATCTCAGGGAGTTCACCCATGTCAAAGACTGATCTAGGGGAAAGTGAGATACATGCAAAGGAGTGACAGAGGGAGGGATGGAAAGGGAAGAAGGGAAGGAGAGAGGAAGAGAGAGAGGGAAAGAGGAAAGGAGGCAAGGAGGAAGGAGGAGAGAGGGAAAGAAGGAAAGAGGGAGGGAGGAAGGAGATGATAGAAAGAGGTACGGAAGGAGTAAGAGAGAAGGAAAGAGGAAGGGAGGGAAGTATAAAAGGAGGAAAAGAAGGAGGGAAGGAGAGAGATAAGGATGGAGGAAAAGAAGGAAGGAGAGAGGGGGAGAAGGAAAGAGGGAGGGAGAGAAGTAGGGAGAGGAAGAAGGGGAAAGGGAGAAGGAGAGAAGGAACAAGGAAGAAAAAGAGAGACAGAGGGAGAAGGAGAGGGAGGGGGAGAGAGAGAACACTTTTATTGGTGTGGAGTTAGTGTGTCAAGGTTAGTTGGTTGGTTGTTGTCCTTCCTTCTAGAAGAGAACTAAAATAACACCACTATGTCGGGGTTAAGGTACAGTGTGTCTGACTGTGGCTGACTAGAACAACGCCAATTCAGAAGGCTCTACCAAAGGTCAGGCACAAAAAGTCCACATGAATATTTGGAGTGAAGATGACTCTAACTTTGTGGATTTCATATTTCTTTTGAGTTACTTTAATTCTGATGTGCACATTGAGCACAGTGCCTTCTTTGACACAGGGACACCATGTGGCAGTCCTGGCAGATCCAGCATCTCCTATGTCTCACAGTTGATTCCAAAGTTGTTCAGAGAGCCCTTGAAAGTGTCCTTATATTGTGTCCTTGTATCACTTCGGACCTCCATGTGAGCATTTGCCTTGTCTCAAGGTGTGTCAAGGATGATTTCATTGGATACTTAGCTCTTCAATAATGGTGCAATATGAAATAGAGCCAGACAATTAAAAAAAACCAACCACTTCTAGTCAGTAACAATGCTAATTCATTAACTCAGCAATTTTTGAATATCTACTTTGTGAAAGGCACAATTACCCACTTTCTATCACAGAACTCTGAGTGCAATGCATCAAAACACACAACAATGAGACTAAATAAACGTGAGCACCTGTATGTACAGAAAGCTATTCTTTTGGATAATGGACTCATTGTCATACCTTGACTAAACAGTTTTGTGACAGTGACAGTGTTTGTATCTATGGACTGATGTCATCAAGAGGCACCTCACAAGGGAAGCTCTTCAAGATCTAGCCTGGATATGACACAATGAAACATTCATCAATGACCCCACAGGGAAAAATACATCCATGAAGTTTTGAAGTGATGGAAAAAAGGGAGGGAACTAATAGAGAAGTGAGGGGAGGGGAGGCAAGAAGACAATGCAGGATTTAGAAAATAGACTTTGTGTTCAAAATAACATCGGGAAGTTGAAAAATCTTCAGGTGGTCCTGTCTTCATGGATGTTAGTATTCACAATCTATCCAAGCTCAACCATAGTCTGTAACTCTCATTCATTTGCTCCCATGAGTGCACTGTTTCAATCTCATGGCCTTTATGGGCTGGGGTGGGATGAGAGCTTAATCACTTTCTGTTGACATCATAAGAACAGTAATAAAATATAGGAGTTATCCATAGGTCATCCATGAGATCAGCACATCTCCTTTTTCATTCATTTTGCTGTGATGATATCACTTATTTTGCTTTTCCTTTGTCAGTCAATAAGCATTGTGGATGCAAAGTAAGGTAAAGTACTCTCCCTATCCTCAAGGAGCTCACAGTCTAATGCTAGAGACAATAGGCAAACAGCCATGTACAAACACATTATAGATAGGATAAATCGGAAACAATCAACAGCGGGAAGGGATTAAACTAGAAGGTGGGATGTTAGCTGGGACTCTGAAGGATGCCAGCAGAGTCAGATGACAGAGATGAGGAGGAAGAGAATTCCAGGCATGAGGTGGGCAGGGGCAAGGAGGATGAAGACAAACAGTGAAAATGTCCACAAGGAGGCGGGTGTCATTCGATCACAGATCTGTTGAGAAGAATGAAACATAGGAAGACTAGAAAGACAGAGGGGTGCAGATCAGGAAGGGCTTTGAAAACCAAAGAGAGGAGTTTATATTTTATCCCAGAGGCTATTGTGGGAGTTTGTTGAGTAGGGGTAACATGATTTGACCTACTCTTTAGGTTAATCACTTTGGAGACTAAAAGGAGAGTGACTTGGAGTGGATGAGGCAACAGTATAAAATTATATCAAATAAAGGATCTCTGGCAAAAATATTTTAAAAAATCAACCAAAGAATAAATTACTTGACGCCAAAGGATTGGTGGATCAAAGAATAAATCATAGAAAATACAGAATTTCCATTAATGATCATGGTAACAAGGTCACAACATTCCAAGAAATTTTGAATCTCAGATAAAAAAGTCCTTAAGGGAAAATGTATATCTCAAAATACTTTGGAAAAGAATGGATCAATATATTGAGAAATGCAACTAAAAAATAGAAAACCAACAAATTTTTTAAAACCCACTTAAACCCCAAAATAAAAATCCTTAAAATTAAGAAAAGGATTAACAAAATTGAAAACAGAAAAATATATTAATAAGTAAAATTATTAGCTCATTTAAAAATGAAACCATTAATTAATTTGATTGCAAAGAAGAAAAATGGAAATCAAATTATGAATACCAAAATGAAAAAAGATTTCATAACAAATAAAGAGAAATAAAGGATATTATTAGACACTCTTTTGCCCAACCATATGACAATAAAACTAACAACTGAATGGCATAAATTAATATTTACAAAAATCCAGAGCACCAAAATTAACAGAATAAAAAAACAGAGAATTTAAACTATCGGTCTCAGAGAATAAAATTGGAAAAAACAGTAATAAATAAACTTTCAGAGGAAGATAGAAAAAGATTGATTCACAAGTGAATTCATCAAGCATTCAAAAAAACAATTAATTATAATATATGAACTATTTGCAAAAATAGCAAAAGAAAGGATCCTTCCAAATTCCTTCTGTGATACAAATATTGTCTTAAGACATAAACCACAGAGAGGCCAAACAGAAAAAGAAAACTATAGCCTAAATAGCTCTAATGAACACTGAAGCAAAAAAAATATTTGAACAAAATATTAACCAAGAGGTTAAAACAACATATCACAAAAATTAGTATGACTAAATTGGATGCATATAAGAAATGTAGAGTTGGTTTAATATTAGGAAGGCTATAAACTTAATTATATTAATAACAAAACCAACAAAAATCATAGGGTTATATCAATTGATGCAGAAAAAGCTTTTGACAAAATTCATGATCCTTTTCTGTAAAAAATAAAAATACTAGGAAACATAAGAAGAAATGAACCTTTCCTTAAAATGATAAATAGCATATATTTAAAACCAGGGGCTACTATAATATGCAATGTAGATAAACTGAAATCTTTTCCAATAAAAGCAGAAATGAGGATGTTCATTATTACCACTTCTGTTTGACACAGTACTAGAAATGCTAGCTATAGCAATAAGAAATTAAAAGAACTGAAAAAAGAAATTAAGGGAATAAATGTGGGTAAAAAGGAAACAAAATTAGCACTTGTTGCAAATAATAGGATAGTGTACTTTAAAAACCCTAGAGAGTAGCACTATATTTCAAACTAAAATACAAAGCAGTAATTTTCAAAACAATTTTGGACTGCTTAAAAATTAGAAAGCTTTATCAATGGAATAGATTAGGTAAGCAACAGAGCAAACAAATCTGATAGTATATATACATATATGTGTATGCATATACATATATATAATATATGCATGTGTTTCTACATATGTATGTATATCATTTAACCCTGTTTGCCTCAGTTTCCTCACCTATAAAATGAGCTAGAAAAGGAAATGCAAACCCTCGAGTAACTTTGCCAAGAAAACCCCAAATGGGGTCATTAAGAGTTGGACACAACTGAAAAACAACTGAACAACAAAACACACACATGCGTGTATATGTCTGTAAAGCCAATCACAAGTGGCTCTCCTGAGGACTGGTGCTGTGAATAACTTTAAGATTCTAATCGCATAGTATAATGAATTCTATTTATTCAGCAAGAAAGTAAAGCATAACATTCAAGAAACTAAAGCATAACATTCACAGCAACATAACTTATTACTAAGGTGGCCATATAGTCTTAAACAAAACATATCATTCAGTAAGTCACAACCTCCTCAAGCAATATATAGTATCCAAGTAAAGTCCTCTTTCATCTTGACTAGAGTCCAGCTTTCAATCATCCTTAAACCAATCATCCTTAAAGGGTAGCAGAAAGTACAAACACCATCCACCCCTAGGTCACAGCAAGTTACCATCTCTTCAGTCAATACAGAGTATCCAAAGTAAAGTTCTCTTTCATCTTAACTCAAAGCTGACTTCCAAACTCATTTTATTTTTCTTGGTTTCTCTTTTCTCATTAGCAAAGTTAGACCAGTGGTTGTCAAAGCTTCTTTAGTGACAATCAATCTTTTTTGAAAGAAAGGAAGAAAGAAAGAGAGAGAGAGAGAGAGAGAGAGAGAGAGAGAGAGAGAGAGAGAAAGTAGAGGTGGCTTGATGGCACAGTGAATAGAGCACCAGCCCTGGAGTCAGGAGGACCTGAGTTCAAATCCAGCCTCGGACACTTGACACCCTTACTAGCCATGTGACCTTGGGCAAGTCACTTAACCCCAGTTGCCCAGCCTTGCCCCCTCCAAAAAGCAAAAACAAAAGAAAGAAGGAAAATGCTACCCATGCTTTTCATAAAAGTCTATAGAAATGATTTTCTTTGTTCATGTTTTATTCAAATAAACTTAAGAATTTATTACAATTTTATAGCCACCAAGCAAATCTCAACAAACAATCAAAATAAGTAATAAAATAAAATAAATAAAATAAGTAATCAAATGTAAATTGATATTGATTGATAAAGTCAATCAATAAACATGTGTTAGGTGGTTACTACATGTCAGGCACAATGCTAAGTGTGCTGTGAGCACCTGTATTTGGTCTTAATTTGTATCCCAGTGCTTAGCATAGTACCTGGAACAATGGCGGTGCTCTTTGAGTGTTTATTGACTGAGTAGTTTCAGGAGATACAAAGAAATGAGAAAATACAGTCTCTGCCCCAAGGAATTCACATTTTTAAAAGGAAGATAAGATGCAAATAGCTATGTATAAGTTAGATGTAGGGGATTTCTGGGTCATATGACCCATAAGATGAAAGAAAAGAGATTTTCTCTGAACTTCATAACTGCTCAGATCTTCCCAAAATAGGAATTATATATGAGATAAACCAATTTTAGCTGTCTCCATAGTCTAAGACTTTAAGAATTTTTTTTGTTTTGTTTTGCAGCTGGGGTTAAGAGACTTGCACAAAGTCACATGGCTAGTAAGTGTTAAGTGTCTGAGGATGAATTTGAACTCAAGTCCTCCTGACTCCTGGACCTCTGCTCTATTTGCTGTACCACCTAGCTACCCCCAACTTTAAGAATTTTAATGAGCCTATAATTCTATGAACTAATAGCAAAGAAAGCATTGCCTCACCCCTAACATACTCACTCAGCAATCCTTTCCCCACTGCCTATCATGGTAGGTTGAGCTATACCATGAGCTGGGAACAGAATTCAACTCTAGTAACACCCCTACCCCTTTACCTCAGTGCCTCAAAGAGCTGAAAAGCAGAAGTTCGCTCTAGCTGGGACAGCAAATAAGCAGTGCTCAATGGAGCTCAGCCAGAAATCTAAGAAACGGAGAGAACTGAGGCTGAATGTTAATGTGCAGAGAATATATGGCATTCCACTGAGACTGAGGGAAAGAGCCTAGCATCCAGATGGGTCAGTTCTGTCCCCCCAAGAAGTCAATAAAGGCAATACTGAGGCATAAAACATGAATCGCCCTTTGTGGGAGGAGTCTGAAGTGGCTTTGATGTCCAGCCTCCAGGGAAACCATACTCAAAAGGGAAGGAGTCAGAAAGTGAACAATAGGTGAACATAAGGCTAAAAGGCTAAAATTAGCAAAGATCATGGAAGGAAGAAAACTCAGTCAAAGACCTTGAGTATAAGCAAATAAATCAACAGAATAAATGTGTCTTCCAGGTCAGCTAAAAAAGACCAGACATTGATAAATAAATATTGCAAAACTAAACAAAATTAATACCTAATGAATTAAAGGATCCTGTGGATTCCCAAAAAAGCATGAACTATGAAAGTGGGTTCCTGAATGATTTAAAAGAAAAATAAGAATTGTGAGAGCAGAATTTATGGCATACACAGCAGTATTAAGTGTCAGAAAATAAAAACTTGAATCTATTGTAACAAGTCAAAGACACAGAGGTAAAAGACAGTCTGAAAGAAGAGAAGCAAAAAACAATAACTTTAAAAGAAAACAAGATGTTTATACAAGCTGAATATAGCAATCTCAAAGACAGGATGCTAGATACAACTTTAAGGATTATACATCCCCCAAACACATACTCAAATCTGAATAACCATAGTTTGTCCATCATTCTTTCAAGTAAAAATGATGTTCCATGAAAAAATAACTAGTTTAGCTCACAGTTCAAATAATTGAACAAGTGCTTTTCCCTCAGATAGCCATTATATTTCAGCATTTTGACATGACAAGTCAAAAAAACTGAAAACCTTAGTGCAAAAGGTAATGCAAGAAAACAATCTAGAACTTCTGAACCAGAAAAATTGAAGGAGAAAGAAAAGGGGGGGGGGGAGGAAACTTATTCTTCAAATTCTAGGCCACATAATGGTTAAATTTGTCATTTCCAATGACAACAAATTCTTCACACAATCACAAGAAAGATCTTTCAATACAAAGGAAAGGAAATCTGAATAACACAAGACTCTTCTGCACCCTCAAAGCAGCACAGAAGGGAATGGAAAATGTTCTGAATAGCTTAGGAACTTGATATGCAAAGACAGTGTCATAATCTGCAAATCTCTCCCAACTGCTATGACTCTTCATATGGCTTTGTCTACCAGATAATAGAAACTTCTTCACCCTGGAAGCTCATTCCTCCCTCTACCTCTCTGAACTCTACTCTGATTGTCAAACTCCTCCCAGAACTCTGTTTTGAGACAAATGGTCATTGAAGGTATTGCTTTGAGTGAATGGGAGATTAAATTTTCTTTCTTCCTCTTTCCTCAACCCCCACCACTAATTCCTGTCTTAAGTGGAAGTATACCTTGCAAACTTCCAAAAGAATGGAAGATTTAGACTTTCCATCAGCATTAATTGCAGGGTACCTGGAGCAACACTGACTGATGGAAACATATGCATTGTGAGGTGAGGGACATACAAAGGACAGACTAGATAAGCAGTTCTCAAATGTTTTGGTCTCAGGACTCTTTTACACTCTTCAAAGTTATTAAGTATTCCATAGAGCTTTTGTTTATATGGGTTATGTCCATTGATATTTACCATATAAAATATTAAAACTGAAAAAGTTTTAAATATTAACTAATTTTAAAATAACCATAATGAATCCATTATGTTAACATAAATAATATATTTTTATGAAAAAACTCCATTTTCAAAAAATAAGTTAGTGAGAAAAGTGGTATTGTTTTATATGTTTTTGCCAATCTCTTTAATGCCTAACTTAATAGAAAACAGATGTATTCTATCTGCTTCTACATTCAATCTATTGAGATATGTTATTTTGGTTGAAATATATGAAGCACATTTGGCCTCAAACAGATATGTTTCTGGAAAAGGAAAGAGAATTTTAACAGTTTTCAAGATCTTCTTTGATACTACACCAAAACCCCACTTAAGAATTAGTTGCATGTGAGGGTGGGGGGCAGAGACAAGATCATGGAGTAAAAGCAGGGATTTGCTTGAGCTTTCCCCCAGACTCCTCCAAATACCTGTAAAAAATGACTCTAAACAAATTCTAGAGCTGCAGAACCCACAAATGACAGAATGAAACACATCTACAGCACAAGATAGCCTGGAAGGTTGACAGGAAGGGTATATCACACTGGGAATGCAATCTAGTGTGGGCTGCACTGGCTCAGATCAGGCCAGAGCAGGCTTCATGGGACCGAATTGCTGGCATCTGTGGCAGTTTCCATACTTCTCAACCCACAAACACCAAGGACAACATGGAAGGTCAGTGGGGGAATTCTGTGGGACCTGGGTGAAAGAGGAGCTTGGTACAACCCCAGCCCCAGAGTGGCAGAGGTGGCAGTGGTGGTGGTAGCAGCAGCAGCAGCTGCTTCTGGAGCTCTGGGTTCATATACAGTAGGGGATCCAGAGGCTGATACAAAACCCCTGCAGCCTGGGACACTATACCTACCCCCACTGGAAGCAGAGTTCTATTGTGAGAAAGAGTTAAGAAGTCAAGTATTTGGTTGGGAAGTTGAACAGTGACTATAGAATATTACTTTGGTGAAAAACAAGATCAAAACATACAACCAGAAGAAGACAATAAAGTCAAAATTCCTACATCAAAAGCCTCCAAGAAAAATATGAATTGGTCACAGGCCATGGAAGAGCTCAAAAAAGATTTTGAAAATCAAGTAAGAGAAGCAGAGGAAAAATTGGGAAGAGAAATGAGAATGGTGCAAGAAAATAATGAAAAACAAGTCAACAGCTTAGTGAAGGAGACCTAAAAATATACTGAAGAGAATAACAACTTAAAAAATAGACTAACCCAAGTGGCAAAAGAGGTCCAAAAAATCAATGAGGAGAAGAATGCCTTAAAAAGCAGAACTGGACAAATGGAAAAGGAGGTACAAAAGTTCACTAAAGAAAATAATTCCTTAAAAATTAGAATGGAGCAAATGGAAACTAATAACTTAATGAGAAATCAAGTAATTATAAAACAAAACCGAAAGAATGAAAAAATAGAAGACAACGTGAAATATCTCATTGGAAAAACCACTGACCTGAAAAATAGATCCGGGAGAGATAATTAAAAAATTATTGGACTACCTGAAATCCATGATCAAAAAAGAGCTTAGATATCATCTTTAAAGAAATCAAGGAAAACTGCTCTGATAGTCTAGAACCAGAGGGTAAAATAGGAATTGAAAGAATCCACCAATCGCCTCTTGAAAGAGATTCCAAAAAGAAAATCCCTAGGAATATTGTAGCCAGATTTCAGAGTCCCCAGATGAAGGAGAAGATATTGCAAGCAGCCAGAAGGAAACAATACAATCATGGTAGAAATACAATCAGGATAGCCTAGACCTAGCAGCCTCTACATTAAGGGATCAAAGGGCTTGGAATATGATATTCTGGAGGCCAGAGGAGCTAGGATTAAAACCAAGAATCACCTATCTAGCAAAACTGAGTCTAATACTTCAAGGGGAAAAATGGATATTCAATGAAATAGAGGACTTCCAAGCATTCTTAATGAAAAGACCAGAGCTGAATAGAAAAGTTGACTTTCAAATATAAGAATCAAGGGAAGCATGAAAAGGTAAACAGGAAAGAGAAATAATAAGGGACTCGGTAAAGTTGAACTGCTTACATTCCTACATGGAAAGATGATATTTGTAAATCATGAGACCTTTCTCAGTATTAGGGTAGTTGGAGGAGATATATACATGTGGTAGATAGATGGCACAGGGTGAGTTGAATATGAATAAAAGTAAGGGAGGAGAGAGAATTATATTGGGAGAAGGAGAAAGGGAAAGATAGAGTGGGGTAAATTATCTCACATGAAAGAGGCTGGAAAAAGATTTCACAATGGAGGAGAAGAGGGAGGAGGTGAGAGGGAATGAGTGAACCTTACTCTCATCAGATTTGGCTTAAGTAGGGAATACCATACACACTCAATTGGTTATCTTACTCTACAGGAAAGTAAGGGGGAAAGGTCCAAGGGTGGGGGGGAGATGATAGAAGGGAGGGCAGATTGGGGAAGGGGATAGTCATAAGCAAACACTTTTGAAAAGGGACAGGGTCAAAGAAGAAATTAGAATAAGTGGGGGGGGGGGACAGGATAGGATGGAGAGAAATATAGTTAGTCTTTCACAACATGACCATTATGGAAGTGTTTTGCATAACTACACATGTATAACCTATATTGAATTCCTTGCCATCTCAATGAGGGTAGGTGAGGAGGGAAAAAGGGAGAGAATTTGGAACTCGAAGTTTTAAAAACAAATGTTTAAAAAATGGTTTTTACTGAAACTAGGAAATAAGATAAAAAGACAATGGAGTACATAAATCAATTTTGCACTACAAGAAAGTAAGGGGAAAGGGAATGTGGGTGGTGACAGAAGGAAGGACAGACTGAGGGAAGGGGTAATTGGAACACATGCCACCTGAGGATGGGGGGAGAGGAGAGATGAAGAGAAAATTTGGAACTCAAAATCTTGTACAAATGAATGTTGAAAATTAAAAGGTAATTAATTAATAATTTTTTAAAAAGAATTAGTTGCAATGTGGAATCTGAAACCATCTCATTTAACTTTTTGTACTCTGTTACATTGAAATCCATTGGTCTAATCTTGTACTTTGAATGGATCCTGTTATGTATGCATTATTTTGTAACATTGTTCATTGGTCTTTTGTAAAATATTGGTTGACTGAGTTATACAGATCTTCCAAACACTGGTATATTTCATTTTATGATATCAAAGGATCAACATCTCATTAGGAAAATATTTAAGAACTGGGAAGCTCTCAGGCTCACAGTGATGAATACAAGTCTTTGAAATTTTGATTTCAACTTATAAGCTCAAATTTTATCATTGACAACAAATACCATCAGTTATTTTCCATGAAATGATAGGCTCACTTCATTCATTAAAAAAAAGTCCTGCCAAATACCCAAGTCTGATAGTTTGTCACTCATTCTTTCAAGTAAATAACGTTCCATGAAAAAAAGCAACTGATTTAGCTCTCAGCTCAAACAATTGAACAAGGACTTTTCCTTGAGACAATGATCATATTTCAGCATAGAATACAGCAGAAATTTTTTGTGGATGCTTCTGTCATGGACTCAAAGGTCTAGATTTAATAAAAATTAGTATTTTTAGTGCTTCATTGAGAACATTTTTAAGTGAAACTGTCAGTGAAGAATACAATTTCAACTAGCTGAGTTTGATACTCCTGCCTTGAGATTCAAAAATGTTATTCAACACTGAATATTTTGTCATCACTTGCGTTTAGTTGGTGCTGATACTGCAGATAAGATATTAATGCAATCTTCATGATTGCGGCTAAATATTTAATTCACAGGTCATCGAGCCTATGAAAAACTCTATAACAATAAAGGAATGATGATAAAAAGGCAAGTAGCATCTTACTATTATGATGAAAATATTTTTGACACAGACTCACTGAAAGGGTCTCAGGACCTCTAGGAGTCCCTGGACCACACTTTGAGAATCAATTAATTTTCTATACCAAGGAAAGGCAACCTTTAGACTTTACAAGGGTATTGACTCTGGGACTCCTGCAGAGAGCTACACCAAAGAGAAGTATAAGAACTTTAAAAGGTTAAAAGGACTTCTAGGAGATCTGCCTTATACTTTGGCCACATGTGCCCTCTAAATATGAGTCTGCACTTTCCAGAGATCATCTTCTTGGGAGACTATGCTCCTGTTTGGATGAAGTATGTGAACTTCTTACTATACCACATAACTAAATACTGGTTGCTAAAAGCTAATTAGCTCTGGCTGGCTAATTGATAATCAAATGGGAGCATACCAGATAGAGGTCATGAGCAATAAATAGTACTTGAAGCACCTGAGGAGAACAATGTTCAGTTGACCTCTGGGGTCAATACTTTACCAATGTGAGTAGAAATTGGGGACATAGCCCTGGAAGGGATGCTACACTATTATTAAGCTCTGTCAGAGCAGAGTCTAATAAAACTCTCCCATATTATATAATTTTCATTTTAAATATCTTTCAACTATGTTGGAATTTTGTCTTGTTGTGGCATTGATATCAATAGATTTACAAAGTGGCAAATCTTCACTAATATCCATTTCAACAACATGTTGTACATATGTAATCAAATGAACATCTTTAACTACATCTGTTGTTTCATCCACTTGCAATACAAAATAGGAAGACTTTCATTTCACAATCAATTTATCATAAAAGTCTTGAAACATATGGGGTATTATCAGCCAGTGGAATCATTCAAAGCATCTTTGCATATGATTTACTGAGCATTGTTTCAACCATATCAATAGTTGCAGGTAGTACCAATGTTTCTCTTATAAAACTTCCAATGAGGATTTTTCACTTAGCAATTCTCTAAGCAGTCTTCTATGATGCAAGAAATCCTTTTTTATATAATAAATATTTTTGAAAAGTGATTTCATGAATGTATGCATGCAAGTATGTGTTTGCTTATTAACTGCACCTAGTTTTCTCTAAGAAAAAAAATGTTATTCACCTGTCATAATACTCTGTCTCTGTAATTTTTATAAATTCATTCATTTAATTTTAATTTCACTTATTTCACTTCCTCTCCCCCCGATACACTAAAAAATTGAGAAAAACAAAATCCTTTACAAACACGTATGGTCAAGCAAAATAGATTCCTGCATCAGCCATGTCTGATTTTTTTAATAATGCCTCAAAATGCAGTCTAAGCCCTCTCCTTCTTATCTGCAAGTAGTTACATGTTTCATCATGTGTCCTAAGGAATTGTAATTAATAATTGTGTTGATCAGAATTCCTAAGTTTGTCTTTATAATATTGCATAAATTATTCTCCTAATTCTGCTCGCTTTGCTTTGAATCAGTTCAACAAGTCTTCCTAGGTTTCTCTGAAAGCATTTTACTTCATTATTTCCTCCTGTGGTATTCTACTACATTTATCTATCATAGCATATTCATCCATTCCCCAACTGATGGGCTTCTCCTCAGTTTCCAATTCTTTACCACCACAAAAAGAGATGCTATAAATATTTTACTTCATTATTTCCTCCTGTGGTATTCTACTACATTTATCTATCACAGCATATTCATCCATTCCCCAACTGATGGGCTTCTCCTCAGTTTCCAATTCTTTACCACCACAAAAAGAGATGCTATAAATATTTTTGTACTTAGTCCTTTTCTTTTTTCTTTGATCTCCAGGAGATGTAAACCTGGGAGTGATATCACTAGGTCACAGAGTATAGACACAATTTAGTAGCTTTGGGAGACATAGTTTAAAATTGCTTTGCAGAATGGTCAGACCATTTCCCAGTTCCATCAATGGTGCCTTAATGTACCTGTTTTCCCACAGCCTCTCCATCATTTGTCATGGTTTTTTTTCTCCTTTTTTGGTCAATTTTTCCAATCTAATGAGTATGAGGACATTCCTCAGAATTGTTTTAATTTTCATTTCTCTAATTGTTAGTGCTTTATCATTTTTTATATGACTATACCTTGAAGCTCTTCTGAAAACTACCTATTCTTATCTTTTGACCATTTGTCAATTAAGAAATCTGCCTATACATTTTCAGGATGTATAAATGCTGTAGGTTTCTTGTTATCTGAAGCTAAACAAAACGTGCTCAATGATCTTTCCTCCTCATCGTTAACAATACGTGTGAATCCCCATGATAAATATTGAAGGTAATATTTTTTGTTTGTATATTTTCACTACCAAATTTGTCCCTACCATATTTTCTTGTATGACTTTTGGTGGCTCCAGTGGTTTCTTTCTTTAAACCATTTCTTTCTTTATTCAATATAATTTAGCTCTTAAAAATGGAAACAAGATAATTAAGTTTATTTGTTGAAAATTCCAAATGATTATCTATAGACATTCTTGAGTTTATTCAATTATTTTAAGTTACAGTTTTCTTGGAACCCAACTAATTATAGTGTATCTATCAAAATGAATGACATTGAGAAATATAACACATATGGTACTTTTAACTTCCACACAAAGATTGTATAACTTTCCATTGACACATCTTTTTCAGATGCAGCAAGCAGTTCATTTATGTCATGAGCTTATGCCAACTGACATGGAAGGTGACAGATTAAGTCTGGGTTGAGATTCACATGATACTAGGCCTAGAGTTGTAAGGGACCTCCAATATCATCTGGTCCAATCCCCTCACTTTACAGACAAGGAAGCTGAGGCCTAGGGTGGAAGTACTTGCCCAAATGACTTATCATGTAAGCCTCAGAAGTGCATTTGAGTACAGTTCTTGTTCCAAAGTCAGGATTCTTTCTTTCCATGATATCACACTGATTCCATACATTCCATCTCAAAATTGACCTAGTTGGAACATTCCACATTAAACAATTGCTATTCCACATTCAGTATCATTTGAACCCTGTTTGGTCATATTAGAGCCACTTTGACTAAGTTTGATATGAGCTCTGTTTTCAATTGTTTGTTTTGTTGTTTTAAAGTAGATGCAATGAGAGAGACTTAGGTGCTGTTCTGGGAGTGGGAGTAGGGGAGATCATACCATATAGTTTGAAATACTCATCATGGTCTCATGGTGCTGTGGTATGCCTGAAAATGAGGGCAGTGAGAAATTTCCGGAAGTAGAATACAGAGGAATCTTGATCAATGGGCATCTTCTCATCCTTTGGTCATTCATTCTCCCCTTATTTCAACATTCACTAAGTACCTACTATGTGCTAGGTAACGTGCTAAGCACTGGGGATATAAAAAGAGTCAAAAGACAGTCCCTGTCCTCAAGGAGCTTATAATCTGATAGGGGAAACAACATACAAATAAATACTTACAAACTAAGCTACAAACAGTATAAATGGGAAATATTAACAGAGGAAAAGGCAAAAACGCAAATTCCTCTGTTTTAACATTTGAGACCCTTCCTAGTATGGCTCTGCACTATCCTTCTGATCTCGTGACACATTGGCTCTGTTCACACACTCTTTTCTCTAGCCAAATTTATCTACTTCCTATTTTCCATACCTGACATGTAGTCTCCCACCTCCATACCTTTGCATAGATTGTCCCTGGAATAATCTCCCTTCTCACTTTAGCTTCCTGGAATCTCTAGTCAGTCAAAAAGAATTTATGATGCATTTGTCATGTGCTAGGCACATGCCAATTATTAAAGATACAAAAAAAAAAAAAAGCTAAATGTGGTCACTGACCTCAAGGACACAGCAGATAGACAGGGCCTGGAGTCAGGGAGACTTGAGTTCAAATTTGACCTCAGACACTTGGTAACTGTGTGAACCTGGGCAAGCAACTTAATCTCTGTTAAGTGTGTCAGGGTGGTGGAGGTGGTGGTAGGGTGTTGGGATGAGAATAGGAGAGATCTCTTATAGAAGGTGAAACTTCAGCTGAGTCTTGAAGGAAGCCAGGAAAGCCAGGAGGCAGAAGTGAGAAGGGAGAGCATTTTGGGCGTGGGGGACATCCCAGGCTAAATTTCTACACATCTCTCCCAAGCAGGCCTCACCAATTGTTAAAGCATAGAAGCAACATTAAAATTCTCATATACATATATATATATATATATATATATATATATATATATATATACACACACACATATATATACACACATATATATATACACACATACACACATATATGTATGTATGTATATGTATATATGTGTGTGTGTATATATATTTGTGTGTATGTATGTATTTACTTATGTAGGCAGAATAGTAGAACGTAAGCTCTTTGAGGGCAGGCAAGAGCTCATCTTTCCTCTTTATCTTTGTGTCATTAATATCTACTATGTGCCTAGCACATAGTAGGTGCTTCCTGAAACACTTGTTGAAATAAAACTAACTTCTTCCTTGAGCTATGGGCCATACTTCTCATTCCTCAAAGAATCAATAAGTAATATTATGGACAGTTCCAATAGGGACCCTTCCAGAGCTATGCTGAAGAAAGAGTTCCATTAGCTTTGATTCTTAAATTTTCAGTGTGAACATTTTTACTCAGCAATCACAGATATTACAAATCAGGGCTTGGCTTTTGTTTTCTTGACTGTCTAGAGCTAAGAAAGTGATGCAGAATATGTTAATAATGTGAATTAAACTTACACATGTTTCCAACCTCCATTCATTTTTTTCTGGAAAGTCAGTCATTAAACATTTATTGATATACCACTGGCTCCCTATTCCTTCCCTGAAACCTCAGATGCACTGAATCCATCCATCTTAGGCAGGTCACACAAGGACTTTCATCTGGTTTGGGGTTGTTTCTATCTTTCCTACGAGGAACTATAAACTGTTTTAATTGTGGACTCTAGTCCTTGCCATTCTCCTGAGGTTTAGTATTTCCTCCTTCAATGCTAAAGTCCCTAGATCTATTTTTAAAAAATCCTCCAAATTAACTGCCTTGAATTCTAATACCCTGATAGAGTTATTCTCATACTTGCTATAAACGTGATCCCACCAGGTTTCAAAAATGCCTACGAAGGCAAACCATCCTGCATTTCTGCATGCTTAGGCGTTCTCTTGCTTATTTCCCAGACCCCTCTCAGGCCTGGGGCCTTGCCTTTCACATTGCTTAAATTGCTGCTGCAGACCCTCCTCATCTCCCCCCTCCCCAGCCCCAGTAGAGTTTTGTTGGATGCTTAATATAGGATACAGAGCTTTCTACTCTCTAGTCTATTTGAGAACTCTCCCGTGGAAGAGACTTTAAGCAAGTATTTATTTATAAGTGGACCGGTTTCTTTTTTATTCCCCCTCATTACAATTGAGCTGTCTGTATCAGTCTGATATGAATTGCTTAAGTGAGGGCCACCTCCACTCTCTGATCTTGATCATGAAGTTCATCCCATATCTCTCTTTGTGTCCCATGGATATTTTGATCGAGAAGATCAGGCCTTGAAGGCTCACAGGCAACACCCCCACCCACTACAGTATTTCACTAGAAGCAAAGATACCAGCTATGATCTCAATGCTTTGGAGAAATAAAAAAGCAAAGTACTTCTCTCCCAAAAAGAGGTCAGAAGCATCTGGCTTCCATTATAAACTATTAGAATTTGGAAGGGAAATTAGAAAGCACTTAATCTAGCCTCTTTGTTTTGCAGATAAGGGAACTGAGACCCAGAGTGGTAAAGAGATTTGCCCCAATTGTACAGCTCCTCCAGGACTGAAACAATGGTATTGCAAATCCTGGTCCAGTTTTTTACCATTAGAGATTGTATGGATGCTTTCAAAAACAGTGTCTATCTCAAAGAGAGTAGGGGGGCCCAAGCCTATAATCTCTGATACAGTGGAGGCTGAGGCTGGTGCCTCATTTGACTTTGGGAGCTCTGAGGTACAGTAGGGTTAAAGTCATCAGGTAATCAAGTGTCCATACTAAGTTGGGGACTACTATGGTGAGCCCCTAAGAGCCACGGGGCATCTAGGAAGCCTGAGGAGGGACAAATATAGCACAAGTCCAACATGGACCAAGTCAAATATTTGGGCTAATCAACAGTGAGATTGCCTGGTGAGGGGCCTCCTAGGAAAGCTGGGAAAACCAAATCTCAAAATAAAACAAAACAAACAAGCAAACAATCAAACAAGATTTAAATCTCTTTTCTCTGGGTCTTTGGATGATATCACATAGAATTTTGGACACTAAGAGGAGGGGTTGGGAAATTTGTCCTCAGAAGAAATAGATTTGGGGCAGCTAGGTTGCCTGGTGAATAGAGCACTGGCCCTAGAGTCAGGAGGACCTGAGTTCAAATCTAGCCTCACACACTTAACACTTACTAGCCATGTGACCTTGGGCAAGTCATTTAACCCCAATTGCTCTGCCTGCCCCCTCCTTCAAAAAGCGAAGAAGAAGAAGAAGAAGAAGAAGAAGAAGAAGAAGAAGAAGAAGAAGAAGAAAGATTTTATTCTTCCTTTCTCCTACATTAACCATTGGTTGTTCTTTTTAGGCTTGGGGATTTTTCCCCCAACACCTATGAGCCCCCTAATCTTCATCCCTGTTAGCATCTCTAAACAAATAAATTGTTGTTTTTTCAATGCTTACAAATTACGCTACAATCTCATAATAATAATTCCAATTTATGGAGTTTTAATTGTAAGCTTTGTATTTTACAAACCTTATAACAGACTCCTGATGTAAGTAATGTAAATACTATCCATTTCCATTTTGCAGATGAAGGACTTACAGAAATTTAGTCACTTGTAAATGGTCACACAGTTCAATCTGAAATCAGATCTTTGAACTCCAAGACCAGCTCATTTTCCACTATGCCACAACTGCCTTTACCAAATTATACTTCTTTCTCTATCATAATGAGGCATCAAGTCCAATTTGGAGAAAATCTCCTTTCGACCAATTATTTCTTTTTTCCATCTTTTAAATTAATTTTTATAAGCTTGATACTGTGTCAATGACCCATTAGATTTGTTTTGCAATTGCTTATATTTAAATAAACAAGTTGAAATGCATAAAATGTCACGAGAACTTTTCCATCATTCCTCTAAGACCTCATCAGATGTTGTTGATTGTCCATTTTCGTTTACTTTTCCTTTTATATGGCTATACCATCCCCTCTGTTTTCTGGATTTTTTTTTCTTTTCACTTTGTACCATTTACTAAGGTTTTTACATTCTTATTTCTTTATATTCCAAATTCTTGCCCATCTTTAAATGCAATTTTTCACTACATTAACACACCACAATTTACTTAAACAGACTCTCTACTCTTGGACATTTCATTGGCTTCCAATTATTTGTGATTATCTATCTATCTATCTATCTATCTATCTATCCATCCATCTATCTATCCATCCATCCATCCATCCATCCATCCATCCATCCATCCACTCATCTATCTATCTATCTATCGAGAATAGATAGCTCTCTATTATCATCAATGGATTGTTATCAATGATAGCAAGTCAAAGCCAATGATTTTTGTCTTATAACTCTCATTGTTAACTATCAAACTCCTTGACCAAAAAATTCTATTTTGAAAGTCCATCAAAAATAGGTGAGCATCTAATTGTCCACTACCCCCACCACCAATGTGTTTAATTTCTTTTAATTATTTTTGTCCATTTGATAAGTGTGAGTCAGTCTCTCAAAGTTGTTTCCGTTTATATTTTTTTGTTGCTGCTGTTTGTTCTTCATTTCAAAGAGGACCAATGACATGAGGGTGATGCCTTGACTTTCGAGTGAGTTGGATTTCTGTGAGGCAGAGTTGCACAAAGTCATCAACCTCACTTTCTCTTCTAGAGTCATCAAAGTTCAAGGCAAGACAAAAGTCCAGACTATTGGTTATGGCCTGGGATGTATTGGATGATCTTGGTATCTTCAATGTCTGACCAAGTTCAACGGACTCCACCATGCCTACTTCAACTGCCTTCATGGACATTAGAACAAATTGTTCTCATCTGCTTATTCCACTGTAGGAAGCCTTCACATACTGGGGGTCAATATTCCCCTAACTCACCCATAGATTTAAGGCCTATTGGTTATCCTCAAACTGGTTTAGCCCATCTGCTGAGATGGTTTTACTGGATAGTGGACTCAGAACATGCTACAGCTTCTTGGAGCCCCAGGTGAGAGTTAAGTGCCCTGTAGACACCAAAAGTGGATGAGTAGCCCTGAAAAGGGCTCAGCAAACCTTCAACCCTGAGGTGCTATTTGTCTCTGAGCACTCCACACACCATTTTCTTTTTGTTTGTTTGTTTTTTGGAAAGGGGAGGGCAGGGCAATTGTGGTTAAGTGACTTGCCCAAGGTCACAAGCCTAGTAAGTGTTAAGTGTGTGAGGCCAGATTTGAACTCAGGTCCTCTTGACTCCAGGGCTGGTGCTCTATTCACTGTACCACCTAGCTGTCCCTACCACACGCCATTTTCTAAAGGCTGCGGAAAGAACAATGGATTCAAAATCAAAGCATCTGGGCTCAGACTCTGCCTGTCAATCAACTACATGACCCTGAACAAAATCACTTAATGTCTTTGGGCCTCAGCATCTGCTTCAGTAAAATGGAGTTGAACTGGGAAACCTTTGAGGTCCTTTCTGGTTCCAACTCAAAAATGTTATGATTATTACGAAGAGTGCATAATATTTCAAATGATTATCAATAGTTTATCATTGTGATTGAAAACTGTCTGCTCAAACAATCCCCTATATATTCTAAATGTCAAATGTAACTGTCATATTTGTCCTCGATATTTTCTCAATCTCTTAGTTTTTTTCCTTTTGATTGTATTTTTTATTGTGAGCAAAATGTTTATTTTAATCTAACTAATTAAGTACTTATATCTCTTCCTTAGCGATTCCTTCTATTCATTTAATAAGAAAAGGTCATGTCCCCTCCACGAACCAGGAGAAAACATATTACTTCATTTTTCTCCATATTTTAATAGGTTGGTTTTGGGTTTTTTATTTTGTTTTGTTTTGTTTTTTAAGTGTTTAGGGTTTAGACTTATTACCTAGCATAATTCACTGAGATAGACAAACAGTATGACATATGACCTAAATCCATTCATTACTGTATTGTTACATTTGTTACAGTACATTTGTTAAATAAAATATTTTTAAGGCATGTTTTTAATAGGTTTATTGAACACTAATCTCTTATTGACGTTCGGCTGGATATCTGGTATTTCTATTGTAGTCCAGGGACCCATTTCTTAATTTTTGCATTCTCTAGATAGTTTTAACTTTGTTTTTTTAAATTTTATAAAATTTTAGATCGCAAGACCCCCTTCATCAGCTTTTATTTTTAGTCTGCTCCCTTTGGTATTCTTGTCTATTTCTTTCATTTTTATTTTAATACTAGTCTATTTTTTGCCCAATTACTTGTCAAGACAATTTTTAGCATTCATCTTTACAAGATTTTGAGTTCCAAATTTTTTCTCCCTCCCTCCCCTCTTCCTAAAATGGTAGGCAATTTGATATAGGTTATACATGTGCTATCATGTAAAACCTATTTCCATGTTAGTAACAGTTGTGAAAGAAGAAACAGATCAAAAAGGGAAAAACACAAAAAAAGAATAAGCTAAGTAAATAAGTATGCTTCAATCTGCATTCAGAATCCATCAGTTCTTTGTCTGGGTGTGGATAGTACTTTCCTACATGAGTCTTTTGTACTTGTCTTGGATCATTGTGTTGCTGGGAAGAACTAAGTCATTCATACCTGATCATCATACAATGTTGCTGTTATTGTGTAAAATATTTTTCCTTGTTCTGCTCAATTCACTTTGTGTCAGTTTGTACAAGCCTTTTCAATATTTTCTGAAATCTGCCTGTTCATCATTTCTTATTGAACAATAGTATTCTTTTACATTCATATACCACATCTTGTTCAGCCATTCCCCAATGGATAGGCATTCCCTCAGTTTCCAATATTTTGCCACCATGAAAAGGGCTGCAATAAATATTTTTATACATGCAGGTCCTTTTCCCTTTTATATGATCTCTTTGGGATACAGACCTAGTAGTGATATTGCTGGGTCAAAGAATGTACAGTTTGCTTACCTTTAGGGCATAATTCCAAATAACTTTCCAGAATGGTTGGATCAATTCACAACTCCCCCAACAGTGCATTAGTGTCCCATTTTCCCCACATCTCCAATATTTATCATTTTCCTTTTTTGTCATATTAGCCAATCTGATAGGTGTGAGGTGGTATCTCTGCGTTGTTTTAATTTGTACTTCTCTAATAAAAAGTGATTTAGAGTACTTCTTCATATGCTTATAGATATCTTTGATTTCTTCATCTGGCTGTTCATATCCTTTGACTATTTATCAATTGGGGAATGGCTTGTATTCTTATAAATTTGACTCTGTTCTCTATGTATTTGAGAAATGAAGCCTTTATCAGAGACATTTGCTATAAAGATTGTTTCCCAGCTTTCTGCTTTCCTTCTATTCTTGATTGCATTGGTTTTGCTTGTGGAGAAGCTTTTTAATTTAATATAGTCAAAATTATCTAGTTTGCATTTCATAATGCTTTCTAGCTCTCATTTGGTCTTGAATTCTTCCCCTCCCCGTAGATCTTACAGATATACTTACTATTCCTTGCTCTTCTCATTTGCTCACAGTGTCACCCTTGATGTCTAAATCAGGTACCCATTTTGACTTTATCTATACGTAGTTTGTGACCTATTGTTTTCCAGTTTTCCCAGAAGTTTTTGTCAAATATTGAATTCTCTCCACTTCCATTTTATGGGAGAGTTCATCCCATTCACATTCACAGTTATGATGATTGTGTGTTTCCCCCTATCCTATTTTTCTCCTGTTTGCCCTCTTGTTACTTTCATCCTATCCCTCCTCAATAATGCTTTGCTTCTGTCTATCACTTCCCCTGCTCAGAGCAGAGAATGGAGCACATTCAAGAGATAATGCAAAGGTGAAATCAACAGGTCTTAGCAATAAATGGATGGGGAGCAGGGGGAGAGGATGAGAGATAGTGAGGCATCAAGGATGACTCCTAGCCTGAGAAGCCAGGAGAATAGTGTTGCCCTCTACAGTAATAGGAAAGTTGGGAGGGAGGGAGGATTTAGGGCAGGGGTGGGGAACCTGCGGCCTTGAGGCCACATGTAGCCCTCCAGGTCCTCAAGTTCAGCCCTTTGATGAATCCAAACTTCACAGAACAAATCCCTTTTATTATTGTTGTTGTTGTTATATATTAATAATAAATATCAATAATATATGGTATTTTTTATATATGCTATACTATAATATATTATATAATAAGATAAAAATAATAAATTACATTTATTATATATGATAATATAACAATGATATTACTTTTATTAAATCCTTATTAAAAGTATTTGTTCTGTAAAGTTTGGATTCAGTCAAAGAACCACACTTGAGGACCTACAATGCCACATGTGGCCTCAAGGTAGGAGGTTCCCCACCCCTGCTCTAAGTGTTAGGAAGATTTTCCTTATATTGAAACAAAGTATGCCCCTGAAAATTCTATGTTTTATTCTTTCCCTTCACTGCCAAACAGAATTGCACTAATCTTTTTGGATTTTTGAAGACAGTTATTATATCTTTCCTCTGTCCCTGCTTTGTGTCACCCTCATGTCCTCTCCCCTCTAGATGAAACATCCCCAACTCCTTTAGTCAATATTCACAGAGCTTGACCTTCCATTCTTTCAACATTATGGCTGTTTTCCTTTAGATACAATTCGATTTCCTAAAACATGATATCTGGAACTGAACAATATTCAGAGATGAAGCCTGGCATGGAGGAGAACAGAACCAAACACCTACCATCTTTCTCATTACCTTTCTTTGATGTGCATACCTTCTAAGAATACCAAACTTCCTGATTTTACAAATTGATTTTATATTGACCAAGTAAACTTCTGATTTTTAATTTGATCTTCTGAATGAACCATCCCATCAGGAGGGATTCCTTTGGAGATGATTAGTTTGGAGACCAAATACAATGCCCATTATAAATTAATGAATTGACTTTCTGTTTTAATAAATTAATCTCATGTGAGTGTGGTTTGAACTTTTCAAATAACTTAGTACCTTTTCTTCAAATAATTATTGCTTAAACATATTGTCACTGTGAACTTCTTGTAAATAATAGATTTTTTTTTGATACATTGATTCTCTAGAGCCTCATCCCCGTGGGTGATCGGATAAAACTGAGTTTCTGAACTTGCAAAACTGAGAATGAAACCACTGGACTGAGTTCAGACATCCTGTGTGGCCTGAACAACCAGCCTGCCAGTCTCTCCAACATCTTAAATTCAACACGTGTCCTTTGAAGTCTGGACCCTGGAAATAGATCCTAGGGCTATTGAACGAAAAGAAAATGAGACCGTGGGTGATTAAGAAGGGTGGGAAAAACAACTGTCTTCTTGGTCACTAAGACTATTTCCCTCCCATTCATTGAGTCATCGCTTTAATTATTGGGAAACTGACATAGTCTGAATCCCTAGGGAACCTATAAAGTGGGCCTCCTTTCTTCCCTTTTCCCTCCACTTTTAGAAGAAAAAGATTTAGACTGTGAGGGGTTATATTCCTTTCCTTTTTCTTCATTTCTCCTTGTTTGCATCCCATGGCTCCAGATCTAACAAGAAGACCTCATTGTCACTGGATGATGATTGGGAGAAGGGAGAGAGAACCTGGGTCTTCTAACTCGTGCCATTGGATGGTGAAGGTAGAAAGGAACTCAGAAGACCTCTAATCCAACATTCTTTTTTGCAGAAGAAAAAACTAAAGCTCAGAGAGTTGGGGACTTGCCCAAAGTCTTCCAGTTCACAGAACTCATTTTAAAAACCACTTAATAAACTTTAAAGTATTGTGTAAATCTCAACATTTTGGCTGTGCCTTCTACCTTTCCCTGTCTGGGTATGAAATTCATGAGCATCTAGAAGGGAAAAGGAGAATTTCTTTGACTTTGTTTGTGCCCTCAAACTTTCATTGATAAGAATCCCTAAAAATTTTGGTGGGTTCCAGATTATTTGCCCCTGCATCAAAATTCCCCAAATTCATCAAACAACAAGCATTAATCAAGCAGCCGTTCTATGCTGGGCACTGTGCTCAGCAGGAGAGATACAAAGACTACAATGAAATAGTCCCTGCCCTCAGGGAGCTTATGTTCTATGGGAAGAGATAGTATGGACAAAAATGGACATCATGAATACATACAACTACATACAAAATAAATCGAAAATAGTATAGAGCTTTAAAAAAAAATCTACCCTGGGTTCTGTGTGTATGTGTGTGTGTGTGTGTATATGTGTGTGTGTGTGTGTGTGTGTATGTGTGTGTTGCAGCAAAGGGTGTATGGGACATCCAACTAATGATTTTTAGAAGTGACGAGCTTTTTTCTCTGAAATCTTGTAACTGAAGCATAAATCATTCAAGAGCCTTTCTTATGGCTACCTAAGCAGACGGCTCCCATCCAGAGCTCCTGTACAGCTGCAACGGATGATATTTTATATTCTGCCGGCTTCTGATCATGGCTTATAAGCCATAAATGCCCTCATCTGCTGTTTCCCCCTAAGGAACAGACAAGTGCTTAGCCAAGTCTACCACCCCTTCTTAATGTCCGATGGGAGTACATGAAGAATTCATTTAGGGGACCTATGCATCTTTCTGTGTTTGAATCAAAGGGAAATCCATTTCCTGTTCCTCTTCACTATTGCTTGAGGAACTAATGTGCACATATAAAAGATGTTTGTTCTGGGTAAACTGTAGATTAATATTCAGGATGACCAATCCAGAATCTTCATGAGGCTAGAGAAGCAGTTGGGGCCTACCTGTTGCCTAACATCTCTTACAATACCCCTTAGTAAAGAGTCAAGTTTGGAAGAGAACGTTTGGGACTTTGGTGTTGGCTGAAGACTTTGGGGCAAAGTTTTATAACAGATGCTGAGAGAATACAAAGCTTTCTTGTAAAGAAAAAACAGCTCCTTTGGTTACCTTGTAAAGGAAAAATTGCTGGACTCCTTGGGATTAGACTCAGGAGACATGGCAGGTCTGATGACCTTGTTGCCAGTTAAACATAACCGAGGCCAGGGGTTACTCTGCTTACAGCCAATTCTGGCAGGTGTGGGGTGAGAGGGAAAGGAGGTGACTCTGTGGAGGACAATTTACAAGCCAGACATATCCTTCAGAAATGTTGATCCTGTGTCAGCCAGAGGATTTATGGCACTTGGATGGGAAGCAAGTATGTAGTGCTAATTCAAGCAGTTACAACTTCCTTCCCCATTACCCATTTTGGGAAAATTCTTCCAGAAGCTATAAATCTCCCGTTCTATAGCACACACCTCATGAGAAGAGTGTCATGGGGAAGGAACAATGGGTAAGGGGTACTTTTCCAAGCTGCTGTGGAGGGTGGGGTGGGGTTCAGTTTGGTGTGTGTTTCACCAGGAAACAGATGTTTCCAACATGGAGGTGAAAAAGGTGAAAGTGAATGATGAGGACATTTTTGCCCCTCCTCTAAGAGAACATCACTTCACAAATAGCTCAGGGGCTATCTAATCCAACCCCCTCATTTCACAGGGAAAGAAACTAAAGCCCAGAGAGTGACTTGTCCAAGCTCAGTTGTACCTAGGTAGCAACACTGGGATTCAAACTCATGTCTCCTGACTCCCAGATCCAGCCCACTCTCTGCCCACTGAGCCACAAGAACAATGCTCCTGACCTACTTTCAGTGTGGTTTGTGGGATCTCTACCCCTTTACCTCCCACTACCAATTCTTACTACTACTACTAGTCAAACAAGATGGTGCTTTGTGCATGGGATTCCTTTTCAGATTGAGGGCTTTGGAGGGATCTTAGAGAGCTTGGTCATAAACTTGCATCTGAAACTGTTCTCAGACTTTATCTAACTTCATTTGGGAAAATAAAGAAACTGAGGTGCACCCAAGGTGACCCAGGTCTGGCAAAGCCAGAACTCAAACTGTGATCACACTATTAGAGATTTAGGACTGGAAAGAAAAGATCTTTGAAGTCATCTAGTCCTTTCCCCCTATTTTTCAGCTGAGGAAACTGAGGCTCAGAGAAGTGAAGTCACGTGCAAGGTGACACAGGTAGTAAGCAACAGGTGCAGGATTTGAACCCATGTTCCTGATTCCATATCCAACCCTCTTTATACTCTACTAAACCCCCTCCTGGGATGATCTAATCCGAGTTCCTCATTTTATACATGTGGAAACTGAGTCACAGAGGGTAAAATTATCTGCCCAAGATCATACAGGGAGAAAGTTTCAAAGCCAGGATTTAAACTGTAATCCTGTGACTATTAAGACTGCTCTTTTCACTACAGTTTTAGAGCTGGTCATGCTACATTCTCTACCTCAGCCCACCTCTCTCTTCTTCACTGTCATCCCAACAGGTATTCACAAAGTGACTGACTAATTTGGGGGATTTGGTCTGGGACAATGGAGCAGAGAGATATTAATTAGTGCAGAGAGAGCTTGAATGTAAAACCTCATTAGCACCACATTCCAACCACAGACCAAGTGAAGGAAAAATTGGGAAAATCATCAATAACTTAACTCCTTAGTTTAGTTCCCCATCCTCAAGGCTCTCTATCTGTAGCTGAGAGGCTTTGACAAAGTCTACGAGTCACAGGGGAGTTGAGTTTGACTTGGCATGTCTTGAACCGTAGTCTGATTGGTTACCAATAATAGGTCCTGCCTCCAGGATGATTGATGACTAGAGTAAAGGGGAGTCAATCTCTTTCCTTGTCTCTCTATGGTCTATAAGAGAAAAATGATAATCCAGCTCAGCATTTAGAATTTTAGACCAACATACCTTAAAACGTTAGTAGGTGATTCTTCTCTCCCCCTGCCTATCCATCCTACTGAACCACTGAGTAAAAAATGTCTATTGGTATTTTTCTCCTATGTTTGCTTCTGACTTTGCATATTGCCATCATGCCTTAGCTGCCGCTACTGCCCTTCGGGTCTTCCCTCAGCCTCCTCACCCTGGAACATCCCTCTGTAACTGGAGATATTAAATCAAAAGTAGCAAAGACTCTGGATGGTTGGATATGATAATTGTGCTCAAATATTTGAAAGAGAGTTTAATTGTTCTGTTTGGTCTCAGAAGGTAGAATCATTGGGAGCAGCGGGTGATAATAACAGGGAGGCAACGTTGGGCAGAAAACTTCCTAACAATGAAAGCCTTACGTATTGAGAAGGGCTGCCTCAGGAGGTAGTGGGATCCTCCTCACTAGAGTCATTGAAGCAAAGGCTAAATGACCACTTGTTGGGCACATTATACCAGATGTTACTCCTTTTGCAGAAAAGGTTGAACTACACAGTAACTGAGATTGCTCTCAAATGCAAAAATTCTGAGATGCCAAAACCAGTATGCTTCCCCACTGTGCCACCTGACCCATAAAATAAACTCAGTTGACTTGAGGCTTAGGAAAACATATTTATCCACAAGGAGACCAAGTGCCTTTCCCAAGTTCAATATGCAATTAGGAAGGAGTAGTGTCTTGGGCACTTCCTTAAACCAGGAAATACCGCACAGCTATGTACATGTAAATGTTCATTTTCCATTTTCGTAGTCAGTGAGTAACTGATGATTTGAGACAAGTCATATTATCTCCCTTTAGCAGATGAAGAAGCTTGAGCCCAAAGAAAGCCAGTGCCTGGCAAATAGCAAACACTACATAAATGTTAGCTATTATGATTTTCCTACAGTCACAGTTGTGGCTGGTTGATTGTTGTCTTTAGTTCTTGAAGAGGACTCAAATGGCATCACTATGTTGGAGTCAAGATACAGTGTGTCCAACTATGACTGATCAGACCAATATGAGCTCAGGTCAGGCACAAATAGTCCAATGAACATTTGGAGTGAGATGTCTCTAAATTTGCATGTCTCGTATTTCTTTAGAACTACTGTAATTCTGCTTTGCCTATATGTGGGCACTTCATGCTGTGCGGTCCTGTGCCAATGTCTCTCATGTCTCACAAACAATTCCAAAGTTCTTTGGAGAGACGTTGAGAGTGTCCTTAAATCTCTTCCTTTTATATTTTTATCTTTTTTGCTTTTCGGAGGAGGGAAAGTAGGGCAGTTGGGGTTGAGTGACTTGTCCAAGGTCATACGGCTAGTAAGTGTTAAGTGTCTGAGGCCAGATTTGAACTGAGGTCCTCCTGACTCCAGGGCCGGTGTTCTATTCACTGTGTCACCTAGCTGCTCCTGTATCTATTCTTCTGACCTCCATGTGAGCACTTTCCTTTGGTGAGTTCTCCATAAAACAGTATTTTAGGAAAACATGCTTTTGGCATTTAAACAACATGGCCAGCCCATCAGAGTTGTACTCTCTGCAATAGAGTCTGAATACTTGGCAGTTGAGCTCAAGAAAGGTTCTCAGTGTCCAGTACCTTATCCTGCCAGGTGAACATCAGAATCTTCCTAAATTAAGACAATTCAAACAAAGTGATTCAATTTCCTTGCATGGTGGTGGCATGCTGTCCAGGTTTCACAGGCACACAACAATGAGGTCAGCACAATGGCTCTGTAGACCTTGAGTTTGGTAGCCAGTCTAATACCTCTTCTATCTCATATTTTCCTTTTGAGCCTTCCAAACACTGAACTACTTCTGAAAGGGCATGCATCAACTTCATCATCTATGTGGAGTCATTTAGCAAGTAAATGATACACCTAGGGGGTGGCTAAGTGGTGCAGTGAATAATTCACGGTCCCTGAAGTCAGGAGGACCTGAGTTCAAATCCGTTTAACACAAAACTAGCTATGTGACTTTGCTCACTTAACCCCAATTTCTCTGACCTCTAAAAAGTAAAAAAAAAAAAAAGATACACCTAGAACTTGAACCCAGGTCCCATGATTCCAAGAATAGTATTCTCTTTCTGCTGTATTGCTTCCTGTTATGGAGCACTAGCTTTTCTCCTGATCTCCAGTCTTGAATCACTAACCAGATCACATGACCTAATATATCTAAATCAGTTTGAAATCTTAAAGCACTGTATAAACGCTATTATTGTTGTTGTTATTTAGTAGTAGTAATGGACATTCCCAGACAGGCTGTTTAAATCTCAGACTCAGCCTGTCCAAAGGAGAACTCGCTCGCATTGCCCTCAAACCTACCCCTCTTCCAAACTTTCTTCTTGTCAAGAGCTCTACCGTTTTTGGTGAAACTTGTCAAGTTCCACCATTTTTCCAAATACCCCAGTTCACAGACTCTTTCATCCTTGACTCTTGATTCTCACTCACTCCACATATTCAATCAGTGGCCAATTTTTCTCATTTCCAGTGCCACTGAATCCTGATCTTAACTCACACAGCTCTGGCCCCTCCTTACCTTTTCGCCTGGACCATTGCCATAGTCTTTAACTGGTCGCCATTCTTCAGTTCTCTCACCTCTTCAATTCATCCACCACACAACTTCCAAAGTTTGGGTCTAACCAGGTGTGTCATCCTCCTATTCAATAAACTCCAATGGTTCCCTATTAAGGGAACAGAATGTGTCTATGTAAATATTTGCCCATCACTGTGCTAAGTGCTTTTTACAAATATTATCTCATCTGATCCTCACAACAATCCTGCAAGGAAGGTGTTACTGAGGCAAACAGAGGTTAAGTGACTTGCCCAAGATCACACACTAGTTAGTATCTGAATCTGGATTTGAACTCGAGCCCAGTGCTCTCTCCATTGTACCACCAGCTATTAGTTCAAGAATCAAATAAAACATTTAAGATTCTTCACAACCTGATCCCTTCCTGCCTTTCCAATCTTCTGATACAATATTCTCCTCCCTGGACTCTACTACTCACCTACACAGGCCTACCCTCTGTTTCTCAAACATAAAGCTCCATTTTGGTTTCCAGGCCTTTTCACTCACTGTCCACCAATGTGTAGAATTCTCTCTTTACTCACGTCTACTCAGACTACCTCTCAGACTCCTTGGCTTTCTTCTGAGTGAGGTCTCCTATCCCACACAGAAGAAAGTGCTTTCTTTGCTAAGTTACCTTATATTTACGGTATTTTATATCATGGAACCCTTAGTCACTCATGTCAGGTTCATTCCTGATATGGAAAAAAATTAATGGCCCACATTCATAGTCATTCTGCCCTTGCAAGAGTAGTGATGCAATGGTTTGTGACAATGCCCCAAGTTAGAGAACAAAAACTCTCTAACCATGAGCTGGGTGGTTCTAGGAAAGGGCATTCTCCTCTGTGGCTCCTCGAGCTTCCCCACGCCCCCAAGCCTCCGGCAATGGAGACAAGGAAATATAAGGACAGTGCCAACCATAGGTGCTTGGATGTGACCCATCAAATTCGACTTTTAATGGAATTAAAAAGGACACAATTTAAAGCAGGTGCCCATCACACTCAGCTGAAGTCAAGGGACAGAGCTAAAGACTACCTTGTGCCTGTTTCTTGTTTTTATTTTTTCTTCTCAACACTCCAGCTACACGAGGAAATGTCTGCAATTAAAGCAAGACAGAACAAAATACAGTCACACATGTTTCTGCTTGTCCATTTACAGGTCACCTCTTACTGCCTTCCACGGAGGCTTGGGTTTGAAGAAGGAGACTCCAGATGGCACAGCTGCCATGGTCAGGCCTCAATTCCATGAGTTGGGAGTCCCCTGCCACTTCATTGTCCCCTCTCCTCTCCCTCTCAAAAGACCTTCAAAAACTCCTCCTGTACAGGAGAGGACCCCCCCCTCCCCTCAAGTTCTGATCTTTTCTTTACTTCTTCTCTCCCCAAGCTGGGAAAAAATCCAACTCCCAGGGTAGTTTCAAGATTATGGGTATTTACTACGTTGACATCTATTTAAAATGCCATCCTTCCCTTTTTATGGAGCCACGTTGTACTTGGGCAATTGTGGGCAAGAGTTCAGTCTGCAATGATGACTCCATTCCAGTACGGTTTACTGGTTGAGTTTTCCAGAATATTTGGAGATTGGTACTTGCACAATAGGGATTTGTCATCTGTCAGTCCTTGAAATGGAGCATAACCCTTGAAATGAAGGATATTGTAATTATGTACCTTGAAACATGTAAGTCAAGTATTGCCAGATACTGTCTATGTACTAAAATGTACAGCTTGGAGTAATAAGTTGTAGAGGGTCCTTTGTTTCAATGCTTTAGCTCTCTGTTATTGTTCAGTCCTTCAGTCATGTCCGACTCTTGATGACCTGTATGGAGTTTTCTTGGCAGAGATACTGGAGTGTTTTGCCATTTCCCTCTCTAGTGTTTTATGGCGAAGATGAAGTGACTTGCCCAAGGTCACAAAGTTGATGAGTGTTTGAGGCCAGATTTGAATGCAGGTCCTCCTGATTCCGGTTCCAGAGCTCCATCCTTTGTGCCACCTAGCTACCCCATCCTTGAAGGTAGGGATTGTCATTCTTTTGGCTTGTATCTGTATCCCCAGAACTTTGTACAACATTGATAATGTTGTTGTTATTCATTTGATTAGTTATGTCTGATTCCTCATGACCCCATTTGGAGTTTTCTTGGCAAAGATAATGGAGAGATTTGCCATTTCTTTCTCCAGTTCATTTTACAGATGAGGAAACTGAGGCAAACAGGGTTAAGTGACTTGCCCAAGGTCACATGACTCCAGGTTTGGTGCTCTATCCATTGGGCCACCTAGCTGCTTTCCCTACACTGATTCCTATATCCAGGCTACATAAGGATAACCCTTCTTTAATTTCTGGTGGCAATGATCTAGTCCTGACTCGCCATCATAAACTTCTCAGTTTCCACAAACTCACATGAATTAACCATTTGTTTGACTCTTCTTTGTCAAACTATTGTTGGTTGAAGTCATATGGGTGTCATCCAACAAGGACCTCTTGAGTCTACTCATGGGTCTTCATTTTTTAATCGGTTCTCGTGGTAGTAGTAGTAAATATGTAGTAGTAAATATGTAATATCTTCGTAAGAAAGATGGGATCAAGTGTATATCTGAAAGGAATACGGTCAGCTTCTTTGCTAGTAATCTGTGTGCATCTATAAAGTACTGTTCTTAAATTTAAATTTCTTATAACCAGTAATTACTCTTATCTGGCCTTGCCACTTTCAATTTTGCAGAGAGATTGAGATTTCAGTCATCGCTTTCAAATATTTTGGCTGTCATTGAATTACTAGGAAAGGGGGAAGGAAAAACCATTTAGATAATACCTACTATGTGCCAGCCACTGTTCTTTGGGCTTTTGATAAATATTAGTTGATTTGATCTGCAAATCTTCTGCTCTTTGTTTGCTTCAACTTGCACTATTATTATATAAGGATTTCTAGTGATGATATAGATCCATGTCAAGCCCATGCTGGGCAAAACTCCCTAGTGTTGCTGGAACCAAATTAAAATGTAATTGGGAAATGTTTACCAAAATAAATAAAACTACCATACAGCATACAATGCTAATCTGTGTTTTTCTAAGTCAATATGTGGCAATAGTAGCAATTATTATCATTATTTTCATTAATTAATAATAGCACTTAAAAAATTGTGACTAAAGGGCCAGCCTTAGAGTCAGGAAGACTGAGGTTAAGTACTACTTTGAAATATAATAGCTATGTGACCATTAACAAATTTAGCCACTAGGTACTCAAGCAAATCTCTAAGACTACAAGTTGCAAAGTTGCCAAGTCAAAAAAAAAAAAAGGATGGAGGGAGTTCTCACACCAAGATCTTTCTAGAAAGATAAAATAATATGTCTGAATCAAAAGGAAAAAAAAATTAAACTTAGATCCTCTGCATCCTTCTGTACAAGGGTTATCATGATTCCCCCAGTTTCTACCCCACCACCAAAACTACCTTTTATTCATTTTGTGTTCAGGAATATATAGAGATGTCATCTTCCCCCTTACCCAAAATAGAATATAAACTATGGGAGGGTAGTGACTATTGTGTTTCATCACTGTGTCCTCAATTCCTGGGACAAACTATGTCCTTAATCAATGGTGGCACAGTAGATAGAGTGCCAGGCCTGGAGTCAGAAAGATCTATCTTTCTGAATTCAAATCTGGCCTCAGGCACTTACTAGACGTGTGACCTTGGGCAAGTCATTTAACCTTGTTTGCTTCAGTTTCTCCATCTGCAAAATGAGTTGGAAAAGGAAATTGCAAACCAATTCTGCATCTTTGTCAAGAAAACCCCAAATGGGGTCATGAAGAGTTGAAAATGACTAAATGAAAACAACACCAAAATAAATGGTTGCAATTGGGAAAATATATAATTCAACACAGAGATCTAGGATAATTAAAAAAAGAAACAGTGTCTAGTCTCTCGAGTATAGGCAGCCTTAAGTATAAAATCAATAAATTCCCATAGTGGGTAGCAATAATACAAAAGCAGTATCTGTCCATCCCTTCTTGTAGCCCTACTAAGGAGCCTGGCCAAAGTGTGACAGGTCAAAGAGAAAGGTTATTTTTGTCCCTGATCATACCTTTGGGTGGGGAAACCAAAAAAAAAAGAGAGAGAGTAAAATGTGTGTTTCCTAAAAAGCTTTTCAGGATAAGGTTAAGAGTGTTTATGCATGAAACAATCCCTTCGAAAGCAAACATCTGGTTCACGTAGAGCTCTGTGACGTCTCAGTGAACTTTTGCCATCTATTCTCCATGAAATGAGAAAGAAAAAACGAGGAGATAGATAATCCATCCATGCATGCCACCAGTCCCCTCTGTATTTATCCCAGTGAAGATTCGGAGGATCATTTAACTGCAAACCTTCCAACTGCAGTGAAAATGTTCAAACATTTTAAAGGGTCAGAAAGGGAGGTTTTCTATTAAAAAGAAAAATCAGCAACAACAGCGACAACAGAATGGATCCTAGTGATCTGGCAGGCTCTAAGGAGGGGTATGGAGGCTGGAGAGGAAAGGGAGGCATATCCATGACTGTAATTCAATCTCTGAGAAGCTCCAGAACTGGAAAAGGTGTTGGCACGGCATGCCATTTTCTCATAGCGCCTGACTTGTCTTTCTTAATCATCTCCTCCTGCTAAAAGGTTTAAAATTAATCGTCATGTCTTAAGAGTACAATATGTCAGGACATCCCTAATTTCCCTGTCTGCCTTGATGACCCGAGTTGAAAGGGCTGAATCCCCTCCAAGATTGGTCGTTTATTGGAGACACCTGTGCGATCCTCCCTCAAATAAACAAAGGAGCACAGCTGTAGGAGGGTTGATAAGTTTAACCCTCCATTGGACTTTGATTCTTTTGTGAATCTCCAATTTCCTTTCCAGACCCAGATTGTGATCCCTCCATGCTTCCCATACAATATGATTCCTCCTTTTATCTCTCTATAAGTAGAGAAGATCCCTTACTCACACTGGAGTCCTTCTCTGGGATCATTTAATTTTTTGGGAATACCAAGGTGACTCTACAACTTTCTTTCTGTTGTTTTTGTTCACAAAAAGGCACAGGCTTCACATAAATGTCAACTGCAAGGAACATGGAGATCCCATTGCTTTTAGGGTACAAGGACAAAGCAGATGAAAGTGCCTTTTCCTTAATGTTTGGGGTCCCTTGTAATTTTTATTCTTCCAAAATTGTAACAATCCATGATTAGCAGACAGTTCAGAATTTGGGGTTCTAGAGTTTAAAAAAAATGCTGTTTTAGTTTTTTTTTCTTTAAACAATGAGGTGTTCATTAAAAGCAATATATATATGTATGTATGTATATATACACATATACATATATACTGTGTGTGTGTGTGTGTGTATCTCTTAAATGTCAGGCAATTTTTTTTTCACCTACTCAATTCTTGGCCCAGCTCATTATCCATCTTACGAATTGTAACCAGGATAGTGCAGCTGAGGCTTTGGCCCAGGTGCTAGGGTGCTTTGTGCATTAAATTCAGCTAAATTTAGAAGGTGTTAAAAGCACTTGAAGTCCGTCATCAGTATGAAAATAATAGAGATTAGTGCATACTTAGAATAATTAATTAAAATTAAAAGCTAGTCAATATTGTGTTCAAGTGAGTTCTTCCTTTGTCCTCACCCCTACTGTGCATGTAAGCTTCACATTAGTCCCTTGGAGTTTCCATGACTACTTGGGCAGGATAGTGTCCTGCTTCTCCACGCTTTACCTGAAGGCATGCATTGGAATGCCTCCTCTGGGTATGGTTCCTGGTACTTGAATTAGGGACAGAAATGCTTTGTTAACCCTGTTCATCTGCATGGATACACAAATATATACATATATATATGTATATTTATATACAGATAGACACATATGTGTGTGTATACATACATACATACATATATGTGTGTGTGTGTGTATATGGACCCCTAAAGCCTGTGCTCAGGGTCATGGGGCCATTAGGGTCTATCATCAATTGAGTCATGGCTCCAGGTCTCCATTTCCCCTGAATCTTACCAGACTAAGCCAAATAACACAAGCACAAAGCAAAAGATGTTTAATTAAATAGAGTAGCGAAGTAAATAATAAGGAAAATTCCCCATAGGCAAAAGTGCAACATCCCCTTCTCTCCCCCAACCCTTCTCATGCTGCCAGTGGGAGAGAGGCCAGTCCCCGGACAACTGCCACTCCTACGTTCTGTCCTAGCTGCAATGCCTCCCAGAGCTTCCTCAGCCACCCACTGGGGCTCAGCGCTCTTCTGCTTCCCCACAGAGATACTGCTGGGTTTCTTCTCCACTGAGTGACTGCTCGGCTGAGCTACTGCTGCTATCTGCTGGAGGGCTTCTTCCTCAAAAAGAATGTTAGTACATATTTGAGAGACAATCCATCCTTACATAGGCTATTTTAGCTCTTTTTTTAGTCAGACCCATTGTCCCACTCAGCCTGCACAGAAATAAGCCTTTAGGGTAAATTCCTCCTCTTCCTCCCTCTTCCTTCTCCTCCTTCCATTTCTCCACTCCTCTCCTTCCTCCCTCTCCTTTTCCTTCTCTTTTTCCTCTTCTTCCCTTTCTTCTTCCTTCTCTGTCTTCTTCTTTCTCTTCTTTCTCCTCCATCTTTTCTTCCTCCCTTTCCTCACCCTCTCCTTTCTCTTCCCTCTCTTCCTCTTCTTCCTCCTCCTCCTCCTTCTCCCCTATTCTCTCTTTCCTCACCCTCCCAAGGGAACTGTCTCAAGTCCTTTTGATATCGAAATGAGTCATTTTTTAGGCAAGTAGTACCATTGACATGCAAATTCTCCTGGAGGGTTGAGGTAGAACTGATGGCTTTTGCCCAGTACTCCTACAGCAACACCCAGGGTCACTGTGCTCTCTGTACCTGTAGATCCTAAGGTTTGTTGCCCTCCTCCACTCATTTTCTAGTCTGGTGTCTCTCCACCATCTGCCTTGCTCCTGCTTGAGGATTACTTCACTGTAAAGAGCACCCTAGCCCCACTGATTACTTCTCTTATATCTCACTGGTCTGTTCGATTCCCATACTAGTTGCCTTACTCAAACATGGTTAACCTCATTCCTTCCCTACCTTTTCTACCGCCCCCCCTCCTCCTACTTTCTAACCCATCTTTAAGCTCTGTCTTCCCTATAAGCTCCATGAGAACAAAATCATGTCATGTTCTTTGTTTTTTCTGTATCCAGAAAATATCCTTGAACATATTTGTTGGCTGACTATAAACACTGAATAAATGCTCTATCTACACCAGTGGTTCTTAACCTGTGGGTCATGACCCCTTTGGGGGTCGAACAGGGTCACCTAAGACCATTGGAAAACATATTTCCAATGGTCTTGGGAACCAAGACACTGCTCCTCTATCTGTCTCCAGGAGGGTCTGAGAATCACTGAATTCTAGACAATAACATTCTCATCCATTTTGTTTTTCTAGGGTGGCTATTTAGACAAAAAATAATTTTATATCACTATGGATTTACTGAAGAAATCTTATAGTATTCCAGGTCCTAATGCAATTAGTGCAATGTCATTTATGAAGAAAAACATTTGGAACAATGTACTATCAATGGACTCTTTCACTTGGAATCTGTGCAAGGTACATTCTACAATACAGACATGTATCTTAGATGAATATATGTCTTACTGCTTTAAAACTTACTTGATAGGGGCAGCTAGGTGGTGAAGCAAATAGAGCACCGTCCTTGGAGTCAGGAAGACCTTGGTACAAATCTGGCCTCACACACTTAACCCTCACTGACTGTGTGACCTTGGGAAAGTCACTTAACCCCAATTGCTCTGCCTTACCCCCTCCAAAAAGACAAAAAAAATCTCAGCTTACTTAATAACACATACCACAAGATACCAGAGGATAAAGTAGATGAGGCTGCATGGGAGCCCTTCCTCTCAACCTACCTTATTTCTTCTCCAGATCTCATCAGGATCTCCCCTTACCACTAACTTTCCTTCCAAAAGCTCTTTCACTTTCCCCCCTCCTGGATGCACAATGGCAGTACATCCCCATTCCCATGGGAAAGAGCCCAGAGCTCTCGCTCTTCTCTGATCCTGGGGCCCATTCCCCCCTTCCCAATAACTGTGGCTCTGGGCTCCACTCGTCTTCTGACCCCAAGGAAGACAAGGCTACTCATATAACTTGGATAAGCAGAGAGTTCTTCCAGTGGAATGGAGGACCACCATGTTCTGCCCTGCTCATGGGCTCTTCAGACTACAAACATCGTCATTCGTCCTTATTCTTCCCTTAAGGACCCCTGGGCCTTGCCATCTTCCCTGCACTCCTGTACAATTGTCTCCACAAACAGGGTATGAGATGGTCTTTTCTGAGCCTGGCCCATTGTAAATGCCTTTTTTATGACTTGGATAGTTATATTATTGTTACATCTTATTTGAGAAGATCCATTAAAGGTATATTTTCTCCTACCAAATTAAATTGTTTTAAATCATTAAAATTGATACAATGAAATCATATATAAGTCTAAGTCACTTGAGCATCTCTAAAGATGTCTGGAATAGGGAAAGATCCAGAAAACCCCACTATTCTGTTCTTGGGTTTTCATCAGGGCTAACTGCTGCATGCACAGATCACTCTTAGAAAGACTTGATAGTGTGAAAATGTACCATCTTCTTCAGTAGCTGATAAGCACTGCCTATGATTTGTCCTTTCTTTTGAAATCATCCCATCTTGGGGATCTCTTGAAAATTAATCCCTCAGTGCCTTTAAAAATCAAGTCACTTCCAGAATAAATTGTGTTTATGGACATACAGTCCCAGAAAACTGCTCTTGGTGAATCATCTTAAGTACCAAGACAATTTTTTTCCCAAAGTTCCTTAGGCAGCCTCCAGTGGAGTCCAAATGTAATTATTTTGCTATTTTTGCCTCTTTAGATATAATTTATAAAACAGTTGCAGATCTGTTCCAGTATGTTCCAGTTTGTCATCCTTCTAGTTTCATTTCCCAACCTCCTCAGGGTGACCTCTTGGAATTGAAATCTCTCCACAGCCATAATCATTTTCTCAACTACTTTTCACTGTTTTGATCAAAATTGAACTAGGTGAAGAAGTAGACAAAGTGCTGGAATCAAAAAGACTCATCTTCATAAGTTCAAATCTGCTCTCAGATACTTACTATCTGTGTGACCTTGAGCAAGTCACTTAACCCTATTTGCCTTGGTTTCCTCATCGGTAAAGTGGTCTGGAGAAGGAAATGACAAACCACTCCAATATCTTTGCCAAGAAAACACAAATGGGCTCATGAAGAGTCAGACACAGTTGAGAAGACTCAACAACAATTACAATGCTCTAAACTGGCTGTCACCCACTTCTCCACCCCTTCCCAATTTCCATATTTCTCTACTTAGCAAAGGGATTAAGTCATTGCTGACTGCAGAAGTTTCTGGACTCTTTTGGTCTCTATGTTGTGATACTGGTTTTCAGGTTGATTAAACTTAGCTAAAAAATGGTGATCGGATCAATATCTTTCCCTTGTATCTTTTCCCCATTTTTCCAGCTGACAGCTCATTGGAAGATCAAATTAAATCTGCTATAAGTCTTTTTAATGCCTTCTCATCTGGGTCTCATCTGCGCTTCTAATTTGATATTTACTTGGACCCTTGTCCTAAATAGAAGATGATCCAGTTGTATGTTAATAATTAATTGTGAAATGACTGCTATGTTAATAAACAGTCATTTCTTATCTGTAGACCAGCTTGATCTCAGTTTTTATGCCATTTACTTCATCTTCCTCTCTCCCTATTATGTACAATAGAATACAGTGTACTGCTTAACCCAGGATTATCCAAGATTTCCATTATCTAAATGGGACATATGGCCCTTTTGCTATGTTTTTCCTCTTACTATCATTAATTGAACCCCAAACTTCATAAGGTACTTCCCTTCTTCCCCATTTCATTTGATCTACATGTGAAAATTAATTAGAATGGCCTAAAATACAATGGTCTCATCTTTTTTTTTTTGAGAGGGAGGAGAGAGGAGACAAAATGGTAGAAGATGAATTAAACCCACCATTTACACAAACAAGGGATTTAGAACTAGAATAGCCCTTGGAGGTCACATTCCCTCATTTGACATTTGAGGAATCTTAGAGCTAGATGTATCATAGGATCATAGCCCTAAAACTAGACGGGTCCTTAGAAGGCATCTGGCCTAACCCCCTCATTTTACAGATGAGGAGCTAAGGCCTAGAGAAGTGGTGGGACTTGGCCAGATCACAGAGATAGGAACCTGATCCCACTTTTGCTAACTATAAGTATGGTGCCTTTTCCCAATGTACTATGTTTAAATGACTTGCCCAGGATCACAAAGGTAGCAGGTGACAAAGCTGGGATTTGAACCCTGGCCTCCCAATTCCAATGTTGTTTCTAATGTAATCTCAATGTGGATACAAATCCTATAAATGCAGGTGAAGAAAAGGATTTGTATGAAAGGCTTGGTTTTGGACTCTCAAGCATCTCCCTGAGATCTTGAGGTATCAAGATCCAAAAGTTCCCTTAGCCCAAGAAGGAGACAATGGCTTGAGTTCCTCTGCCATTGTGACCTTGGATGGAAGGCAATTGAGTTCTAATGAGTATTGGAAGGGCTGCCCCCAGATTCCACATGAGAAAGTCTGAGCATGGAACTGAACCTAAGAGCTGATGGTAATATGGCAAAGCATAGAGACATGTCAGAGACAAAAGTCACGTTTGAGATGAAAATTTACTTGAAATGTGCCAGGGACACAGCTATGGTGCAAGATGAATGGAAGTGTGTTCTGAAAACTTATTGAAGCACTAACTCCCAGAACCACAGAGTCTGTGGTTCATGTGCTAAGCACTGTCACATGTTCTGCTGAAGAACATTTATTTCCTAGAGAAACTGTCCTCTTGGTGTGTGTTGTGCGGTATAACAGCACCATGAAATTTTAAAATACATTAAGTTGGAGCCCTTCAAAGAGAAGAGGCCATATAAATCCTAGCTAATGGAGATGTTATTCTTAGCATGGGTGAAACAACTTTTTTTCCCTGTTTCTCCATTAAGGAATTCTTTAATAATTTTTTCATACCATGGTTGTCAGAAAATTTATAGCTGTTCACACCTCAATCATTCCACCCTCCAAGAGGCATAAACCAAAAAGAAGTTTGTTTGATTAAGTAGCTTTTTGAGTGCACCAAAATTTGAATATGTATTTACAATATTTATATTAATCCTGTTTGTAAATGAACACTTTAAGGCTCAAATAAAGAAAGTAGTGTGGTAAAGTGGAAAGAGCATTGGATATAGCATCAATGGACCTGAGTTCAAATCCCAACATTACCACTTACTAGCTGGTAAAGAAAGATAACAAAAGGTCATAAACCCCATCCCCAGCGACTTCTGTCTTTGTCCAGAAGTGTGAGGACTTTCCCAAGGATATGAAAAGGGCAATGTGCTGTAGTGGATAGAATTCTGGCCTTTGATCTAGGATTAACTTGGTTCAAATTCTGCCTCAGAGAAGAGGTAGAGAAGAAATCCATTTATATGCCTTCAATAAAAGGTATTGCTAAAGATATCAATCTTAATGCTAAGACTCTGGTCGGAAAATATACATGTCCCAGTCACGGCCAATCCAGGTGTCAGGGGCACAGTCTCATTTCTGCTATAACTCAACATATAGAACCCTAAAAATCACCACATTGAGCAAAATTGTGAAATTAAAAACCACAGGGATTATAGGAAAATAGGATTAAGGCCAAAATACTCAAAAACATCATCAGAGACACATAAAAAAGGTAGGAATCTAATAAAAATAGTTTTTACATGTTAAATGGTTAAGAAAAATGTCAGCACTATAATATATAGTGGTGGTATCCATGGTCTTGGGCTACTGCTTCAGCTGTACCCCCTTTTCCAAAGGGCCTGGCAAAGCCAGTGGCTGTGGTTGAGAGGTGGCCTCAGTGAGAAGAAATTCCCAGAATGGACAAAGGTTGAAGGTAGGGAAGGAACATAGAATGTGTGGCTTCATACCAATCTTCCTCTTTCCTCAGCTCATATTGAACCAGAAGATACATAATAAACAGGGCACATTACCCTCAAAAATACTTGGTTTGCTCCTAGAAGTGGACATAAGAAGAGTGGCCACTTGTGAATCATTGTGAGGTGGTATATTTTTACAAATTCTTTCTGTTTCTTGAGAACAAAATTGAGTATAAGCAAATACAAATCTCATATTATGCTTAAATAAACCCTTAATATATTTATCACCTTGGAATAAATTTCCTTTTGAGAAACAAGTGTCATCACTGAACTGAATGTACAGTGGCAGGAAAAATACTTAGGATAAGTAATAATTTTGTCATGGTTTCATTTTATGACAGCAAAGTTCATGCATATAGGCTTCTACTAACACCAGGCTGACTTAGAACATCTAATTTTGACCAAATGAAAGTGGATTAAGCTTGTTTCCCCACGTTTAATTGGCTCTCTGTCAGTCAAATGCTGGATTTCATGTCATATACACATCTTTCATTGCTTTTTTATTGCTGTATTTTTTAATTTTGTGGTTTTTATGAAAGTTTATTATTCCAAGGAAGTAGCACAAGTTATAGCTGTTGAAGAGCACACTTCAAGAACTGTTAGGTATATTGTAGTGGTTATTGGTGTGGGGAAGTTAAGCATTTCAAATATGATTCAAGACCACAATGTGAAAGAATACATTTTACATAAGGGCCAAAGAATGCACAATTGAAAATGAAAAAATACCACCAAAAAATAACAAACTATCATTGGGGGCGAGGGGGGGAGAAAGAGCCTAATCACGCCTCAGAAAATAAGTAAAGATGTTCAGAGAAATGTGGCAACTGAACAGGTTGGTGTTTTTTTTTTTTAGTTGTCTTAGTGTGTTGGAAGCTAAAAGAACAGTAAGAGCCCAGTTTATTTTAAAGAAGCTGCTAAATATTGCTATGGGGGGTGGGGATGGGGAATGTTCATCATGGACATGATAAGACAAATATCAGAGGACTGAAGATTAGAAAAAAACATTATTTCTACTGATAAGCTCACTTTTTTCATTCCAGGCTATATCAGACTTTTGTCAAAAAAGTCCAGGCAAACCTGTACAATATGAACATCTTCATTTGATTGTAAAACACCCCAAAGAATGGTAAATTTTTACTTCCAATGAGACTGGAAGTCATCCTCAGTGTTGGAATGATGGATGCTAATTAATACATTATGTTGAAAAGCAGAATTATTCCATAATTATGAAAATTCACAAATGGAGATAGAATAATACATGCAACACATCCTTGCTCCAATTTATCCAAGACATGGAGATAAATATATTTCAATGGCCAAGAACATGCCAGACATAAACCTCAATGAGAAATTATAGACCATAATCAAGACTAGACTTGGAAAAGTGGACTGTTCATCACAAGTACACAATATCGATGTGAAAAAAGTATGGCTTCATGATGAATAATTAATGAATATGCATCAAAATATATTTATATATATTATAAATTATATTATTATATAAAGGAATAATTGCTACAAAGCAAATACATATTTCTTACAGAACTTTTTAAAGATATAAAATGTTTTAAGACATTGTATGCCAATAAAGTTAATTATTCTACTTTCTCCCACTTAATTTGCATACCACTGAATGTATCTGTTCAAGCCCGACATATCATTTCTGAAACTGTACATGATGGGGTGGGGGTGGCAAGAGGGGCCCTTGGGGAAGAAAAAACAGAAACCTTTGATGTCATTGTGATGACCATTTTGCTAAATAAGTTCAGTGTCTGATGAAATGTTAAGTTCTGTGGCTGGTAGGTTATACACTGACTTGGAGTGATGAGGCTTCAGGTTCAAATCCAGCCTCTGACACGATCTTCAAATACCGGACAAGTTCCTTAAACCATCAGAGCCTTTCGCTATAAAAATGGAGGTGACAATAGCACTTACCTCCCACGGTGTCATGAGAACCAAATGAGGTCACATACAGGATACACTTTTTAAATCAAGGGAGCAGTGAGAGTGATTCTTATAATTTTCATTGTTAGGATCATAGATAGGCTTAGAGCTGAAAGAGCGCTGAGTCAGCTTCCACAGCCATCCTTCCAGATGAGGAAACTGAAGCATAGTGATTTGCTCAGATTCATGTAAGGAAGGAAATGCCTGAAGCAGGATTCAAACCCAGGTCCTCCTGCCAAAAAGTCATTATTATCCTTCTCTGAACTGGGAAAAAATAAAGTTTAAATGAGACTTTTTTGTTTGTTGATTTCTTTGCTGTTTAAGGTTTCTGATGTTTACCCGCACTGGGGCAGCCGCTGAGTCAGACTTACCGTTCCAACAGCCCTATCATTTTCATCATCCTTTGGGAGTTTCAGATCCTATACTGACAAAAAACGACCACACCAAAGTCCTTGATGTTTCTTTTATAGAAACCTGATACAACTCCTTAGTACTCTAGAAAGGGTCGTTTTCAGCTCAGTGAGTGGAACCCTGGTCCTGATCACATTTTCCATCAACCAAACAGTGCAGGATGGGAGAATCTCCCAGACTTGCCCACCCAATAGTCTGGTGTCGCTTTCTTGGGCCTTGTTGAATCTCTCCATAGGTCTTGATTTTCCCAGCACAGGAACTGGCAACAAATAAAAAAGGTTCTACTCTGAAACTCTGCAAAAAAAAAAAAGTCCTTAGAAAGCCACCCACATGTATGCTCATGGAGGGGAAATTGGGAGAGATTCATGGGATTTCAAAATTGCAAATGAAACACCCAAGGTGGAGTTTTTATTAAAGGAGGTCCTTGCTGGTATTTTGCCTTTGAAATGTATTCAAGCCAGACTCGAGGGATCGGCAATTTGTTTCAAGAAATGGGTAAAATATTTAAAACCCCCACTTTATTTAAACTATTGTGCCTCCTTCAGTAAACATTCAGCACAGGACTGAACCCTGTATGAACTTGGGCCTGTTGCTGGTTAAATAGACTCTAAGCTCAAAATCAAAGGAGGCTGCCATTGAGAGAAGAAGGAAGCACATACAAAGTTGTGTGTGCATTGGGGTAGGTATTTTTTCTTTTTTTGCCCACACACAAGGAGCTCACCCCCAACGTACCACGTGAGTGGACTCCTTTATTAAAAGGCTCCCTTTATTATTATTATTATTTTTTTCCCCCTTGGCCCCTGAGTGCTCAACTCCAAGCAAGCTGTTAACAGAAATGAGTAATTATTGAAGCTTTAACAGGCAGCTTTCATGGAAGTTGATTACTGCAGGCATATAATCACTTTTACGGGTGCTGTAATCACAGCGGCACGAAATGCTTGACTTGTTTCTTATTGTTTTCGCTCAGGGTGGAGGTAGGGGGCCTGTGAGCAGCCCCGTTTACCACCTCACTACCATTTCTGCTGCAAAAAAAGGAACTCTCCTCGGCCCTGAATGAAGCTCGGAATCATTTATTCTTCCTTTATTAGCATTTTCTCCTCCCTCACACAAGAGGCTGTTGGAGTCAGGAAATTGCTGTTATTCAATATGCAAGCCAGAGGTTGTAATGACCGCTTGGAAGGGTATGACCAACAATTACAGCCCTTAATGAATAGGGGTAATCTAGTTGAGACTAAACACTAGTAGCAACTCTGGGGCTGTCTCTGGTTAAATTAAAAGAGCGGCAAGGCAAAGGAAGTTAACAAGAATTAATTAGTTAGATCGAACTGAAAACCTACTCATTAGTGATGTTATAGGCAAAGAAAAAGCCTATCTTCAGTGCAATTAGGTAGACAAATGAATTGTACAAGTGACTGATTCACACCTGCTAACAGCTAAGGGCTAGAGCGGGTGTGTATGGGATCCACTTTTTCCAGTTCATGCATACTTGCATAGTTTAATGGCTCTTGCATTCTCAAATTAGCCTCCATTCCCTCCCCATTTTACTGAGGCGTTTGAGCTAAATATGGGGCTGAGGCCTGGGAGGCTTTGACAGGCCCTGGCTGGGGAAGAGAAGGGTTCTGGAGCCTCCAGAGAGGGGGCTGTTTGCCTGCTCACCACACTCCATTGCAGGCCTTTGATGAAAGGAAAAGCATCATCCAAAAGCATATTAGTCATCTTGCTTCAGTGGTAGGAGGGGGTTCTACCGATAGATAAGATGAGAGATATTTTATAATGGAGATGTTATATTATTATAGTAGCTGGTCTTTGGAACCCAATAATGAGCTCTTCCACCAAGAAGGAGTTGCATCCTTTTATACCTTTCAGACTGGAAGGGACCTTGAAGATTCTCTAATTCAGTGGTTCTCAACCTTCCTGATGCCACGACCCTTTAATACAGTTCTTCATGTTGTGGTGACTCCCAACCATAAAATTATTTTCATTGCTACTTCATAACTGTAATTTGGCTACTGTTATGAATCATAATGTAAATATCTGATATGTAGGATATATTTAAATTGAACATAACCCACAGGTTGAGAACCGCTACTCTAATTCATCTCCATGTTACAGATGAGGAAACTGAGACCTTGCAAGGTTAAGTGACCTGCCAAATGTCGTAGGTCATTGGTCATCTAGTCCTAATCCTTTATTTTGTCATTGTTGTTTTTCAGTCCTGATTCTCTGTGACCCCATTTTGGGGTTTTCTTGGCAGAAATACTGGAGTGGTCTGCCATTTCCTTCTCCAGCTCATTTTACAAATGAGGAAACTGAGGCAGACAGGGTCCAAATGAGGAAATTGAGATTCAGAGATAGACGGTTATTCACCAAAGGTCACAGAGAAGGGAGTCCAAGTCCATTCCACAGAGAAGAGGGACACCAACTTGATCAGCATCACAAATGATGCATTGTAACCCCCTATGATACAAACACTGAAGTGATTTCCCCAGTTTCTAGTCATTTAGATCAACTTTTTCATTTTACAGTGGAAGAAACTAAGGCCAGGGCCATTAAGTACCCATCCACACCACCCAGAAGTACGATGTGGACCCAGGTTCTTTAACCCCCAGTCTCCCACTTTTCCTACCATGCCACTTGCCTACAAAATCAAAATAAAAATGAGTAGAAAAAATGGGAAAGGGTCCCAGGAAAGAGAAAATTTTAAAATCAGATGGCTCTTTCTGAATAAGGAGGTCAGGGTGTGGACGAGCAGAGAGCTGGGTTCCTCTTTGTTTTTTTTTCTTTGTGGGCAACAGATAAATAGAAGGGGGGAGGCGGACAAAACCCTTGGAAATTTAGCCCAAGACCTCTCTGTGAATTACGAGCTCCATCATCCAGTTGGATGTTTTTCCATATGTCCCTCTGATCTTTTCCTCAGCCTTACACCAATTCCATCCACGTTTGGCCTCTCTGTGTTTTTGCAAGGAGAGAAAGTCTGGAAACTTTCATTCCCTGGCATGTTCTCTCCTCGACCCCGGGCTCAAAAAAGTGGAATTTAGGGTGGACTCTTGAAGAGGGAGAAGGGGAGGGCCATCTGAAGAACTAAATCCATTCCTTCAAATTTATGAGTAGGATGATGGGGGATGGGACAACTTGGCCTGATCCTTGGGTGGTGGTGTAGAACAGGATTCAGGAGTCATAAGTTTATTTCCCAACTCTACCCCTGTGTCTCTGGATGAACTCGGAATAACCTCTCTCCGGCCCATATTTTCTGCCTTTTTTAATAGGGTTGATCACTGGGGTTTCTGAAATTTATGGGTCAGTCGCTGGGGGAAAATTTCTCCTAGTCCCCCTTTCACCACCTCTTAATCACCTCCCGAGGAGCAGGCAGATTGCTCCTTGTGGTGGCACCAAGAGGGGTGGTAGGAAAGGAGATTGTTTTGGTACCAGCTCCCTTTCGTCTTGTGTATTTGACAGATCAGGCAAGAATGGCTGATGGACAAAACAGGGGGGATCTCTTCCCCTTGTCCATCATTATCGGCCTCCGGACAACACCAGAAGAAAGAAGAGTCTGCAGTTGGGCTCCCAGAGAGACCAGTTTTAAAACTTCCTTTGCTGCAATGAAGTGGGTGAGCAGACTTCTCAGATTCTTGCTATATTACTGAGAAGGATGGTAGATGGTAGGAAAGCCCTGGAATGGGGCTAGTAGGGACCTCAAAGACCATCTAATCCAGAGCCCTCATTTTTCACATGAGGAAACAGAGGCTCTGAGAGGTAAATACCTAGACCATAGTGACACAGAGAGTGAATATCAGAGGCAGGGTTTGAACTCAGGATCTTTGACGCTAACTGTAGTTATTTTTCCAATGTACCATGATGCTCCCCTGAATCTTACACTCCATTTTGTATTTTACTTATAGAAAAAGAGCACTGATATTTAAATTAACCGTTAGTCATAATAATAGCATTAACATAGCCCCTTAAGGTTTGCAAAATGCTGTGCATATCTGTATTATTTAGAAGTCATCATGAAGACCCCAAAATTCATCACTCTAATTGAGAGGGTGACACACCCAGAACATGGGAAAGATTGCTGACAGAGGACTCCCGAGACTCTCCAGCTCAGCTGATGTAAGCCTCAGGAACTTTCTGAAGGCCTGTAAGTTTGGTGAACTTGGCCAAAGCCTCACAGTGAGCCTGTGTCAGCACCAGGATTTGAATTCAAGCCTATCACTCGACTACTTCACCTCTGTTGTTCAATTAACCTGTCACAGAACTCAGCCTATTTCAAATGTCTCTGCTCAACTACCACCCCTTGTCCACTACCAAAGGGAATGACACTGAGGGAGAATGGCTCTACACAGGAACAGAGAGTCATAGATACAGAGCTCATTGAAGCCATTCCCTTTATTTGGCTGATGAGGAAATCAGGGCCAGAGAAATGATTGTTTTTTCTAAGGTTACCCAGGTAGTAAACGGCAAAGGTAGGATTTGAGGTCCTCTAACTTCAATTCCAAGGAAGGAAGGAAGGAAGGAAGGAAGGAAGGAAGGAAGGAAGGAAGGAAGGAAGAAGGAAGGAACAAAGGAAGGAAGGAAAGAAGGAAGGAAGGAAGGAAGGAAGGAAGGAAGGAAGGAAGGAAGGAAAGGAGAGAGGGAGGGAGGAAGGAAAGAAAGGAGGGAGGGAGGAAGGGAGGAAGGATGTATCAAGTATTATGCTAACTACTTTATTCATATTATCTCATTTAAGTCTCCCATTAAGCTGGGGAGATAGATGATGTTATTACTCCCATTGTACAGCTGAGGTTATTGAGACAAACAGTACCTTACATAACTTACCCAGGATCATACAGCTAGAAAGTGTCTGTGGCTAGATTTGAACTCAGATCTTCTTGACTCCAGCACAGTGATCTATTTACTACTGCAACTAGATTTAGGGTGGGAAGGGTTCAAGCTTGGAGATCATATAGTCCAATGCCTCGTTTTATAGAAAACCAAAATGGTGCCCAGAAAGGTGAACTCACTTTCCAGGATATAAGTATGGTAACAGAGCTAGCTTTAAACCCAGATCCTTTTCCACAAATCCAGTGGTCTTTGCTGATAAATTCTGCTAACATGTAATAAGAACATCATTAGAAATGAAGCTTGATTTATCTAGTGTGACTACCTTTTTCTCTGGACCACAGCCGCCCTTGTGTCTAATGACACATTCGAGATAAGTAAGGCAATGAAATGTATGTTAGGGGAGGGGGAAGCGAGGAACAGGGTGCACAGAAGGAAAGAAAGGAATTGCTTTTGTTGTTGTTGTTGTTGTTAAGAGCAAAGGGAACGGGTGCTCACAGGGGTCACCAACTTTGGAAAGTCTCCCAGTCTTTTTTAAGACTTGAGAGGGGAGGGGTGAAATAGTTGTTTCAAGAGTATTTGGGGTCCTGACCCCACAGGCAACTCAAAAAACAGCAGCAGAATCCCTTCAAGAATGGAATGATGTTGTTTTGGAGTCCCATACCAGAGGATTCTTTGACCCATTCCTACCAGTACTGTTTCCAAGGGTTACTTTGCCCCTTTCCATGGGGTTCATTTACTCCAACTTATCTGGGTCACAGATTAGCCATCCAGGGAACCACTTTGCAAGAGGGTGTATCATAGGGTCCCAGAAGCAGAGGCAACCTCAGAGACCTGCTGGTTCAGCCCATACGTACAAAGGGAGCCCCTCTACAACAGGCCACACCAATGCTCATTCATCTACTGCTCGAAGACCTCCAATGAGGAGAAATTCACAACCCGCCATAAATGAGAGAGCACACTACTTTTGAATACCTCTAGCTGTTGGAAAGCTTTTCCTAACTTCAAATCTAAATTCACCCCTTTGCATCACCCCCATTGCTCCTGGTTTTGCCCTCTGAGGTCAAGAAGAAACAAACTAATCCCTCTTTCAAATGGCTGCCCTTTAAACACTTGAAGGCTGCTATAATTTCCTCTTTATCATCCCCTTAGGTTTTTTCTACTCCAGACTAATCATTGTCAATTTATTCATATAATCCTCATATGACATAGTCCCTGGTTTTCCTATCACCCTAGCTCCCCTTCTCTGGTCACTCTCTAGTTTGTTAATATCCTTCCTAAAATGTCATGTTAGGGGAGGGGGAAGCGAGGAACAGGGTGCACAGAAGGAAAGAAAGGAATTGCTTTTGTTGTTGTTGTTGTTGTTAAGAGCAAAGGGAACGGGTGCTCACAGGGGTCACCAACTTTGGAAAGTCTTTAAGTAACCAAAGATCTCATTTATTAGCTGGTCAGTCAATGAACAATTATTTTAAGTAATTACTTTAAGTAATCTTTAAGTAACCAAAGATCTCATTTATTAGCTGGTCAGTCAATGAACAATTATTAATCCCCCTACTATGTGTCAGCCACTGTGCTAAGCACTGGAGGCAGAAAGAAAGGCAAAAGACAAACTCTGCCCTCCAGGATCTTGCAGTCTAATAGGGTAGACAACATGCAGGTAACTAGGTACAAACCAGCAACAGATAGGAGAAACTGGAAATAGGCAACTGAGGGAAGTCGCAAGCATTAAGGGGCATCTGGAACAGCTTCTTGTGGAAGAAGAGACTTGGAGAAGCTGGGCCTTGAAGGAAACTAGAGAAATCAGGAGACAGAGAAGAAGAGGGAGATAATTGTACCTAACCAGTAGTTAATATAAAATAGAACACTAGCTCTGGGATTAGGGGACTTTGTTTTTTGGGTTGCTGTTGGATTTTTTGTTTTTGTTTCTGTTTTTGTTTTTTGAGAGAGGAGGGAAGGACAGTTGGGGTTAAGTGGCTTGCCTAAGGTCACATGGCTAGTAAGTGTTAAGTGTCTGAGGCTGGATTGGAATTCAGGTCCTCCTGACTCCAGGGTTGGTGCTCTATTCACTGCACCACCTAGCTGCCCCAATCAGAAGATTTTGGTCAAATATTGCCTCTGTCACTTAACTACCTATGAGATAACCACCCTGGGCCTCAGTTTCCTTATCTGTAAAAATGAAATCTGTAAATGCCTTGAAATTTGCAGTCTTGTAGAAGTATCTGGAACATTAAGAGATTCAATAACTTGCCAAAGGTCACATGGCATGGGACTTGAACCAAGGTGGGCTTGACTCCAAAGTTCTCTGTGTACTACTCAGAACCATCTCTTCCCATCATTAATCATGAAGGGAATACCTTAGACCAGTGGTTCTCAACCTTCCTAATGCCATGACCCTTTAGTGCAGTTCTTCATGTTGTGGTGACCCCCAACCATAAAATTATTTTCGTTGTTACTTCATAACTGTAATTATGAATCTATCTGATATGCAGGATGTATTTTCATCGTTACAAATTGAACATAACCCACAGGTTGAGAACCACTGCCCAAGACAACTGTGAGAGAGATATGCTTGGTTGAGGGAAAGGAGCACAAAAGAAAACCCAGGGCAAAACATAAAAACACTCTATTCCATTATGAAACAGGGAAGAATAGATTATCCTAGCTGGAAACACAGGGGAGCAATCCAAAAGAAGACCAATGCCTACAACCATTAAGGGTTTTCAAACCAGTATGCAAATCTAGAGATCATCAATGAGGGTACGTAACAGCAAAGCCTGTCAGGATTAACATGTCTAGAGTCCCTAGACCCCCTCCCTCCTCAAATCTGGTGCATCCGGATCCAGGAAGCTCTGCTCCCAACACTAAACCCCCTCTCACGCTCCATTCCAAAATTTATTCTGGAATTCCCACCCTCCCAGTCTTCCTTCTCATGCCCCATTCTTGCTGGACTCTTGTGGCAGGACATAGCAACCACTATTGTTGTTGCTTGTCCTTCATACTGGAAGAGGACCACTGCCAATAAGATGTTGAGGTCAAGGTACAGTGTGTTAGTTGTGACTAATCAGTCCAATGTAAGCTTGGAAGACTCTACCAAAGCTCAGGCACAAATGGTCCGTTTGAACGTTTCAAATGGAGATGTCTCTAGATTTGTGCATCTAATGTTTCCTTTGTGCTACTGAATGTCTGCTTTGCTCATGGAGCACAGTGCTTTCTTTGATGTGGTCACGCCCTGCTGGGAAGTCCTGTGCCACAATCAATACTAAAGTTCGTCAGAAAGACCAGCAACCATTACCAACAATCTGGAGCTGGAAGAGATTCCTGTTCCCAAGGGGTAAGTAGAGAGAGAAGGATGGTGACCTCAAACCCCCCACAAGACCACAAGGGGCTTTTCCTGGAACGCTAAAGTTGAACTCAGAATGCATTGGTTTTTTGTTATGCTTAAGCCCCATCATGGTGGTGTTAGCATTAGCTTATACTTCCAGTACATCATGAGTTAATAGGTATTTGTGGACTTATCTGGGAATGCAAACACCATGTATAGCATTGTTGGGGGAGGAGGGGAGCAGGAGTTCTAAACAACTGACTCAGAAATGAGCTTATGAAACAAAACTCATTTTAAAGTTAGAGATTGCTACTACTATTGTTCTTCAGATAGAAACTTTAAATAGGCGTTTATTATTATCTTGCTTTTACATAACCTATATGTGTCCCTATATCCCTCCTGCTTCTCTTTCCCAGAGAGCCATCCCTTATAACAAAGAACTTTTTTTTTTGATATGAGATTCTTTATTAAATTTTTTTTGAGTTACATCTTTTCTCCCCGTCTTTCCCCCGCCCACC
>CM053584.1:35215538-35246180 GCA_028627135.1 Pseudochirops cupreus
CAGGTCATTTTATCTCTTTAAATATTATTCCTCTGTGCCTTCATTTTTTTTTTCTTCAAAGGCTCCTTCTTTTGTCTTTCTTCTTTCTGCTTCCTCCTTTTACATTTTGTTTTTGTTTCTCCTTGCTGTTTCTCAATGGATCTCTCTTCTTCCCTCATTTCAACTGCATCATGTCCTCTCTGATTTTTTCATCCATCCTCCCCCTCACTCCCTTTTCTGTTCTTCTTTTTGTTGTCTAGTTTCTATTCCTTTTCTTCCTTTACTTTTTCCCCCCACTGGATTTATTTTATCCCTTTTATAACCTGGTCCAGAAATGTAGCGAGTATTCCTCATTGCCATGCTTTTTCATTGTAGTAGCATGACCATGGGAAATAAAAGGTGTTTACATGGACTGTTTAGGAAAACAATTGCACATCAGCAAGCTGTTTGGGATACAATCTGAGTACATTTTCAAGACTTGAAATACATTAACTCAGACCCTACCAGATGTACCTGGATTATTGAACCTTAGCACTCCATTCTTCCTATATGGAATTCTTAGCTTGCAAGCTGTCAGTTTCTCCACCTTACCAGTCATTTAAGCATAACATCAACTTTCATAAATTTTTGTGGATCAGCCAGATTTTTTTTTATCCTTGTAAAGAATGTGATGATACTGGGTTTAGGATCTCTAGACTCGATAGCATCATCTGGATGGATTTGGACACACTGGTGACTTGACTCCACCTTTGAGTAGTCAGGATACTCTGGGAGTGAAGACCAGAGCCCCTTGGGATGAAATGACTGGGAAAGAAGTCTGGTGGGAATTCTTGATCCAAACCCTGGAGGGTCTGGCCAACACCAGTGTTCATTGGTACTAGCAATTCCTCTGACAAAACCACTTGCTCAATACACAGATGGAAAACAGCTTTGAAAGACCTTTGTACTGTGGTCAATAAATCAGACAGAATTCATGATTCAGAAACCAAGTGATGAAGCATTTCCCCTGCCTTGTGGCATCGAGTTGATGTACTGATGGTGCCGCATGAGACACACTTTACGTACAGAGATAACTTGTAGTCTTGTTTTTGCTTAACTCTATTTGCACTAATTATTCTTGACTACACATTTTTTATTTTTAACTTTTTATTATTGAAAATTTAGGATCCCACCAACACTTTTGTAGAAAAAGGAGGTGTGTAGATAGTGATAGTGCTACAAGAAAGAAAAAAGAAAGAAAGGAAGGAAGAGAGAAAGAAAGGAGAAAAGGAAGAAGGAATAAAGGAAAGGATGAATGAAGAGAAAAAGAAAGGAAGGAAGGAAGGAAGAAAGAAAAGGAAAATAAATGAAAGGAGGAAAGGAAGAAAGACATTAATTTTTTTTTGCTTTTTGGAGGGAAATTGGGGTTAAGTGACTTGCCCAAGGTCACACAGCTAGTTTTTGTGTTAAGTGTCCGAGGGCAGATTTGAACTCAGGTCCTCCTGACTCCAGGGCTGGTGCTCTATTCACTGCACCATCTAGCCACCCCCAAAAGACATTTTTAAAAAGGAAAAGAAAGAAAAGGAATAAAGAAAAGAAGAGAAAGGAAGAAAAGAAAAGAAGAAAGAAATAAAAGAAAAAGAAGAAATAAAAGGAAAGGAAACAAAGAAAGAAAGAGAAGCGACATCAGTGAAACATCAGAGCAAGGCAGAAGAAGAAAACGCGTTAACGTTCAGAAGAGAAGCCGATAAAGCAGCGTCTAGTGCGGTCTGGCCCCTTCTCTTTCACTTGAGAGGGGCCTGGGGCACGAAGAGGTCAAGCCTCTCGCCTGGGTCACACAGACCCTACATATCAGACCGGAAGTCAAGACTTCCAGACTAGCTCCATGTCATACCACCCTAAGCTTAACAGACAGCACAGAAGTGACCGATTTTGTATAGATTTCTTTTGCTGTTGTTCACTGTGTATTGGAAGGCTTGTGTCCGCAAAGTTCATAAAAAGGAATCCCCTCTTCTCCAAAAAATTCTGCTTTTGGATGGTGGTCAATCCACCAAGCCTAATAACCCCTGGAAGGGTAGACCACTACCACATAACGAGCGTCAGATCTAGAGCAAGGGCAATTGGCTGAAAATCTTACCTCTACCACTTACCGTTCCTGTAACCTTGACAAAATTGCTTAGCCTCCCGGGTTGCCATTGCCTCATCTGTAAAATATTGGGGTAGGACTAAACTGTTAAATTTCCCTTAAACTCGTGATCTATGACCACAGTTGAGGGTTTGATAAAGAAAAGCTAGCAATGACATAGAGAGAGAGCACTTCCTGAGCTTTGGATGGAAGGTGAACCTTGAAAGTTTAAATTTTTTTTCCCCTGGTCTAAATGGGAAGGAATAAATGTTCTAATTTTTACAAACCTGGTAAATTCTTGACATAAAAGCCGAGAAAAGCTGTTGGAAAACAGGCTTTTGGTTCTAGAAGCAGACCCAGGAAGTGCATTTTTTTCCTTGTCATTAAAATTCACCCCTCCCCTCTTTGTCCCTTGTTGGCTATAAAAAACCCAAAGGCCTAATTATGTGTGTCCTTGGCTATTAAAAAAAATAAATGGAAAGACTCTACAGAAACTAGCTGCTATAATCTTTATTAACAGACAGTATACATATTGCTAGAACCTTCTTTCCTGAGAGCCCTCAGCGAGGCTCTCCGTTCCTTTACCTATAAGATGACCCATCATAGCCCAGCTTTTCTGAATACCTCACATATTAGTTTATGAAGAGTGTTTAACTCATCAGTTGAAATAATGAAATTAAAACTTCATCCAAAAACATTTATTAAATGTTTAATATTTCATAGTAACTTAAATAAATGTCTTTAAAAATTGCAAGGGCTCTTATATCCACTGAACTGTTAGAAAATGGAAAGAGAAAGGGCAGATACCACCAAATATGTTATAAATAAGGATATGGTAGCCCCAAGAGGCTAAGGGAATAGTCCTAAGTTAAATAGCCAGGGCTAGAACTGAGTTCAGAACCTGGGATTATGGACTGAAGGTCCAGTGTTCTTTCTGTTAGACACCATTACTGAAAACAGATTCCACAGGCTTCATTATCATTCTTTGATATATCACTGGTCTTTTAAAAGATACTTACCCATCTTGACTTTTTTCTTTCTTTAAATGCTCTCTGTCTTTCCAAAGGTACTCCTTAATAATTTGCCTAAGTCTCGATCTCTGTGCTTTAAGAAGCAAGCAAGAAAATAGACCAACAAAAACCCCCTAGTCTCATTGGGCTTCCTTAGTGAAAGGAAGAATTCCGCATGTGTGTAGGGGTGGTGAGAGAGGAGGATGATGTATCAGGATAGAGAGTAGAGGGAGCTGAAAAAGGTGAGGGAGGTGGGGAGTGGACCATCAAATTACAAAGGGTTACTAGTTCTAAGATGGAAAGGGTGACTGGAAATCAACATGGAACCCTGAGGCAGAAATATACAAATAGGGTCCACAACTTATTAAAAACCAGGGTGTGGAGAGATGTGGGAGAACATTTTTCCTACCCATAACTCTGTGGGAAATATAAATGAAATAGATCATTTACATAACTGCATAATGTGCCTAGATATAACAGATTATTTGCATAACTGCATAATGTCACTAATCATGGAAAAAAAAGACTTAAATATTTCTGGGATGCTAACATACAGAATTATATAAGCTTTGCATATCAACCAATAATCACAGGCTTCTTTTCTTTCTAGACTGTCCCCCCCGAGTGCAGGGCAGGAGAGGGGGTGCCTAGGTGTGTGACTCTTGGAATAAATGAACCAACCACTCCACCATCAGGGAAGGAAGGGAGGAGAAGTGATTAAGAAACCCAATCTGAGTTTGACATTCTCAAGATTCTTGCCAGTATTATCAGAGATTGATCGAGACCTGTACTCATTGGGCAGCAAGAGCAAAGTCTATAGAAATTAATTTTTGTTTTAGCAATGAGGGAGAATCAGATCTCCCTCCTTAACATCATTCACCTTACTTTCTTGTTAACAAAGACGGCATTTACAGACACTGGTACAGGAAAAAAAAAAAAGCAGCCGGCACAGTTTAGTAAGGTTTAATGATCCTCTTTCATAACCAATGTGGGCTGTTCCCTATTATATATTTACCTTAGTGCGAAAGTTCCTTTGCATGCACAATTCCATCGAGTTCATTATATTTTTTAATGCACCTCAGTCTAATTTCAGATCCTGATTTCCCAGTACAAACTAGAGTAACAAATATATAATTATTCTCATAAATAACTCAGCACCTTATATTTCAGGCAAGTTTCCCCACAAGGCACAAGTGCCCTATATTAAATTCTTTTAAGTGTAAGTTGATTAAGGTAAAAATTAGTTATTATTACCTTATGGACGTCTTAGTTTTTAGCAGAATTGCGAAGCTGGGTCTATCACGAGTAGATTTGTTGCCGCCCACAGGTATAATCATTGGGAAAATTAATAATCATGTTCAGTATGACTATAAATCATTGTGGGTTAGGCAATTAATTTCTGTAGAAAAATGAAAGATCTCCAAGTGTTGTTATTGTGCAAACTACATGTTGTGAAGACCCAGATCCAACACAGTCAAATTGCAAATACAGGGTTTCTAATTTCAGAGCGTGATAATACGGGGTCATCAGAGGCAGGGAAGCTGATGATACTGAATAAGTAATGTTGGTAATTTTTAGCAGTTTATGACTGTAGCATTCAGCATGCACCCGCCGGTAGGCAGAATCCCTGAACCAGATGCGGCAGCCTCGAGAGATACTCATTCCAGCAAAGGCAGAGAAAGGGACTAAGAGAAAATGAAGGCACAGGCATTTGAATGGGAATCTTGAGGACAAATGTCCGGAACTGTAGGGTTTAAGAGACCCTATAAACTTATTTCTTGGTTTTTTCCATTGACAGTAGAATCACAGGTAAGATCATGGACCTAGATTTAAAGTCAGTCAGTAGACAAACATTTATTAAGCATTGACTGTGTTAGAAAACATGCTATCCACTGAGTATACAAAGAAAAAAGAAAAAAAATATATAGTTCTTATCCTCAAAGAACTCACATTTGAATGGATTTGACAATGTAAATAATTTGGTACATTTGAGATATACACAAATTCGATGAGAGGACATCTCAGAAAAGTCAGGAGTAGTGAGGGAGGGCTAGGAAATGCCTTCTGCAGAGGGTGGGATTTGAGCTGAGTCATGAAAGAAGGCAGGGAAAGTGAGAAGGAGAAAGGAGGAAGGAGGACATCCCAGACGTGAGAAAGAACAAGTACAAAGACACAGAGAGGGGAGAGGAGTGTCTGTACAAGTAACAGAAGTAGACCATTGTCCATTGTCATTGGGTCAGAAATGTATGAAAGTAGGAGATTGGAAAGGTGGGAAGGGGCTGGGTTATGAAGAATTTTAAATACCAAATGAAGGAATTCATATTTGAACCTGTTAGGAATAAGGAGCCATTAGAGGTTGTCGGTGTGTGTGTGTGTGTGTGTGTGTGTGTGTGTGTGTGTGCGCGTGCGCGCGCATGTGTGTAGACCTGGTCACACCTAGGCTTTAGGAAAATTTCTCCCACAACTGAGGATGAAGGATGGATTGGAGTGGGGAAAGGCTTGAGATAATAAGACCAGTAAAAGACTGTTGCAATAGTCTAGAGATCATCTAGTTCAACTGTATCATGTCAAGATGGGGAAACTGAGGCCCAGGCCCAGAAAAAGAAATGAGTTTCCAAAGAATTAGATGAAATTTTGGTGGTGTTCGAGTTGAGCTTCAAAGGTGGAAGTGGGGAGTAGACAGAAGATATGCCAGGGAATATTTTTTTTTTTTTTGCTTTTTGGAGGGCAGGGCACTTGGGGTTAAGTGACTTGCCCAATGTCTCAGAGCTAGTGTTAAGTGTCTGAGGCCAGATTTGAACTCAGGTCTTCCTGACTCCAGGGCCAGTGCTCTATTCACTGTGCTTCCTAGCCTCCCCTGCCAGGGAATATTCTTACTAAACACAAAGAAGGGGGAAAATATCTGCTATTTATAGGGGATGGAGAAGTAGTCTACTTCTGGCTATTTCAAAGCATATGTTGAGGACAGGTACGTAGTAAATGACGAAGGTGGGACTGAAAATCTAGTGATTTTTAACACTGTACCATGGAAAGGGAAAAGGAAAGGTCCAAGGAAGACCATCTTCTATCCTCCTTCTTGGATGTTATATACACAATTTCATTCCCATGGTGGGGGAAAAGGTCTCCCAAACAATATGGCCCCCGTAGAGTTTAGTAGGTTAAGGAGGCTGAAAAAAAATTACTTAGTGGTGAGAATTCTGCTATTTTCTACTCTAAACCCTCTATATTTCTCTTATAATACTTGACTTAGGGGATTTGGATTGGGCCTGTGATTTCACTGACATAGGTAACTTCTGAATGAAGCCATTCCATCTATAAATTTATAGTCTTTAGAATAGAATGTTTGATTTATGTGAAACTTTCTCAGAAACTTGTTTACTACATTATTCAAGGCACACCCTTAAATAAATGTGCAGTAAGAGACAGGAATTTCCTACTGGGAATCCTTCCCCCATCAAACATAGGTGGCTAATCAAAACTTTTATCCATTCAATATGACTTGTTATCACCAGATACCAAAAGGCACAGAACCTTAGTTGAGAAGTGGAATTGTCTTAACAGGATTGCAGAAAATTGAAGTGATTCCCAGGGATAAAAAATAAAATATTTGAATAAATAAATTTACTTTTAATCCTCTCATATTAGGTGAAATTAGATGTAGGCCAGCTGAATGTTAGGATTACTCAAATGTGATCTCATCAATGTGGGCATTCCCTTCAATGAAGATCACAACTCATTCATGCCTGATCATCTGATATGTCTCTAAACCATTTCCTCTCATAAATTTACCCTGGACAGCATTCCCCATATATTTGGGATTTCTGATATTGAGAGTATAGCAATATAAGACAGTGACATCCAGGCTCTCCACTAATTATCCCTTGATGTCACCATGGGACCAACCCATCTCCTTTTGTACCCATTTTTTTCTTAACTTTCTTGGATGACAACCTTTAACCTGCTACTTCATCATTTCTTATTTGTAATGTATTGCACCCGCCAGGTGCCTCTCCATTCCCCTGTGGGTGATTCTTAATTTCAATTTTTCATAGACTACCATTGTCTAATGGTTGTACAATTATACTAGAATAAATTTGGTATCAAAAAGCCGGGCATTTTTTTCATGGAAAAGCTTGACTACATTACAGAACTTGATAGTTTCCCAAAGGAAAGTCAGCCTTTTCTCTCCTTACTACTGTTGTATTTTGGACCCAACTCATTATCTATTTGTAGCGTCTGCAAACAGACATACATGTATACTGTAAGCACATACATGCATTCATACATATATATGTACTGAGAGATGAATTCTATCGGTCATTCATTTAACTGTACTTAGTATTCCAGACAACAGACATTTTTCATCCACTTGGTTTTTTGGGTATGGATAGTTAAGCCAAACACTTATGACTATAGATTTAATTTGAGTGACTTTGTTCTATATTCAATGTCAAATACATAAAAATTCCCAAATCAGGAAAAACAAATTTTTTCCACCTTGTGAAAAAATACATTTAAAAATGAAATACTAAAAAATACTAAATATTTGTAGTGTGTATAGATTTAGGATAATGATGGTAGCAATCTTCTTTTGTCTGATCCCCTTTAACAGAGAAGTTAGACTCACACAGAAAGAAGTCACTGAGTTGGTTGTTAAGGTAAATAATTTTGTATCATCTGCAGAAATACTTGCAGGATGGGAAAGGAACACATTTATGGAGTCTGGAACAGCATAGGAATTATTTGTCAAAACTCTGGCTAATGGATAAAAGGGAATAATTTCCTCTGCTTATTTTAATGTAAGTTTTTATTATTAATAAACAAAACTTTTAATATATGATAAAATAATATTAACATATATTATAGCATATATCCTCATATACATATGTATTGCTTTAAGATTTGAAAAGATTTTTACTACCTATCTTATCTCACTGGAACCTCACAATAATCCTGTGAGGTAGGTGCTATTATATCCACATTTTACAGATAAGGAAACTGAGTCTGAGAGAGGTTAAGAGACTTCCCAAGAGTCACCCAGCTAAGTAAGTGTCAGAGGCAGGATTGGAATGCAGGTCTTTCTGACTCCAGGTCTAACACTCTATCTGCTCCATCAACCAGAATGTACACTCCTGGTAAATAGGTAAATATTTCAGTCTTTGTATTTGTGTCAATAGTGCCTCCCACAGCAGGTGCTTTATAAATGCTTATTGATTGACTGAAAAAATAAGAGAAGCTGTGGATTTCTCTTATGGAATTTGTTTTTTATGTTTGTATTCTATATGTACAAATACAGATATGTATATATGTCTCTCCTCTCTTTTTCTCCTCTCTTTCTCTCTCCTTCTCTCTCTCTCTCTCCTACTCTCCTACTCTCTCTCTGTCTTTCTCTATCTTTCCCTCTTTTCTCTCTTAAACAAGGTCATAACAAAAGTGCTCCATTTCTTTTTGTCCCTTTCTTTATTTTGTACCCATGTATCACACACACACAAAAAATCCATCTTATTCTTCCTCTTCCTTAGGAGCAATCCCTTTCTGGTAAAAACTGAAGTGGGGTGTTTGACTCTGAAGGACTTTGAGCAAAGAAGATAAACATATTTGGCTTTATGGCCATCCCTCGGGAGGCTGGCATGAACAATCTCATTCTTAAGCTGCCTATCATCGGGCTGCAGAATAAGCTTGACCTCTTGTCGAGATGGGCCTGTTATAACACCCAGGTGTTCCTCAAAGTCCTTTCCCCCAAAGCAGCTGGTATCACCTTGGTCATGTCTTGCTGAGCTGGCTGCCATCCAGGATCCATTCTCAGCCAACTCTGGAGGAAAGCAGGGAGCCTATAACACCTGGCTTTGATAAAATGACAAACGTCTCTTTCCCTAACTGGTAGCACTTTAGCCTAGTTATCCTATCTGGCTCCTTAGCCAGTCTCTCAATTGTGGCTCTGTGTGTGTGTGTGTGTGTGTGTGTATCTGAGTGTTAAAGTGCTAACATACTGAATTTGGAATCAGGTAGAGCTGGGGTCACATGCCAACTCTGGCACTTATTAATTATATGAACATGGTCAAATCATCTAACCTCCCCCAGCCTCAGTTTCCCCATTTATTAAATGGTGAGAATAATGTCCATAATGCCTATATTATATTGTTGTTATACTCAAATAGGGTGACACAAATTTTAAAGTACTATATAAGGCAAGCCTGGCACAGAATAAGCATTTAAATATTTTTCCATTCATTTATTCATGCTGGTGAGATTGATGATTTTATAGACAATGAAACCCTTTGCAGTACATACCTTTTGGATCAAAGCTCTTCTTTGGTCCAACTGGTGCTAAACCAAAGACTGAGACTATTATTTCCCATGAGTAGGGGAGCTTTATAGTCACAGAATTTCAAAACTAAAAGGCATCTCAAAAGGAATTACAAACTTTACCTGATGCAGAATTTCCTTTTAAGCATCCCTGACACGTGGCCAGTCGGTCTTTGCTTAAAAACCTCCTGTGAGGGGAGAACCTCAGCTGTCCCAAGGCAGGCAGCCAAATGCACTTTTGGATGGGTCTAATAGTTAAGAAGTTTTTACTGACACCAAGTCTCAATCAGCTTCTTGGGGTTTTCCCCAACTCCTCCTAATTCTTCCTTCTGTGGCTAAACAGATTAAGGCTAATCCCTCTTCCCCATGTCAGACCTTCAAATACTTGAAAACTATTCCTCTATCCCCCACCCCAAGTATCCTATTCTTCAGGCCAAATATCCTTGGTTCCTTCAACAGATTTTGATGTGGTATGATTTAAAGTCACCATTATCAACATTATGATTCTAATTCCTCTGAACTGGTGACATTTATGGTCTTCCGCATTGAAAATGAACCTTCTCCTAATATCTGTGCTTCTGGAAATGACAGTGGCCATCTTTCCAATCATCTGGAGTCAATAGCCTGGAATTACCTCTGACCACTCCCATTCCCTTGTCTCTCCTAGCTGACCAATCATCAAATCCTGTCAATTCCACATTTTAATATCTTCCTCATTTACCCTCTTCTTTAAGTGACTACAGCTGCCAATAGAATTTGGTTCCTTGCCATAGTTACTGAAACAATAGTAACCACTGGATTTGAAGAAGACCTGGGTTGAAACTCCAGCTCTGGCACTTATTGCCTGGACAGAACATTTCCCTCCTTTGGACTTCAGTGCCCTCATCTGTAAAAAGGAGGGGGAGAGGTTGGATTAGGTCAATGTCAACTATACTTTCAATTTTGAGAAACTCCTTATAAAGTCCAAAAATATCATGGACCCCTTCATGACTGTAGTTAAATGATGAGTGTCAGATGGAATGGAAACTCCTTGAGAGCAGAAAGTGTTTTATGCTTTGTTTCTACAAGCCTGACACAGTGCTTGGCACATACTAAGTGCCACCTATTGATAGTTCAATTTGTTAACTGGGAAAATATAATGACAATGCTTAGTGTGCATATGGATTCTGGGATGCTTGCAGTAGTTCTGTGTCTGTACCCTGCCTGCCCCCACCCATCATTCTGATTCTTTCTTTGGTATTATAAGCACATTTGGGGGTCCTTTAGTCCAATTCCTCCATTTTACAGGGATTTTTTTTTCTCAGCTGAACCTATGATTTCAGTGATATAGGGAACTCTTAGTCAGGAAACTCCCTTAACCAAGCAGATCAGCACGACCTCATTTCAGCCACTTCAGTTGTGTCTGACTCTTCATGACCCCATTTTGGGGTTTTCTTGGCAGATACTGACTTACCATTTACTTTTAGGGCTCATTTTACAGATGAGGAAGCTGAAGCAAACAGGATTAAATGACTTGTCCAAGGTCACAGAGCTAGTAAGTGTCTGAGATCAAATTTGAGCTCAGGTCTTTTGGGTTCTAGGACTGGCACTCTATACAAAATGGCATTCCCTAGCTGCCTGTCGTTGTTCAGTTGTTTCAGGCAGTACCTCATCATAAGTGCTAAATCAATTCTTTTTCATTCCTTCATTCATTTGATCAGTGTAATTTATAGCTTTAGAACATTTCCTGAAACATGAGGAGTTTCTATGATATGTCCAAGGTCGGTACTTGAACTCAGGTTCCTTCTTTATTCAGGAGGCCAACTCACCATCCACTTTGACACGACGCCTCTCTTTATAGATGATAATAACTGACATTCCTGTAGATCTTTAGTTTGGGAAGCACTTTTTTCATACCTTTTCATACCTTAATTTGCTTACTTAATTTTCATATTTAATTTGCTTTTCACAACAACACTGTGAGGCAGGCACTACAGGTGTCATTATCCCCATTAAACAAAAGGGAAATTTGTGCCTCAGAGAACCTAAATGATTTTTCTCCTGCAAACATAGCTAGTGAGAGGTAGAATCTGAACCCAAGTCCCCTCTAACTTTCTGCTCAGGACCCTTCTCACTATATTGCATTGTCTCTCCCCAAAGTGAAACAATTTGCCTAGTGGTCACACAGGAGATTTGAGTACCAGATCCCCTTTGAGTCCAAAGCACATTTTTTTCCGTTGTATCACTTCAATATGTACACACACACACACACACAGAGTATGTATTATATTGTGGTACTGGACTCTTAATAAATTCTTATTGGTTTGAATTGAATTAATACCTTATGGCTTACTTCTTATCCTAATGGTCTGAATTGTGACTAGATGTCCTTAAGTAAAAACTAAAAAGGAAATGGACCATTCGAGCAGCCCCAATAATGTTTATTTAACTTCTTGTATTTTATCCTCAAGAGAACTTTTCCACTCTAGCTGTGGGGGGACAGAAACTCATCAGCAGGAGATTTGAGGGCAAATTAGAATAATACCAGGAGGCTTCAAGTTGTAACTGTTCCATCTAAACAGCCACATCATTTTGTTAAACCAGAGTCTGCTGGGCTGCAAATAGTTTCCAACTACCAGCATCTAGGGCTTCACAGACATAAACCTTCCTGTTTCAAGGTCAGAAGCTAAGTGTTCATGGTTACAAAGGACCTTCTGCCTAACAGAATGATAATCCAGTTTTATGGCCTATGGTAAGAATTCATCTGTTGGTTATTAAAACTGCAGGATGTGTCTCTGTCCCAAGTAAAACATGCTTTTAGGGTAAGAAATGAGGCCAGTGTGGAGAAGCAGAGAGCAGAACAAACACAGGATGGGAAAGCAAGAAAAAGAAGATAAAATAAGCTTCCAACAGACAATTCACATGTGTCACATATTTCTACCCTCCTGTGCCTGACAAGTCACCCATATGTTTCCATATTACTATATTTAGGTTCAGATTTGATATATGCATTTCCTTATAGAGGCAAAGCAGCTTTTCAGCCCAGTGACCATTTACAAGTGACGTCAGCTTTCTAAGTACATTGTACCTTTTCAACTTGGCTGCAAGGAATGCAGTCTCTACATTGACCCAATCTTTTGGTGCCAAGTTTGCTTCCAGGGTTTTGTTTGCATCATCATGCAAATGCCAGCTCTGAGCTCCTTCTGATTACCAAACTTTCCTTTGAAATACTAAAGAGACATACGTCAAGAGACAGCTATATGAGAGCTACACCTGAGTAGTGATAATCTGCCAAATACCAAAGCTTCCAATTGTCTACATTTGAATTATCCATATGTTCTCTCTAAATACATGTTTAAATACATAATATTATTTTTATATTTAATATTACAAATCACATATATAATATGTGTTTAATCAGCAGAGATTTGTAGAGAGATAAAGAGAGTAAAAAAGACACAGAGACAGAGAGACAGTGACAGAGTCAGAAAGGTAAATACTTGTGTAATATTAAGGCACTTAAAATGTAAAAACATACCTACGGTCATAGTTGTTTGTATGAAAAACTCTACATTCTTGATGGAAAAAAAGTTACAAAAATAATTGTGACACTGGGTGACAATTCGTATTAGTATGTGTTCTTAAAAAACATACCAACTTAGGAAGTTAGTTACAGTTAGTTATAGAGTCTTCCTATATCCATTAAATTAAATGACTGGTCCTTGTTCTTTAAAAAAAAAATAACAGGCCAACATGACAAATTAGGCTCATTCAATAGAAAACCTTGTGGGTAACAAGTTCCTGTTTCTTAATCTCTGTCAGGTTCTTCTAGGCACAGAATGGATAAGTCCACAAGAATATTTAGTCATGTTTGTTGATCTTTTATCACTGACTTTGCTTTCCTAGCCTGTTCAACATCCAAAAGTTGGGGAATACTAAGTGAGTCTTGAATGTGTGTGGTATGGTAAAGTTTCAAACTATGACTTGGGTAAAGGTTTTTCTTCCCATTTCTAGAATGCTTCCCTTCCCACTTTCTTTTGGGTTCCCTTCCTTTCCCTTCTCTTCCCTTCCCTTCCATTCCCAACTCTCTTCCTAATTCCCTTCCCTTCTCTCCCAAACCATTTACCTATTACCATTGACAAGCCACTTAACATCTCTGAATCTCACTCACTTTCCTTAAGTAGGAAAAGAAGCTGTTGGACCAGGTCTGAGGTCCCTTCTAGCTCTGGGCTGATAATCATACTATACTATGCATAAGGCTCTGTGCTAAATGCTGGAAATTCAGTAATGAAAAAGGAAATGGTCCTGTTCTCATGGAACTTATATTCTACTGGGGAGAAGCAACTTGGACACAAAGAAGTTAACGCAAAATATATACAAATATGTACAAATTAATTTTTCAGGGTAGACTAGAAACTGTGGGAGGAAAGCAGGAAAGGACTCAAGCAGAAGACTGAACTTGAGCTGAATCTTGAGAGAAATGTAGGATTCTAAGAGATAGAGGTATGGTGTACAGCCTAGGCAAATGTTCTGAGGTGGTAGATGGATTGCCCTTTCCAGGGAATAGCAAATTGACTCGTTTGTTTGGTTAAGTCATCACAGCTGGGGATAACCTGGAAAACAAAAACTTCCTTGATGTCACTCAAAAGGGAGGATCTGAGACCCCACGTCTTTGATTCCCAGTGTTCAGGGTATCCCTAGACTGAATCCCTGAAATGTTTCCCGAGGGCCTCGCCTTCTGCCACCTCCCCAAAAAGCCACAGAAGCGATGTTTTCAGATCTAGTTTTCCTCGCCTTTTCCGATTTTTCCTTATGCCTTGTTTACCTCTGCTTTATGGATATGTGTCTGTGTATCCATATGGGTCCGTTTAAAATAGCCTGTAAGCTACTTGAAAGCAGGGAGCCCATTCCTATGGATTATGTATTGCCTCACACGTCTAAATCGGTCACTTCTCTTGACGCACATCACAGAGGGGATGCATGATTTCTTGTCTCATGACCAGGGATAGACTTAGAAATCCCCTTTTCATTCATCGACATCTTTGCATCTTTAATGCAAAGAAACGGCCAAGACTATTTTTCTCTTTCCAGTTTCTTTTAGTCATGTCCCCATTCTCTCTAACGCCACAAGAGAGTAATGGAGCCTACGGATTCTCATTCTGGTAGATTTCCACAATCTGAGAATGGAGGACTTTCTCATTGAGTGACACTGCGGTACCGTTGTTCCTCGAAGAGAACCAATGACATCAGGAGGGTGATGGTTTGACTTGCAAGTGAATTGGATATGAACGAGGCAAAGATGTACAAAGTTGTAAGCTTCACTCTCTCCTCCAGAGTCATTGGAATCCAGTGGCGAGACATAGGTCTGGATGACTGGCATTGGTCCCTGGGCACTACTATGTAGTGAGTGAAGAGACATAACTAGGGTGGGGCAACTGGGCTTTTCCACAAGGCAAAGACATTTAGAAGGGGAAATAATAGCACTTCAAGTCCTTCAGTAGTACATGAACAACTGAGCTTAGAACCTATTAAGCATGAATAATTAATTAAAATTGTAATAATACATAACATTTATATGGTGCCTTAATATTTACAAAGCACTTGATATCCATCAGTCAGTCTATATGCATTTATTAACTGTTTACTCTAAGTCGGGCATTGTATCAAGTGCTGAAAGGCAGCGATGTTCAGTCATTTCAGTAGTGTCTGAATCTTCATGACCCCATTTGGGGTTTTCTTGGCAAAGATACAAGAGTGGTTTGCTATTTCCTTCTCCGGCTCTCTTTACAGATGAGGAAACTGAGGCAAACAGGGTTAAGTGACTTGTCTAGGTTCACACGGCTTGCAAGTGTCCAAGGTCAGGTTTTAACTCAGGAAGATGAGTCTTTCTGACTCCAGGCCTGCCCTCTATCCGTTGCGGCACCTAGCTAGCTTCCCTGCTGAAGTATAAAGAAAGGCAAAATACTAACAAAGAAACCAAAACAGTCCCTGACCTCTAGGAGCTTATATCCTAATGGGGAAGACAACAAACAAATCACTAGCAATCTATAGGATATTTATAGAATAGATAAGATGCAACCTTAGAAGGAAGGGAAGAGTAGCTGACAGGGGACCGAGAAAGATCTTCTGTTGAATATGGGACGAGCTGGATCTTGAAGGATGCCGAAGATGGTAAGGAGTGGAGGTAAGAGGGCAGTGTTCCATGGGTAAAGCATGGAGATCATATGTGGACTGATGTATTCAAGGAACTGCAAGTAGGTCAGCGTAGTTGAACAGCAGAGTGTGTGGAAACTTAGCCGCTTGTTTATTATAATGTAAAGTAAAAGGCATAATTATCAGGATGTAGATTTCACCATTTCACCACCACTGGGCTGGACTGAGTATACCTGTCCAGGTACTTGACACGGCTCTCTCTATTTCTGCCTAAAACTTTCTCTAAGTCTGTTACCATCACTGCTTCACTCCCATCCCTCTTAGACGAGGCAATGTCTTCCTCCTTTTGTTAAAGGGGCACCCTAAGTGTCAAGTGACAGACTCAGAGGCTAGTGGCGAATCAGAATTATACCAGGGGTTTCAGAGAACAGTCTAATGCTCCAAAAATGAGAGAAGGCTTCCTCCAAGGCTGTTTATCGGGTATACATTTTTAAAAGAAAGAGATTTTATTCTATTTTTAAGGTGCATAAAGGCTGCTGCACAGACATGGAGATGCAAAAATTTTAATAATAAGTTCTACTTAGAAGACTGAATGATGCATATTGTGAGAAATTGGGATACATCTCCAGCCTGGAACAACCCAAGACACCAAAAAGCTGTGAAACTCTTAACAAACAACAAAATAGGAAATAGAAATTATTCACAGGCTCTTTATTTTTATTTTCATTTCAGAAGCAGCTTGGGCTCAACACTAAATTTAAAGATGCAACTCCCCCAGCTGCCTTTAAATAAATATATTTATCATTGATTCTTACCAAAGAACATATTTTGGGATGTATTCAACTAAAGACATTCTCTGTTCATCTATCTTTTCCATCAATACATTCCCAATGTGTTCTTTGTCACTGGGTGTTTTAATTAGTAAGAACATATTTCTTGTGTGTTCAGCAAAAATCAAAATCTGCCCCAATGTAATTGAATGACTCTGTTTTTCAAATATCCGCTTAGGTAAGCTTTTATATAATAAGGCATTAATAGCCTTTTTGCATATGATAAGGAACATCACTTAATGATTGATTAGCCAACAGCCTTCTGATGTAAGCAGTCATAACAATGAATGAACATGTTGTTATTGGCAGACATGAGGAGGGGGAGACAAATTAAAAAAATACTTAACAACTAATAAGCAAATGACTGTTAAAGTGGCATTCGTATGTGCCTGTCTCTAAAACCTAAAGATCATTTAAACGTTGTTGTTAAGTATTCGAAATTTTACTAGGGAGCAACTCATTCTGGACAAATCCAGGATAGAAAGGACGAAATGATGGTTTTATGTCCCATTTTCTTTTAAAAAGGCAATTATGCAAATTATTTCATTCTTTGTCCCTGTATCTCTAGAACCTAGAATGGTAACTGGCACACAGTAGGTCCTTAATAAAGGCTTGTGAGTTGACTGTTTGAAATAAGAACTGCTTTTAGAACCTCAAGAAAAAAAATTGCCAGTCCCAAGGAAATCAGGTTTTGGTCCTAAAAGAAATAGTCTGACCTAATCCATTTCATTATTTCCTTGGTAAGTGTTCCTGAGAATCTGTTTGTCAGGGAATCCTGCCTCTGATGTGGAGCAGATGCTTATGTGCCCTCGGCCTGGGGGTAAAAGAAAGGGAGAGAGCGGTTATAAAACGGCAGCAGAATTATAACGATAATACGTGACATTTTTATAGGGTGTCCCCAAAGTATTAGTGGAGTTTTAAGCTATTAAAGCTCAAACTAACCACTCTGTTTACTGCTTTAATGATTGCAGGGCCCAGTATCTCATTACTTTAGAATGGCTTCACGTTGGCACTACATAGATTTTTATGGTTGTGTGACATTGGTCAAGTCATTTCACCTAACCTCTGTTTCCTGATTGAAAGACTGAAAAGGTTAGAGGAGATGACCAGTTAGGTACATCCCAGCTCTAAATCTATAATCCTATAATGCCCATTTAAAGAGGAGGCAGTTGAGATCCAGAGATTGCCCATAATCACACCAGTAGTCAGTGTTATAGGTGGAACTCAATACCAGGCCTCTCTTGCCTCCAAATCCAGGTTTTAAATGAGACCAGATAACCATACTTAAGGCTACCATGGTTTGTCTTCTCCATAGATTCTTCATGATATACCTAATACAGAGATAAGCATCATAAAATCTGGATTAATATTAACCTCCTCATGACCCCATTTGGAGTTTTCTTGGCAAAGATATTGGAATGGTTTGCCATTTTCTTCTCCAGTTCATTTGACACATGGGGAACTGAGGTAAACAGGGTTATGTGACTTGCCCAGGGCTACACAGTTAGTCAGTGTCTGAGGATGGATTCTAACTCATGAAGATGAATCTTTCTGATACCAAGCCCAGTGTTCTATCCACTGCACCAACTAGCTGCCTCATTAAAAAAAAACAACAAAATGAAGACAAATCAGATAGTATACTATAGTAATTTGGTTTCTCCAGTCTAATAATCCAATAAACATTTGTTAAGTGACTATTATGCACCAGGTATTGGGCTAAGAGCTAGAAATACAATGAATAAAAAATGAAAGACAGTCTTTGCCCTCAAGGAGCTTACATTCTAATGTAGAGAGACACACAAAAAGAGGCAGGAAAGCAAAGATCCGAGGAGTTGAAACCAGGCAGATGCTGAGTGAAGTGAATCCCAAAGTCCGGTTTCTGCCTTCCCCAAAGGAAGGCTTTGGGAAGAGATTGGTACTCTACCTTCCAACCCTCCCAAGCAGAGGAGAGAGGAGATGGAGGGAGGTGATGTCAATCAAGGCTTCAGCTTGGTGATGAGATTAGAAGTGATGAGTTTAACATAAAAAATAAGAAATAGTGTAACTGGAATGGAGATTTGCAATTAGGGTGGAACAATAGGGGCTGTGTCCCTGGGCACTGAACAATCAAGGCTGTCCCAAAAGTCTTAGTGCATGTTTGCTATTAATAGCTTAGTACCTAGTAATATGAAATAATGATAATATTTAATAACATAATATTTAAGACATTATTAGCTTAATAGCTAATAATTCAAAATAATTAAGACAAATTTCTATAGTAACTATGTATGGAGTCCCCAAAGTCTTAGTGCAGTTTTAATCTACTATTAGTAGCTGCACGTACAGTTGCTATAGAAATTTGTATTACTTATTTCACATTATTTTAACATTATGCATTGCAAGGTTAATTTTCTGGTTGATTTTTTACTGTTTGCTCCAGGCATGCTGCTGTTCCAGAAGCCAGGATCTCTAGTTCTGTCTCTGCAAAGATGACTCAACTTACTAGTGAGTCAAACTACATATTATCATCTAAAGAAATTGCAGAACTCAGTTGGGGGTGTGGCAACCAATCAATCAACAAGCATTCATTAAATAAGCATCCCCTGTGGGTTAAGCACTGGGCTAGATGGTGGAGATGCTGACATAGGATGAAACAGTCACTGTTCTCATTGAGCTTGTCTGGGGGGTGGGGAAGGGAGGAGAAAGGCACCAGAGCTGGGATTTTATTGACGTAAGGAGTTTCCAGAAGAGGAGACTCCCTCCAACAATGCAGGCCAGAACTTTCTCTGCAACTTGATATCAAGTTAAAAGGAGAACTAAGACCCTGAAAAGTTAAGGGACTTGTTCAGGGTCATACAGCCAATATATGTCTGAAAGGGACGCTTGATTTCAAGTCTTCCTGACTCTGAGGACAACTTCCTATACAGTATAATATGCTGCCTCTCTACAGAATAAATAAAACTAAATACCAGGTAGTTAAAGGAGGAAGGGTGCTAGCAGCTGGGGGATCCGGAGAGATTTCAGGTCAAAAAAGTGCTTCTTAAGGAAGTGAGTAATTTTGAGAAGCAGGGGTTAATTGACAATACCCCATACTCAAGGTAGAGATAGCTCTATGAGGCAATTTAAAAAACAGAGAGAGAGACACACACAGGGACAGAGACAGAGGGAATGAGAGAGAGACAGAGAGAGAGAGAGACAGACAGACAGAGAGAAAAAGAGAGACACAGACAGACAGACACACAGAGTGCTAGCCGGCTAGATAGATATGGACAGAGAAACAGGTCTATAGAGACAGACACATGGATAGACATAGTTATAGACAGATAGAAAGTCAAATAGGCAGAAAGACAGACAGATAACTGGATGGAAAGACAGACACATAGAAACGCAGATGTTAATAAAAATGGTGATGATGATGAGATGTCCCATTTATATAATCTTTACCATGTGGCAGGCTCTATGCTAAGTGTTTTACAATTACCATCTCATTTTTATCCTCACAACAACCCTGGGAAGTAGGTGCCATTATTACCTTTATTTTACAGAGGGGAAAACTGAAGCAAATAGAGATTAAGTGACTTGTCCAGAGTCACATGGCTAATGTGTCTAAGTCAAATTTGAACTCAGGTCCTCCTGAATCCAGGCCCAATGCTCTTTTCAAAGCATCATCTAATTAACTAGACAGATATAAACAGACAGGTAGGTAGATAACTAGACAGGCAGATAGATATATAGCTATATAGAGAAAGACACAGAGATAGGTAGTTAGATAGAAAGTTAGATAGGCAGATAGACGGATGGATGGACAGATAGATAGAGAGATGGATGGGTGAATAGATAGATGGATAGAGTGATTGAGAGCTTTTCTTAAGCCCTATATGCCAGCCACTGTATTAAACCTGGGAGTACAGACACAGGCAAATAAGATAGTTCCTTCCTCCATTATATTCTTTTTTTTTTTTTGGAGAGGGTAAGGCAAAGCAGTTGGGGTTAAGTGACTTGCCCAAGGCCGCACAACTAGTAGGTGTCAAGTGTTTGAGGTCACATTTGAACTCATGTCCTCCTGACTCCAGGGCTGGTGCTCTACTGCAACCACCTAGCTGCCCCCCTCCATTATATTCTAATGGAGGGAGGACCATATGTAAAAGGAATCTAGGAGGGTACAAGGGCAAGGCTGCTGCCAAGGAGACAAAGTCTGGAGAATTCTGTCGGTGAAAACCTTTCCCAGGTTGCATCACTCTATGTCAGCAAGAGCAGCAATTCTTAGGGTGTGAGCTGTAATTGTTAATTCATTCTAAAGAGGTTCCCTAAGCACCAGGTCGGTATGTACTTTTCTTTGTTCTAAACTACAAAATTCTCCTATTAATCAAATTAGGCACAGTCATCAATAGATTCAAATCTCCTGCAGCTCTTGTGGTCATAGGGAGTGTGCTCTGTGATCAGAAGCAGGTTAGGGTCATAGGATCATAGGCATAGAGCTGAAAGCGACTTTGGAAACCACTGAGTCCAACCCACCTCACTTTACAGATGCGAAAACTCCAACTGAGTGTAGTTAAGTGACTCGCCCAGAGTCACATCTCTCACAAATATTTGAGGTAGGAATTGGACTCAAGTTTCAGACCTGAGACTTACCTTGGACATTTACTAACTCAGTGACCCTGCGCAGTGAGTAGAGCACCAGCCCTGGAGTCAGGAGGACATGAGTTCAATAGACCCATGAGTTCAGTACCTTGCTTTCCTCATCTGTAAAATGAACTGGTGAAGGAAATGGCAAACAACTATAGTATCTTAGCCAAGAAAACACCAAATAGGGTCACAAAGGGTGGACACAACTGGAAATGACTGAACAATAACAAGTAGTGATTTGCTAATAAATAAGTGTTTGAATAACCAAACTGAACAAAAAAAGAAAGAAAATTGTGCATCAGGCTCTGATTTGTAGTGTTTGCTGATTTCTTAACAATTGGCTCTTACCAGCAGGCTACAGTATACTCCTGGAGGAATTCTTAATAGTTTTTAGAGTCCTGGACTCCTTTGGCAATTCAGTAAAGCCAATGGATTTTTTCCCAGAATCATGTTTTTAAACGCACAAAATAAAGTGTGTAAGATTACAAGGGAAACCAGATATATTGAAATAATTAGCAAAATATTAAATAATGAAAATAAGTATGTGAATTCCAGGTTAAGAAGCCCTTGTATTACATAAGTCCTAAGGTTCCTTTTAATTCTGAGATCCAATGATGCTGTTTGGAAATCTAACACACACACACACATATACACCCACATATATACAAATACATATTTAATATTGTTTTCATTTTTGGAAATTCATCAATATCTCTCTATAAGGCAGTCTCTCTTTAGGGAACTGGATCCCTTTTGGAGGCTCTACTATTTATAGATTGTGGAGACCTGGGAGTTCAGAGAAGCACGAAGCTACATTGGGGGATTAAAAAGAGGCTCTGAAGGAGAAGGTAAAAAATTGGGGCTGTTTAGCCTACAGAGTAAGAGAAAGGTAACTTGATTACTCTCGTGATGAAAGCCCCTCGCATTCTGTTGCTTTCTGTACTCCTCACTAAATGATTGTGTTTATGTATGTTAATAGCTAGAGGTAATTGTTAAGAGTTGATTGGTAATGAGTATGTAAGAAATGCCTCTGGCCTCTGCCCAGAGACTGAATGGCTCCAGGTTCCAGCTGGGGGGTGAGGGGAATGGAAAACAGGGCCCAAGTCATTGGGAGCCCAGACAACTTGGCTGTTAGGTAGAAGACAGTCAGAGCCAAAGGGAAGGATGAGAGACTTGGTATAGACAAGAAAGGGAAGCAGGTGACTAGATGACCAGGAGAAATCTAGGAATTTCTTGCTTGGAGGGAGGAATTCAGCTTGAACCAAGGGTGAAGTTATTCTACAGTCCTATCTTGACAGTGGTATAGCAATCCTCCACATTGAGTGATCTTAAAATTATCTTCCCTCAGTCACAGAAGTGTCTTACCTTCACCTATTTGGCCTCCAGGCTCTTCCTCAGTCCCGCTTAATAGATCTGGTCAGACCCAGTCCTCAATTCTCTATTCTTAAGGTTCATCTTTTCAAAACTGCAGTTTCCAGACAACCAGTGAACACTATTTCTGTGCTTGCTATTCTTTTGATGACTTAGGTCGCCATGGCCAAAGTACTCAAATGTTTGAGTGTGGAGATGTCCAGAAATGGACTGGGCTGCTTCAGGAAACACTAAATATCCCGTTACTTTGTGACTAGGGCCTAGAATTGAATAAGAGGATCATGGGGTCACAGATTTAGAGCTCAGAGGGCCCTTCGAGGCCATCTAGAGAAGGAGTTGGATTACTTTTGGGAAATTGAAAAGTTCTTTTAATGACCCCAAACTTCTCCCTGAAAACAAAGGCCTCTTGTTTTAACACCAATGTGTTACCAATGACTTCCTATGACTGCAGAGTCGTGAAACAATACAGTATCTGAAGAATTGGGAATTATTATAAAACAAAGAGTGAAGCTGGGTATAAACAGACTTTAACATAATATAAACAATGAGTTAAAGAGATCAATCAAGTCAACGGGCAAATCAACAACCATCGATTAAGTGCTTGCCATGTGCCAAGGACTGTGCTAAGAGCTAGAAATACAAACACAGAGTGACCTTGTAGGGACAGGAGGTTGTCATGTCATGTGCAAACAAGTTATATACAGGATAAATAGGAAATTATTGAAAGATGGAAGACACCAGAATAAGGGGGTGGTGGTTTGGGAAAGGGTTCCTGGAGAAGATATGATTTTAGTTGGGACTTGAGGGAAACCAGGACGTGGGGATGAGAAGGGACAGCATTCCAGGCATGAGGGACCACCAGTGATAATGCCTGGAGCTGGTCTTGTTAGAGGGATAACAGGGAGGTTAATATCACTGGATTGCAGGGTCTATGGGGATAGGTAAGAAGACTAGAAAGGTTCCTACCTTTCTAGTGCTAGACTGTGATAGGCTTTGAATGGCAAATAGGATTTTATATTTGATCCTGAAGGGGAAAGGGAAACATTGGAATTTATTCTATTGTATAGGGGGATTGATTCAATTGTATGTAATTTCATTGAGTAGGCGGAGGTCATATGGCCTGACCTGTGCTTTAGAAAGTTCAATTTAATTAAAAGCAGAATTTTTGCTGTTTATCCTTTGTTTTTAAAGAGGACCAATGGCATCACAGGGTAATGTCCTGACTCCTGTGTGAAGTAGATTTCACTAAGGCAAAAGTCATTAGCCTCAATTTCTCTTCCTGAGTTGTTGAAGTAAGTGGCAGGGCAAAAATCAAGATGACTGGCCATAAATCCAGGTTCAGCTGATGACTTTGATGTCTTGGATATAAAAGAGGACATTTTTTTGCTTCATTTCTTACCTAGCCTTAATCACCGAATGAGCATTGCTTCAGTCAGACTGGGACCTGGGAAAGACCTTAACTTAAAAAAGCCAGGGTTCCTCACTGCTCCTGGGACCATCACCAATAGTCTTGATCTATATCTATGACTGCAGAGTCATGAAACAATACAGTATCTGAAGAATTGGGAATTATTATAAAACAAAGAGTAAAGCTGGGTATAAACAGACTTCAACATAATATCAACAATAAGTTAAAGAGGATCCAGATAGCTCTTGAAGGAGAGAGTGAGGCTGGTGACTTTGCACAGCCTTGCCTCACTTAAATCCAATTTACTTGCAAGTTACAGCATCACCTTTCTGATATCAGAAAGCAAGAGAATCAGAGAAGCAAGGGCAAACAACAACAAAAAACCACAACCACTCCAACAAGCATTCTACAATGCGTGCTTCAGCTGCCTTCATGGATGTTGGAACAAATGGTTCTCATCTGACTATTCTACCAGGGAAGTCTTTGCATACTTGGAGCAGGCACCTCCTAAGTCACTGATGGGCTGTTGGTTACCCTGCACCTGGTTTAGCCCTTTGCTGATATGGTTTACCAGGGTGTGGTAACTTCACATTTTCTTGGTGACAGCCGAATAGAGGATGACTAGAATGTGGCCGGACTGGATATAGGGAGACCAACCAGCAGTACTGGTTCAGGAACGAGGTGATGAGGGTCTGCACCAGGGGACAGCAATGTCAGAGGAGAGAAAGGGGGCATATGAAATGCTAAGAAAGCTTTAAAAAAAAATACAGGGGTAATCAAACTCAGAAATGTTCAATCAGGGGAGACCAAGGGGATTCTAACCCTGCCTATCTTCAGGAAGAGAATAGACACCATCTGTTCTTTGTGCATTTGACCTGCACCTCTCTGAAGTATAACTGTCCCCAATTCTTTCGGTTTACTTTCATATGTTACGATCTTGAGGAATCAAATGTATTCACTTCTGTGTAGTAATTTGGTTATTGGCAGTAATAAGCAATATAACAATGTTACAACTTACTTATGACCTCACACATGGTGATGTCGGGAAGATGAAGCCCAACTGTTCCTAGAATGTGACCTGTGTGGTCATTGTCAAAGGACACGTATGAATGAAGTGGGGCTAGTTAAGGGAAGCCTTTATTATCATTTTGTCTAGCTCTATAAAATACCCACTTGGTAGCTTTCTGAAAGCCCTTTAAAATGCATGCCAAATTGTCTTTGGTGCTCTTAATCATTTTTAAATGCCACCAGTGAACACTGCCTACATGAAGGTCTGGCTCTTTCAGAAGATAACACAAGGAACATTGGATTTGAGAGCAAGAAGGGAATTCTTAAGTCATTGCTTGGACAAGTCTGGAGAGTCTTAGCAAAACCTCTTAGTTATCTGTTAGATTATTTTTTTCTGTTTTAATTAATTTTATTGAAATTCAATATAATGCATGTACATTAAATTCCAACACTGCTAGGAATTGGGAAACAGGGATAAAAAATAAAGATGGTCTCTACATTCAAGGATATTATATTAAGTATACACATACAAAAATAAGTGTAATACAAGGTACTTGCAGGATGGTGGAGTGAAGGAGAGGAGTAAATACAACATCCAGAAATTAGTTCTCTTAGAAAATCAGATAGCAATTAATAACTCCATATTTTTATCATGAACATAATCATAAAATATATAAATAATTGAATAATGAGCTACCAGTAACAGTGAAACAGATATTTTGCATTCACAATCATTTTATGAATTCAGCAGAATGGTACTGACCATCATTCTATCTGTTAGATTTTAAAGGGGAGGGGTAGACATTCTTATTTCAGTTCAATTTAACAAATATTTTAAAAATTGCCTACTATGTGATAGAAACTGTCCTACTTTGAGAGTTACAAATACAATAGGCCCTTAAGGATCTCACATTCTCCTGAGGAGTATTTCTCTCAAAGGGAGTGTCTGCATGACTTTTTGCTATGAATAAAACATCAGCTTTTGAATCCTGGCTTTGACACTTAACAGTGCTATGTGACTATGGGCAAAGTAACAATATTTTGGAGCCTCTCCCTCCATCTTTAAAACGGAGTAACAATAATTGTCTTAGCTTTCTCATAGGGCTGTTGAAAAGAAAGAATGCTATAAATCTTAAAGACTTATGGAAATGTATGTTAGTGGTTATCTGGCCAAACCAAAATTTCATATTGTTCATTTTTTGTATGTATCCAGGAAATTATTGATCATTTCATAACTTTATCGGTTGCACAGAATCTCACAATTGAAAAGTGCCTTAGAAGTCCATCTTGGTGGGATACATAAATCAATTCTTTAACATTTTTATAAGGAGTCAGTTGTTTTCTGATTGAACATCCCTATTGATGGGAAACTCATGGCCTTATCTGGAAGTCCATTCCTACTTTGGACAACACCAGAACCAGTGTGGTGTTATCAAGGAAGATCCAAGTTGAAATCCTTCCTTATACATCTACTAGCTCTGTGACCCAGGGCAAATCACAGAAACTGTGGACCTCACTTCCTCATTTGTGAAATGGGAGGGTTGGACCCAGTGATATTTCTAAGATCCCTTACAGCCCGAAAACTACGATATTATGATCCAATGAATGCCAGCCCTGCCACCTAATCCTTGTGTGAACTTGAGAAAATTGTTTAATCACTCTAGACCTCAGTTTCATCATCTGTAAAATGAGAGGGTTGAATTAGATTACTGCTCAGAGACCTCCTAGCTTTCAAATAATGATACATTTTGGGGAAGGCCTTGTGTAAGAGATAGTACAAGAATTTGAAGGAAACCAAGGATTCTTTTTAATAAGGCTCACTGGAGCCACACGAAAGAGCATTGTAATTGTAATTCAAAGACTTGGGTTGGCATCCCTGATTAGGATTGGGACAGATCAGTCCCGATTTTCTGTGTGACCCTGAGCGGGTCATTGTCTCCACAGATCTGAGTTTCCTCATCTGTAAAACAAAGGGCTTGGACAAGATCACCTCTAAGTTCTCTTCCCAATCTAACTCCTACAATCTTTTAAGTCAAATCTAAGCCGTGGCAGTTCCTTTTTTGGCCTAAAATTTGATTTGTCTTAACATTTTCAGAATCTTATGGGAAAAACTAATCTAAATGATAAGTGAGATTCCCCCCCCCCCCCAATCTACCATAAAATTGCCAAAAGTGCTTTAAAAACCACTATTTTTACAGAACTTATGTAAACACTGTTTGGAGCTCCATCTGTTGAGTCAGCCCCAGCAGCTAACAAGTACCGTACTGAGCTCAGTTATCATCGGTGCTGAGGACGGTGCACAGAACCAAGATGACTTGGCAAGATCCAGCTCGACATAAATTAAACCATTGTTGCCGCTGTTGAAGAAAAGGAACCATGCTTCTTTCAACTCAATCCAAAGTGTAAGATTGAGAAAGGAGGGGGAGCGGGTATGGGGAGGGTGCTGGCTTGCCAAATCAGAAAGGGCAAAATCATAAAAAATAAAGTGAAGTCCAAATTTCCAAGAGGACATAAAAACGATAAAGGGTAGCACCATAAAAAAAGAAGTAATGGTTCCTTAGAAAAAGACTCACGAAGCTGCGTCACCAAAAAAGTTAGCAGTCATTAGACCAGTGTGATATCATGGAAAGAACAGGGAATTTAGGGTCAGAGGAGACCTGGGCTAAGCATTTTCTCCCTGAGGTGACTTTGAACAAATAACTTTACCTGCCTCAGTTTCCTCATCTTTCAACATATGATCCTGAATCACTAAGCATGCATTTTTTAAAACCCTTTGGGATTTCATGCTACTGTGAACCACATGCAAAAAATGCAAAACCAAAATGACTGCTTTTTGCTCCACGGAAGTAAATTCAGCCCAACCAGAAATTGTGCTAACACTCCAGCTCATTAGAGAGTTAGTATGACAGGGGAGCAAACAGTGCTTATGAGATTGTGCTCCAAATCCCAATGACTTAAGCCACCCTGGCTTCAGAAATAGGGGAATGACCTTTATGACTCCTCTGAGACTCTGCTTCTTGTCAGTTTTGGGTCACTGGCCTTATGACTGTATTTGCCTGCACGCTATGATTGGAGCCATGCAACTCTGCCTCAGGAGTGAGCTCAGGCTGTCTTTTTATTTTTTTAAATATAATTTCCAGTTTTGCCATCATTACGAACTTTCCCTCTGCAGCAGAAGCAACTCCCCCCCCCCAAAAAAAGTTAGATCGCAAAGGTCTTCATTTAATGGCTTAGAAATGACAGACACGCCTTACCCATAATTAAAAAAGGTTCTTGTTGGGCCCCATAGCCTGGTTTACTTCAAAATGCCTAAACTTAAAATACGAAGGAATGCAGGATTTGGAACAAGTCCAAAGGTTGGCTCGTTGTGTCTGGTAACAGGAATGAAGTCCCTTCCTGACAAGCTTTGCTTGCAGACATGAAATTTGAGGATCAGTTTATCCCAAATGTGGATGACCTTTAACTGGAAAGAAAGACCAGCATAGAATGATTTGCTCCCTAGAGCAGGAGGTGAAGGATTCTACACTTATCAAGGAACCAAAAGCAAGGATAACTTCATTCATTCATTTGTTCATTCATTTATCCATTCAAAGAACAAGTACCTATTTATTATGTGTCAGCCACTGTGTTAGTTGTGGGGGATAGTAAGGCAGAAATGGAACAGTCTATGTCCTCAACAACACTGCCTCTAATAGGGTAGGGGATGGGGACGGCAACAAGTTGCCTGTATGCCAGTAAGTAAATAATGAATACATAATTCATATACACATATATACATATATATGCATGTATAATGTGTATGTGTACATATGTATAAATTTATACATACATAAATTAATTTTGTAGGTAGAAGATTTAGCAATGAGGGGGATTAGGTTAGCCTAAAAGCTCTTTAGTTAGACTTAAAGGAAGTTAGGGATCCTAAGAAAGATGAGGAGGGAGAGCATTCCAAGTAGAGGGGGCAAAGGCAGTTTCTACAGAATTTGAAAGGTTGTGTAATGGAATGACTAGTAGACTAGTCTGACTGCCATGTTGATGACTCCACAAGTACTGATTAAATCCCTACTAAGTTGCAGACCATTGTTCTTGGTGCTGCCAATGAATAGATAAAGTGTAGCCTATCAGGAAGGCAGAGTTTCCTCCTTAATGAATCACAAAGTCTCTGAGTTGGAAGGGACTTCAGAGACCATTCAGTCTGCCACCTCCCTGAGAACGAAACTACCCCTCTGAAAAAGCACGACCTACCAGCCTTTTCTCAGAAAGTAAGGCCCAGTGGAAGGGAGCCTGCTACCTTGTGAGAAAGCCCCTTCCCCCCCCGCCTCGCTTTTTTCTGGAAAATCTCTAGTTTTTGCAACATTTTCTCTGTGTTAAGCCTACATCTACCTTTCTGCTTCTCCAACTCTTTGTTTTTAGCTCTGTTCTCCCAGACTAAACAGAACAAAGGAAATCCTTCATTCCCATGAGAGACCCTCACTTATGGTTCAGAGCTTTCACTTGTTTCCCAAGCAATTCTCTAATAACAAAGAGTGTTTGATGAATCTTCTGAACAGTTTTTCTCTAACAATTAAAAACAATTAAAACATCACCTATTTTTCCTTTGGCCCAGAGGGATCTCTGTGAGGTAGAGGACCTCAAGAAAGTCACTGACAAAAAGACTCCATTAAAAAAAAGGAAAAAAACAACAAACCCTAATATTTTGTTGTTATTCCGTTGTTTCAGTCATATTTGATTCTTCACGATCCCATTTGGAGTTTTCTTGGCATAAATGCTAGAGTGATTTGCCATGTCCTCCTCTAGCTCTTTTTACAGATCAGGAAACTGAGGCAAACGGAGTTAAGTGACTTGCCCAGGGTCACACAGCTAGTAAGTGTCGGAGGCTAGATTTGAACTCAGGTCTTCCTGACTGGAGGTCTTGGCACTCTGTCCACTGTGCCCCTTAGCTAACCTAGGTGTTTATTTATATTTATGTATTTCTTTATATATATATATGTATATATATATATATATATATATACATATATATATATGTATGTATTTATAGCAACCCTTTTTGTGGTAGCAAAGAGTTTAAATAAGAACAGATGTCCACTGACTGGGTAATGGCTAAACAAATTATGGCACATGAATGTAATGCAATAGTACCGTGCTCTAAGAAATGGTGGTTCTGTCAAATACAGAGAAGCATACAAAAAACTTCTATGAACTGATGCAGAGTGAAGTAAGTAGAGCCAAGAAAACAATATTCCCAATGATTACAATGAAAGGAAAGAACTATGATCATAAAACAACCAAAAGTGAATGTTGCAAAACTATAAAAAATCAACATGGGCCTGTTGATGATATATGAGAAGATCTCTATCTGTCCCTCCTTCTGCCCCTCCCCCCCTTGCAGAGGTGGGAGATCAATGGATGGGAAACATTGTATGTATTTTTAGATTTTTTTTCAATGTATTGGTCAATGTTGCTGATTTTTCTTCTTTTTTTCCTTTTTAAAAATCTTATAAATTTTGTAATATGGGTGGTTGGGGGGAAGAAAGTTTAGTCAATGTAAAAACAGAAGAAAACAACTAAATTTTGCTTTTAAAAAATTGCCCTGTTATGAGAAATAATTAACCTGATGAGTGCAGAGAAGCATGGACATATTTAAATGAACCAATACAAAGTGAAGTAAGCTGTGCTGGGGAGACAATATGCGTAATGATCACCACAATGGAAATGGAAAAGAACAACCACAACACAACATAAAATGAATGTTGTGAAAGTGACAAAGAACAGGTTTGGCTCCAAAGAAGAGATATGAGAAGGCAACACCTCTCACTCCTTTGTGAGGATCAGGGTTATGGGTGTGGAAAAATATAATTTAAAAAAGTTTATCAGTTTTGCTGATTT
>CM053584.1:35246680-35269589 GCA_028627135.1 Pseudochirops cupreus
GAAGGAAGGAAAGAAAGAAAGAAAGAAAGAAAGAAAGAAAGAAAGAAAGAAAGAAAGAAAGAAGGAAAGGAAAGAAACAAAACCAAGTAGAAGAATGGAATAATACAGTCAAATGGTGAATAGAGGACAGGCAGAAATGAAAAGTTAGAAAAATATTGATTTCTTTTTGTTCACCGTTATCATTACATTTGTCTTTTTAACTTTTTGTTGTTTAAAATTGATGGTCCCAACAATACCAATATTGCATACTGTACATCATCCACTGGGTTATATTGCATATATAAATCTGGTACGGTATTGGATGAAAATGCACCCAAAAGGAAAAGCAAGCTTGCGAGTCAAAGATAAACTCCAGCTCGACGGCTCGTACAAAAAGTCTTCTATTCCAAATTACAAAGCATTTGCTTGCTGGTGGCAACCAAAAAGCAAGTCTGCATTCCTTCTGGGTTTTCCATCTTGCCAAATAGCATTAAGGACTCATGTGTCTTCCTGTTTATTTGCAGCAAATTCACTTTTTAATATGATAAGATGAGTTAGGGTGGGGGAGTTACATAACAACAGGGTTGAAGGAGTTGAATGTTTTTGGTCATGGCTTAAGTTAAACAATGGTGGCAGTGGCACAAACTTGTGAACAATGTATGCTAATTATCATCAGATTACAGGATCATCGATTTGGAGATGGAAGGGATTTTCCAGACCATCAAGTCCAATGCCCTTGTTTTACATACAAGAAAACCAAGACCCAGAGGAGGGGAAGTGACTTGTCCAAGGTCACACAGGTGGTAGCAGCAAAATTCAACATCAATTCTTCAGGTTCCACATTCAATGCTCATAGCAAAGATAGAATAAAAACAAACAAAACAAACTTGAAAATCAGAGCGAGGAAGCATATGGTTGGAATCTGAAGGAAGTACAGTCATGACACATTGGACAGGATAAGATCTCCTGAATCCTAGCATCTCAAAGTTTTAAAGGACCTCAGTGCTCATCTGGTATAACAGGACCCCTGTCATAACCTGGTAGGAATCTTCTCTATAAATTCAATGAGTAGAGACTTTCTCACTCCTACTGACCTCCAAGGAAGGGAAACTTGACGCATGCTTTGGCAGTTCATTCCATTTTGAGATAGTGTGGGTGGCTAGAAAGCTTCTCCTATTAGAAAACTGAAATCTCCCTATAACTTTCAATCATAGTTGAAGATTCTCCCTTCTGAGGCCAAGTAGAAAAGATCTCATCCCACTTTCATAAGGCAGACCCACCAATACTGAAAAAGGCTTCAAAGTTGTCTGTTCTCTAGGCTAAGCATTCCCAGTTCCTTGAATGTATTCCCTTCTGGTATAGTTTTTATTCCCCTCACCAGCCTTCACTGCATCCTTCATAAAATGTGATAGCCATAAGTATTTGCAATACTTTAGATTAGTTCAGATCAATACAGAAGACAATGGGATGATCATCTCCATCTTGATGGACACTAAGATTAAACTATCTTTTTCTTGGCTAACATAAGAAGAACTCACAAGTTCCCAGAGTTTAGAGTCCAGGAACTCTCTGTGGCCATCTAATCCAACCCATACCCCACTCAAACACATGACAAGTACTCACCCAACCTTTACTTAAATTCTTCCAGGTAAAGGGAACCCACCGTCACTTAAAGCAGACCACTTCTCCTTTCATTTTAGTTTTCTAATATCAAACTCACATTTGTCCCTTTGCAACTTTGACCCAAGTCTCTGCGTTGTCTTCTGGGACCAAACAAAGCAAATCTAATCCCTCTTCCACGTGACAGATATATACATACCACCTTGAGCCTTAGGATCCTATGTCTAGATCTAGAAATGGATTTAGGGTCCATCCAATCCAATTCCTTATTTTATAAATGGGGAAACTGAGAGCCAGGGCAAGTAAAGTGACTTGCCTAAGGTCACACAGGTAGTAAGCCCAGGTTCTTTGGCTCTAAAGGCAGTGTTTCATCCAATGCACCAAGTTCCTTTCCTTTTCTCCCAGCTAAGTGATTCTAGTTTTCCCCACCTTGTAGCTTAACTCTTTTGTGAAATAGGATGTTTGCACATAAACCTTGTCTTCTGGATGAGAACACATGTCCCTTGAGGGTGAAGACTACATTTTCCATGTATACTTTCTAATCCCAACACCTAGCTTAGTGCCCTATGGATACTAGGTGCAGAAGTGACGCTTGCTTAATTGCATTGGTGATGCTGATAACAACTTATACAATACTCATATTAATTTGCTTATAGCTTTCTTCTCTTTCTATAGAGCTTGTCCTCCAGGATCTGAGGAGGAGTCCCTTCTCTGGCTTACATATCACCATCCTCCCCTTCAGGAAATCTTCCCTGTCCCCCCCCCCCTTATCTAGGGGCATTAAGACTTCCTCCTTCTCTTTGGGAATAAGCTTTATTTTAGTCAAGAATAGGATTAAAGAATCAAAGAGAGGGAGAAGAAAAAGAGGAGAGAGAGAGAGAGAGAGAGAGAAGAAAATGATCTTTCATAGGTCTGGCCTGGTCAGGATGAAGTTTGCTGCCTCCAAGAATAGGAGGACTCCTTGTGTAGAGCAGGCTTCTTGCCAGATTCAGTCCTGGTCTCATGGGTCTGAGATTTACTGTTTTTAATCTCTTTTCTGATGGGCATTCTAAATACCTGGTCTAGGCAGTGTTTAATTTCAGCACAGCAGGCATTAGTGTATCCATAAATGGGAGTAAGCAGCTTGTTCTCTTCTCTGATGGAATACTGAAAACATGGATAGTTTGGCTCCTACTCTCAATTTTTATGCTTCCTTTCTCTAGTACATTATTGGCTAGGCTAGTTCATTCTCCCTGAGTAGTTCCTTGGCTTTAATATTTCACCTGAAATTCCTGCTAGCTCTCTTTCTCTGAGAAAAAAAAGAGGCCCTCGGAAGTGGTGGACATTCTGGGAACTGGGCAACCCATCGAGGAAGAGGTGTTTAAAGGTGGTTCCATCAGAAGAAAATGGCCACTTGGTTAGGCATTATAATGTTTTCAGGAAAGATTGTCCACAGGCTCCCCTTCCTCATTATTGCCGTTGTAATGGGCATATCAACAGTGTTTCTTCACGTGGAGGAGGCTTCTTCCAGGAGAATCATGAGGACATAAAATAGAAATACTTTGGAGAGACATTGGAGTATGAATAGACATTCTGCAACTGGTTCTGGTTGATTGACCACATGGTGAGTGGGAGGCTCTTTGATTGACTGTAAAGGCATTCTAAAGGCCTGAGTCACCTTCTGCCATCTGTCTTGTCTTGGTCCTTTTAGCTATTCTTCTCATAGTTGGACTCCTTGGCTCCCAGTGTCTGGTGAAAGAAAATGCTCGGAAGCCATGTTGCCTCAAGAAATAAGTCTTTATCTTTAGTCCCTTCACTTTTTGAGTTTGAAAAAGGTCTGGAGGGTGCCTAATCATCCCACAGTCCCAGAATCTGAGTTAGTAATCAGTGTAATAGCATCAGTGCCCTGAAGAGCAAGGAATGACCTTTGGAAAGTGACTCTCTTTAGCCGAAATTGGAGTCATACTATGGGAGAGGTGGTTCCTAATGAAGATGCCCTTCAATAATACTTCTCCAACTCATTTTCAATCTTTCAATCACCAAAGTACTCATAATACTATGAATTATCACTATCTGTTTTGGTTTCTTATGGAATTACGAGACCACTGAATTACTTGAATTATTAAAAACTCAGAATAGTTTAAACTTTGTATATCATCTAGTGCCTTGTCTAGCTTATTTTATGAAAGTTTTTTCAGTCTATCCTGTCTCACAATCATATTTCACAACTTTAAGAAACAAGATGGTTAACTACAGTTTTTATGGCCAAGTTGGAGGACCACAGGAAAATGATACCTTGTCCTCAAGCCTACAAAGTACTAGTGTAAGAGTGACTAAGAGGGGCGGCTAGGTGGTGCAGTGAATAGAGCACTGGCTCTGGAGTCAGGAGGACCTGAGTTCAAATCCGACCTCAGACACTTAACACAAAAACTAGCCATGCGACCTTGAGCAAGTCACTTAACCCCAATTGCCCTGCCTTCTCCCCTCCAAAAAGAAAAACAGAAGAGTAACTAAGAGGGTCTGAGAGAGCCAGAGAAAGCAGGCCTGGACTGGAGTGGAGACTGGTGTATGGCCTAAACTGTGAGTCAAGACAGTAATCAGAGTCCTATGCGAAGTCAAGTCAAATCAAGCCACTACCAACAAATCCAGTGGACAAAATGAGATTCATGAAAAATTCAGATACAGTAGTTAAGTGGGATGAAGGAGGACTATGGAGTCAGACAGGTAAGAATTATGGCAGAAATAGCACCAAATTTATGAATAACAGTTTGTCTCACAATATCACTATCCCAAGAGGGTATCCTTTCATTTATGGCAAGGGAACCACAACCTGTGGTCAATCAGTCAAGAAGCATTAATTAAGCATCTCTTCAAGGTACTGTGGACAAAAAGATAAAGAATAAAATAATCCCTACTTACAAGAAGCTTGCATTCTAATCAAGGAGATAATGTGTGCATATTCAGAACGCATGTACAGAAAATAAGAACAAGGTTGTTAATGACAAGGCAGTTGAGGAGAGAAGGTGTTAGCTCCGGGGGGAGATCAAGAAAGATTTATTGTGGTAGATATTATGTTTTAAAGAAAGAGAAGGATCTCATGACTCAGAGGTAAAGAAGTTATATGTTCCAGGTCGGGAGGTGGCCAGTACAAACACACAAAAACGGTAGATGAAATACTTTGCATGAGACTATTTTGGCTGGGCTGTTGAGTGCAGGAAGTTGAGTAATGTACAATAAAATTGGAAACAAAGGTTGGGGCCAAGTCATGAGGGGCTTAATCACTGAGTATTGGAGTTTATGTATGATTCTAGGCCTAGAAGCAATAGGGAGCCACTGGAGTTTATTGAGTAGGGATCCGGGAGTGACATGGTCACCTGTGAGTTAGAAAAACCACTTTGGCAGCTGTGCAGAGAATGGACTGGAGTGAAGAGAGGCTTGAGGTAGGGATGCCAATTAGGAGACCATTGCAATAGTCCAGGTGAAAGGAGATGTGGGCCTGAGGAGGTGGCGGCTGTGTGGGTGGAGAGAAAGGATCCATTTTCAAGAGTTATCGTGGTAGAAATGGAAAGCTTTGGCAACTAATTGGACATATATAATGTTGAGGATTACTCCATTATCCTGGTGCCACAAAACTATGTCTTATTCAGAGATAATATTGGTCTATGAAATGTCAGTAGATACTTGAATAGCAAATCTTTCCTCAGCTCCATACTAGGTATGATGAAGAATACAAAAGAATATAGACCTTGCCTTCGAGTGGCTTCTAATCTAATATGAATAACAATTTTAGGAGAATTATTATTTCTCCTATCATTTTAACAATACTGAAGATCTCCCCAGAACCCAACTGGGAATCACAAGTATCTTTATTCTTAAAGTAGCTAACTGACACAGTGGATAGAGCTCTGAGTCTAGAATCAGGAAGTCCCAAGTTCAAATCCTTCCTCAGATACTTCCTAGCTGTGAGACCCTAGATAAACCATTTAATGTCTACATGTCTCTGTTTCTTCATCTCTAGAATAATAATAACATCTACCTCCCAAGGTGGTTGTGAGTATTGAATGAGATAATATCTGTAAATTGCTTATCTCAGTACCTGGCATACAGTAGGTGATTAATAATGCTCCTCCATTTACATACGCATGGTCTGGAAATTCATACGGCCATTATTTTGGCTCTACAGTCTTCTTGTTCTTCACTCAATCAACTACAGTATTCCTTAATGTCTTTGTAAGGTCTTTCAGCCCATCACATAGAATCTGCTGTAAAATTTCACAAGGGCCAAAGTTGTCAATAAGTAATGTTTTGTTTTTTATTGGGCTTGGAATGAAACTGCCACCCAGCATGAAGGTCATGGTGGTTTTGCTGGAAATCCTAGAAAACGGGTGCACTTATCTGTGAGTGGCAAACTCTGAAAGCTGTCTTGGAGCAGGACTGGTTTATTTATTTGTTTCTAAGGGGGTCATCTCTTAAAATTGGACATATTTACAACCCAGTACTCAGCCCAACAAAGATTTCCTTGCTATGAAAATGTTTAGAGGAACCCACTAGCCACTGTAATTTGTTAGTTGGAAATGAACACTTATTGATTCCAAATATTGATCTCATATGTTAGATTAAAAACAATACTTATCAAAAGCATGGTCAAAAGGGTTTAAGGACCAAAGTGAAACTCTAATTTGGATTGGTTCCTAGTTGATTGATTGATCACAAGTGATCCCACTGCCCCAAATCATTACTCACTGTGACGCTACCTACCTGAGCTTCAGAGTTTGCCCTCATTGAACTGTGTACTTGGTAGGAATGACAGACATTCAATTGAGGACTGTTACGGGATATTTTGAGATTCACCTTTCAATCTATTTCACATACCTGGCTTGCATTAAAAATGAGGTGTGCTGAAAAGTCCTCAGTAGGCATGGAGCAATTACAATATAAGCGGTCTGCAGTGGATTCATTCACCTAACGAGGCAAATCTGTGTTTTGTGTAGATGCACATAAGCTGTATTCAAACCTACCACCATTGGGGAGGATTCTGTATGTGGGAATGAATTGTATTTTATTTTTCTCTGTTACAGAAACCACTATATAAAGAATAGGCTTAATAAACATGCCAAAAATTGACTAGGATAGTAGAGACTGGTTTAGGTGTCAGGAGGGTCTGGGTTCAAATCCTGCCTCAAACATTAGTTGTGTGACCCTGAGCAAATACTTGAACACTCAGTGCCTTGCTTTTTTCATCTGTAAATCCAGAGGGTTAAAGGTAACAGAGGGTGGGAGGAAGGAAAGAAAGAGCATAAAGGAGGGGAAGGGACCCCCATAAATAATCTCTTAAGTATGATAGTCATTATTACCTATAGCTTATAGATTGAGGCTCCTAATAGATAAGTAATATTAATATCTAACATTTACATAGCACCTACTCTGTGCCGGGAATGAAGTGCTTTACAAACATTATCTCAATCACAATAATCCTGGGAGGGACGTGCTATTACTATCATTTTACAGTTGGGGAAACTGAGGGAAGTGAAGGTTAAATGACCTGCCCAGGGTGGTACAACTAGTATCTGAGGTCAAATTTGAACTCAGGTCTTCCATCTTTCTGACTCCAGGCCTATCGCTACCAGATGGCTCCCATAGCTTCTAAGTGTCCTTGCAGACCTAAAAATATGATCCTACCAAGTATCTTTGTTATTTCTCTTGTTGTGGAGAAGCAGCAGAACACTGATGGACAGTCAAGAAATCCTGGGCTGATTCTGATACTGTGTGACCGTGGCTTTGTCACTTAACCCTAGATTGTCTCCGTTTCCTTATCTACAAAGTAGGGAAAACAAAAACTTGTATCACCCAGGGTTGTGGTAATGTATGCAAAGCCCTTTTCAAACCTTCACACGTTACATATGTCTTATACTCTGTTTTTGAAATAGACCTCAGACTTCAATGCTATAAGAACCCACCAGGGAGAAACACTTATCTACGAAGGTAGATCATACCCACTCAGCAAGCTGATCGTCTCAGAGAACTGGTAAGGGCAGTGCTGTCCAACTCAAAATTGAAACAGGGTCACTAACCTGTACATAAAGATGTCTGCAGCCTTAATATTGACTTGGCTTTACAATTTCAGATTATCTATGTTTTATTGTATTTTGACTTATTTTGATAAATATTTTACACTTGGGAGGAATGACTGTATTTGATCTCCCACCCTACCCAGCTCTAAGTGCAGTATCTGGCACATAGTAGGCACTTAATAAATGTATATTGATTGATCTTTGGTTGATTGATTGACTTCTAGCTTAAGGAACTGAGAGATGCTGGCTTGTCCAGATTCACACAGTTAAGATGTGTCAAATATGAGACTTAAACCCAGTTCCTCCTGACTCCAAAAGCTGCTTTCAATCTACTACACCATGCTATCTTTCTTGGCAGTGTGATTTATTGTTGTGGTGGTGGTGGTTGTTGTTGACAATAATAATTCCCAAAAGAAATATGGTAGAACAAGGTTTGAAGACAGGAGGACTCAAGTTCAGATCCTACTTTTGACCTATATTGGCTACACAACTCTGGGCAGATTGCTTAATCTCTCAGTTCTTTAGGCTTTGTTGGGTAATTGGCATGCACTGCTCAATAAATCAATATGCTCAGAATATGGAAACTGTTTCCTTTGTCATTTCATCTTTCAGCCATCACATGCAAACTTTTAGTGGTAAAGAAAACCCCTTCATCTGGGTGTTCCCTGTATCAATGAAATCTCTGGTCCAGTTCCTACTATAGTAGTAGGAGGAGGAGAAGAAGAAGAAGAAGTTGGAAGAGTTGGAATTTTATGAAGACCTTGGTCTTCATATGCTTGCACCATAGTCCCAATGTCCCATCTACTTCAGGGCTTCTTAACTATGTTGTGTCATGGACCTCTTTTGTAGCCTAGGGAAGAAGCCTATGGAATCCTTCTCTGAAAAACAATTGTTTTTGTTTCTAAATTCATTGTTGAAGGAAATTATAAATTTCAGTTAGAGGTTTGTGAAAAGAAAGATAATGTGTACGTGTGTGTACAGAGAAAGAGAGAGAGAGAGATTTTTTTTTTACTCCTCCAACTTCATGGACCTTATGGACCACAGATTAGAACCCTTATTCTCCTTGTACTGTAGGCAAAACCTCCTTGTTATAATGCTATGATTTCTTCTAGTGTTTGAGTATTCCCACCTGTATTTTAATGCCTTCTAGCACTCTGGCAGAGAGGATCCTGGGAAAGGAAGACATAATAAAACAGGTTGAATCTCAATTGGTCACTAACATAAGGGTAAAATCTGAGCAAGTAGAAAAAAGAAAGCTCTACTAGGAGAAATGGGAACAGACAGAAGGTGTAATTGACCTCCAAGGACTCACACATGCAAAAACCTGGTCATTCAAAGCTCCAAAAGGAAGCAAAGACATAACCACAGAAAGTCCAGAACGTCAGGCCAAGGAGTCAATCATTGATCCAAACCCACCTCATCTGTGCCAGACAGGTCTGCACAAGTCTGCACAGGTCTACTTTCATTCATTCCTCTGGATTATATGTTGTAGGAATGGATAGCTAAATTCAGCTAAATCATTTATTTACTCTTATCGTAGACACTAAGGACTGGACAGAACCTATAGATATCTATAAACCATAGCTCAACAGATAAAGTTCTTAACAAATCCCTTCTCTGAAAGCCAAGACAATTTGAAGAATATAGCATAACTCCTTAGAACAGAAGAGAAAAAAGAAAAATTCCACAAACTTAAACCTTCTCTCACCTGATTTCCATTTTAGCACTCAAATAATGAAGGGAGTAAGGGTAGGTGGGGGGAGGGGGGAAGAATTTCACAAAAACGTATTTCTCTCAAAGCTGATAAAAGTGAATACCACCATCTGACCCATCTTTGGCTCACCACCATTCCTACCATCATTGTAATTAGATCAAATATTTACGTTTGTAAATGATTAGATTACAGACCACACAAATAGAATATTTAAAAAGCAATAGAGTGTTTTCTTTATCAGATTATGCGATGTCGTTTCATGCCCTTGCTGGCTTAGTATGGTGTTTATGTAGAGCAGATACATATTGTCATAGTTTCCCATTCTATATCAGCCCAAACCTATTTCACACAGCAGTTCATCATTAGAGCTTATTACTGCATTACCATTGTTAACAAGGAATAATAACACATATACCTTAGTCTTTCTTAGCTATAATAAGTCTTATGGAACAAGAGCACCTCAAAGGCCCCTGGCTTCTAAAAAATGATTAAATTTCGTTCAGATCACAGCATGCAACCCACTTCTGGGCATAGTATCAAAGCCAACTCCATAGGTGCCATCCAAGGCAATGTGCACAGTTCCTGCCTCAGGTTTTAGACAAGACTAGTTTGCATGCATTATATTGCTCGAGCAGATTGCCTTTTACCAAAATCCTATGCATTTTGGCACTTGGAGAGTGTCTTAGATGGCATTAACTGTAAAACATTTCCTTGTACATAATGATGGTTTTATTTTGTGCGCATGCATGGGGAGAAGTTTTAAGATAAAGAACTCGGGAAATAAGATAATCTTTGGACAAGGGAGGCGAAAAAGAATCTATTGTTAACAATTAAAGTTGGTTTTGTTTGTTTTTTTTTTTAATCCTGACAGCCTTTTCAGAACTTAGAGGGGGAAAAAAAATCCACATGGTTATTTTAATAATTGCTCCCCCAAATTACACCGTTCCAGGAATGTATGGGAAATACAAGCTACAATGATTGCAAAACACCTGGAGAATTAGAGCCATTGTTTCCACGGTATATTTCTGTAGTAATAAGACAAGCCTTGTCAATAACTGATCAAAATAAATGTAGAGAGACCTGGAGCTCATTCTAATAAGGAGAAACCTTTCCATGTGCCTGTAAAAGGCTGTGGCCTCCAGCACATTTTCCCATCACTAAAGCAGTCTCTCAAGTCATGAATGTGTTAATTGATATGCTTGTATAAATTTTAGTAAAGCCATAATATTTTTGCATGGCAACTATTAAAAATATTTTTTTCTCTTAATTTCACCAGGGAGGCTGAGACTGAATTTTTCCCTCTTGCAGGAGGGAATAATTTAGATTTTCTTCCATCCCTGTCAGAAGTTGAACAGACGAACAAAACAGATTCTTCAGAGACAATTTTACACAGAGTTACATCCATCCAATTCAATTATAAATTAAATTGACTAACGAACCATAGCTCATTATGGGAATCAATTACTCAGAACTGTCTTTGGACCAAAAATGTGGAAAATAAAAAAATAATGGTCATACTTCAATATACCAGATTGTCGGCGTTTGAAAGCTCTGTTTTTCTCTAGCTTGGCATAGTCCAACGCCAAAAAGAAATGATAATCATTTGTTTTACTGCTTGTAGAGATGTTCCCATTTTATGAAGACTAGTTAATTCTTGGGTTTTAGTCTCTTTGGGACCAGCACCTTAGGCTGTTCCAAGATAACAGGCCAGCCCTGGAGATACACCATCACATGGGGATCGTTCAGATCAACTTATGTAAATGTGTTATTAAAAGGGGCCTCGTTTTTTTGCCCCTAGTGATACCCAAATAATGGCAGTGGAAAATCCCATGAGGTCACATTGAAGGAGTTTTATTAACAAAATCATTCTCATGACACAGCCGCTATAGTTGGGGATGATTCTCCAGAGCATTAGCGGATCTAAGGCTGAGACAGAGTAAATCTGAGGATAATCCAGTGGTCTCCTTAGTTAAAGGTGGTGGTGAAGAAAGCATGTTTAAACATTCCCTTCCTCCGTAGTCATTCTCCTGTTGAGGTCTACAGTCCAGAAACTGGTTATTTGCTGCAATGAATAATATAAATGACACTTTTCATGGGAGTGGATATGAGTTGGCAAGGAAGCTAGGTGGCACAGTGGACAGAGTGTTGGGCCAGGGGTTAGGAAGACCTGAGTTCAAATTCATCCTCAAACACTTACTAGCTGTGTGACCCTGGGCAAGTCACTTAATCCTATTTGCAGACAGTTCCTCATCTGTAAAATGAACTGGAAAAGGAAATGGCAAACCACACCACTGTCTTTGTCAAGAAAACCCCAAGCGGGGTCACAAAGAGTTAGACTCAACTGAAAAATGATTTAAAACAACAACATAGTTTGACAGAATACGCCACTGAATTTGTGACTTTATCTGTGTAGGTAACTCCCTCCCACAGTGCCAGGTGATACCCATCCTGTGTGACACTTAGACATACCACTGTTTCGTCACTAGGGGACCACCCACTGTGCTGAGGGCCTTCCCCATGCTCTCTTGACTTTGCCTGGAGGTCATTGGAACACATGACCAGTCCATTGGTTGACTGTCCCACTGCTCTCCCTTTCGCTGCAGAAACATCCCATGATATTTTTTTGGTCCTACATGTCTCTAACGACATTCTTTACAGTGTGAACAGGCATGAGCACGCCCTCATATGATGTACCGCAGCACAAGGCTTCCTAACAAGGCATCCTATTCAGACTTGCAGTTATTGTAGAGTAACAATAATGATAGTTAGCACTTACAGAAGACTAAGGTTTGCAGATCATTTTATCCATGCTGCCTCACTTGGGCATAGCCACAATCGTGGGAGGAAGTGCTATTATGATGCTCATCTTACAGATGAGGAAACCAAGGCAAAAGAAGTCACATAGCTAATAAGTGTCTGAGGCTGGAGTTGAACTCCCAGTCCAAAACTCTCTTCACTGAGCCGCCTAGCTGCCGAAGGTCCCTTCTAGGTCTGATTCCATAACCCAAAGACCTATCTGTGCCTCTGGTCCCTCATCTTCAAAATGAACCCGATGACCTCCAAGAGCCCTTCTAGGTCTACATCTATAACCCTATGACTTCCAACAGTGGTGCTAGGACACTCAAACCGCTTAATTATGTGGAAACTTCTTCAAAGAATGAAAGTACCCAGATCTCCTTCAGTTCTCCCTCTGGGAAGAAACCTCCCCATCAACTAGCACTTAGAGAATGGAAAGGGGAACAAAGACTTCTAACTCAAGTAGTCACCTAAGGAACATCAAGTGGCAAAAAAATGTAGGCATCTGCATATATGTATATATATATTTATAAATATATGTGAATATGGACATATGTAACATATAAATGTATATATTCAGTCCTTTCAGTAGAACTGAAAATAATTTGTTTTTCACCAAGGGAAAGTTCACTATATTTAAAAATTACATACACACACATTTAATCTATATTATATAATATATAAAATAAATCGGGGAGAGGAGGGAGTGTATTCCAGGCTTTGGAGAGAGTCTGTGCAAAGGCATAGAAATTGACTGTCACACAATATAAGTCTAAAAAACACTATATCAATTTCCTTTGAGTTTGAACCCTGGACCAATTTCAGCTTGGAAGTGATTTTCAGAGTTACTTTAAAAGCTGTCAGAGAGGGGACTCTGTGGGTCTAGAAGAATTCCTGTGGGACGTTCATTAGGCCAAGTCCTTCTACCCTGACTCCATTCCAATACCATACCAGGGCTGTTGCTACTCCCAAATGAGACTAGGAACTCTAGAATTACAGTCAACTAAAAGGCCGTAACATGACAGCATGGTATACTTAAAAAGTGGCATTCCCTTCCCACCTTCAAACCCTACAAGTTGGAAATCAAATTCCATTCTTCTGATAATTTTTTTCAGAATTTTAATGTTATGTTTTTTATATGTTTCAGATGTTGAGTAATGATGCATTACATGCACAGAGTGGCATCTTGTAGAAATTCATCAGTGTTATAAAAAGCAAATACCTTTCTCCATGATCACTGGGGGTGGTAGTGAGATGGAGGAGGGGTAGGTAACACCTTATTGCAGTAATATGCAAAGAATTCCAGTCTAGGCAGTCCAAATAGCCTTGTATCACATCACTGTAGTTCTTGGCAAATCCTGCTGCTGCTTTAATTTTAACCAATTAGAAGAGGCAATCTCCTTCAGTTCAGAAGTATATTAAAAGATATCACATTCAAAGGCTGGACATGCACTCAATTAATTACTGGTGTCCCGCTAAAGGTCTACCATTAGCTATTGCCATGACAACCTTTGGTAGGCCTCAACCCACCTGTTGCAAGCTAGAAACAGCATTAGACAGTTGGTTCCTGCACTCGGCCTCCCTCTGGCCTGTGGGGAATTCGTACTAATTAGAATTAGTTGTCCTTCTGTAGTCCAGCTCCTGACACAAATGGCTTTCTGTAGCTTTTTGTTACACTTGAGGTCACAGACAAAATAGCCCGTGCTATGTTTGAAATGAAGCAAGGCAATTGAAAAGGTTTTTATGTAATTGGTTAATAGAGTTTAGCATTTTAACGAATATCTTCAGCATAGGTTTCCTGCACAGAAGCATATTTGCTTTCTTCTCCTCTTAGCCGATAATTATTTAGGATCACATGCGATGTCATTTTAATATGGTTTGTTCAGGTATCATTAAGCCACTGTCAGGCTTGGCTGCCTGTCGAACAAAATGAGTGACCTTTAAACATGATCGGTGCAAGCCAACCCGAGATGGGAGTGGTGTGCAGAAGGACAGACGGCAGCAGAGAAGAAGAAAGAGACTAAGAGGAAAACTTAACTGAATCCTAGATCAGATGAAAAGAGAAGGGTGATGGAGCAGGCAGTCAACAAAGAAGATTATTGGGATTCCTCAGCTGATTAAACCATGGGAAGGCTGCGGCCCACAGTCCCCATGAATCTGAGCCTCTTCTAACAGCAGGGGAAACAAACCAGGGGATGATGGGAAAAGAATTTACTAAAGATTTTGGGATATTATTTATATGAATAATTCTTCAAGCTGACTTCTGAGTCTTTAGATCAGGGGTTCTTAATATGAGAACTGCCAAAAAAAATATTAACATTTATGTTGTTCAATCGCAGCCAACTCTTCATGAGCCCATTTGGGGTTTTCTTGGACAAAATACAGGAGTGTTTTGCCATTTTTAATTTTACAGATGAAGAAACTGAGATAAACAGGGTTAAGGGACTTGCCCAGGGTCATGCAGTTAGTAGGTATCTGAGCCTAGATTTGAACTCAGGTCCTCTTGACTCCAGGACTAGTTCTCTATCCACTGCTCTACCTAGCTACCCTACTATTACAATGTGTTAAAGTTTCTAAAGCACTTTACCCATGTTATCTCATTTGATATGTCATTTCAAGATATTTTGTTAACTTTATTTCAATATAATTGCAATCCTATGCATTTTATTTTATGCACTTAAAAACACGCTGAGAGAGGGCCCATAGACTTCAACAGACTGACAAGGTTTAGAATGCAGAAAAAGAAAAAAAAAAGGTAAGGAATCATTAGAGATAAGATTATGAATTTAAAGCCATCTCACCCAACCCTGTCCTTTTGCATCTGAGATGCAAGGAAGTTTAATGACTTGCCCAAGGTCACACCCCTGGTTCTGTGACCACAGGACCAGCAGAAGTCTCACTGCTCTTTAATTCACTGAATGAGGAGGTACCTGCTTTATCCATCACCTCCTACTAAATCAAGATACAAGCTTTCATCATTGAGGCAACAGAGGGTGAGAAGCAAAGTGTCCCAGGTCTTTGATGAATAGATTCAGAACCATTTTGGTTATTTTTGGAAATGGCAAAACTCCAAGGCACATAGGAAGTGCTCTCGCCTAAGGAATTCCAGTTAATATTTTCACAGGGCTGGCAGATTGGAGTCTATAGGGCGTCTCGCTTTGTGTAGGGAAAAGAAACAAGATCTCATCTGGCCCCTTTCCACTTTGCTCTCAGCACCCAAGTCTCTAAGAATCTGTGAGATATTTGTTCCTACTTATATAAAAAGTTAGGTGGCAAAGTAGATAGAATGCTGGACTTGGAGTCAGAAAGACCTCAGTTCAAATTCCAGCCCAAATATTTTGCTGAGTGATCCTGGGAAGGTCATTTAACTCTCTCCTCATCTATAAAATGACTTCACAGAGTTTTCATGAAAGTCAAGTTAAATAACATATGGAAAGGACTTTACATATCTTACATAAATGAATGCTAGCTATCATTGCCGTCATGGTTCTTATAACGAATTTCTCTAGACATAGTACAGGTTTCCTAGGTATCTATCCTTATGTTCATGAACGTCTAAGATATGAATATTGTCTTGAGTAAGAGCGGCCTGAGAGGGAGTATGTTATAGCAGATAGAAAGTCAATCTAAAAGTCAAAGCTTTGGGTTCAAGTCCCTCCTCTAAGGCATATTGGCTGTGTGGGTCCCTGACCAAGTCTTCTTAGCCTCTCAACACCCCCCAGACACCTGTCCAAGCCTATTGGTTATTGTTCAATCATTTCAGTTATGTCTGACTCACCGTGAGCCCATTTGGAGTTTTCTTGACAAGGATACTCGAGTGGTTTGCCATCTCCTTCTCCAGCTCATTTTACAGATGAGGAAACTGAGGCAAATCCCATTAAGTGACTTGCCCAGGGTCACGCAGCTAGAAAGTGTCTGAAGGCAGATATGATAGAAAAGGTACTAATCTGTATTAGTAGAGAAAGTTTCTCACTAAGAATTCCCTGTACCAATCCTAGCTCTTTAAAAAAAGAAAAGTGAACCAATTAAAGGTTTGTATTCCAGGCAGATGGGTTTTGATATATGTAAGTTGTTTTGAAAACCAATGTTTACTTTTTCATTAATAAGAAAATGTAAATAGTGGTTTTTTTTAATAAGGTTCCAACCCACATCCCAAATTCATTCTCCAACCTTCCATATCAAGCTCATGTTCTTCAGCATGGGCCCAAGGCCAAGAACCAGTATCTCTCTTCTTTTCACTGTCTCTGAATCTGAATTCTGCAGTGATAAGAGAAACTTCAAAAAGCCTAAAATAGACAGAATTGGGAATGTCTGAGCCAAGGTAGGACCTAGCTACACATAGATAAGCCAGAACTGCCTTGGTGATGATATTAAACGTGAAATATACAAATGTGAAATATGCAAAAAAAGATCTCTAAAAAAAAAACCCAAAAAGGAAGCTTTTAAAGATACATTTTAATTGTGAAAATTAACTACCTTTTTCAGAAATCTTTTTTTTCTTTTTATCATTGTATCTTAGTGTGGAATAGTGCTTAGAAAGCCAGTCTTGGAATCAGAAATCAATCAGAAGCCAACAAGGATTTATTAAGTGCCTACTACGTGCTAGGCTGTGATGTTACAGTAGATGAAACAATCTCTGTTCTCCAGGAGCATACAGGCATACCTATGTGCAAATTCAATAGGGGAAACAGCTCTGTCATTGAAGTCAGAGGATCTGGGTTCAAATTCTGCCTCTCACAGTGACCATTTGTGTACCCATAGGCAAGGCGGTGGATCTCAGTTTCCTTACCTGTAAAATAGGGGAATTGGCCTAGATGGCCCCTAAGGTTCCTTCCTTCTGTGATTCCTATCGTCCTAAGAACTATGTGACCTTGGGTTTGTCACTTAACTTCATAGTGTCCCCAGTGCCTCTCTAAGACTCTAAGTTACAGATAAGTTATTGTTCTATATTAGTGGAGGGAGTTTCTATACCTGAATTTCCCACATGATTTCAATGAAAGGTTCAAATGTGGAGGTGGGAGTGGCAAGCAGAGAGCAATTGCTCTCAGAATAAGCAATAATAACAGCCTTGAAAACTTCCCAAAATGGATTCTAAAATATTCATCGTCTAGCAATGGACCTTACTACTCTTTTTGTATACTGGGTGACTTAATATATGTTTATTTATTTGATATTGTTCCAGTTGCATCCTTTGCTAAAAGCTACAGGGAGGAAGCATAATAAAGCCATCCATTAAAGCATTTAAAATAGATAACACAATAATAATAATAATAATAGGACAAGTGAAACTTAGCCACATAACACAGTATAAACAGCAGCGCCCCTCCAGCTGAGTAGGCCAGATTAAAAAGTTAATAAGCTTTTGCAAGATAGTGACAAGCAGCGCATTCCACAGAAACAACCCCCTCCACCAGCTCTCCAAAGCCTAGTGGTTATTAGGGACACATCATTTGATCTTAAGTGTGTATAGGGAGAGAGTTGATCACTTAGTGCCGAGACTCTGTGGGGAAGGAACCTAGTGCTATGTATCTACAATGCATCTTTTCTGAGTGCTACAAGAATCCAAAGACATTTATTCTGGTTTGTTTTCTACCATATGCCTGGTTATCATGGGAGAGTGTCAATACAGTTTGACATTCTACCCTTATCTCTTCCTCTCTTGAAGTTCTAAGTGGGAAACACATGACTGACTGACTACAGCTAGAAGAAACCACTGTAAACGCTGGTGTAGCCCCTTAATTACCTACTGCTGGTTCTGGTATCACCCAGACAATCAAGAGAGACAGAGGTCCTAGTGGGGTTGATAATGGAGACAGAAGTAAAGTCAAGGGGGAGTTGGTCCTGACCAGAGAGTTGGACCTCAATTTCCAGGCTATCTGGGGCCTTGCTAGACAGGAGATTGTCTTATTTGGATCCCCTTATTTGGATCAGATAAATGTCCAGTGGCAGAGATTGATAGAAACCTGAGTGACTTCCTCATTTTGATGAATATATAACTTCTCAACGGGCCATAGCTCTGACTTAAGATTGGGAGAGGCCAAAAGCCATGTGGCATATTCCATTAGCCAAGAGTCACATTTGGGGCCCTCTTAAGCTAATGACTGTCTCTTCCCTTAAACTTCCTCTTTGTTTACAATATTCTAGGCCCTCAGAACAGCCATATAGAGAGAAAGAGATGAGAGAGAGGAGGTACACAATGATTGATAGTTGGTTCTAAGGCTTGGTGTCTCACCCTATATTTAATCTTTTCAATATGACCTTTCTCATTTCTTTTTTTTTTCTTAAGCCACAGAGGCATTTTTCTGAAAAATCATCTGTTGCAAGGAGCCCCAAAGCAAGTGTAAAAGAGAGAATAAAATCATTTGTCCAAATTGCGTGAATTTGTAATTCATAATAGGCAACAGGCAATTTAAGGAAATAGTTTTCTGCTACTGACACCGCTGTCAAAATAAATGTGAGGAACATAATTATAGTAATTAACAAAATAGTTAATTACATTTTGTCATGAGATAAGGTTCAGTTTGATTTCTGATTAGGAGGAGATCAATACCGAATTCTTTCTTCTTCATAGCTGATTGTTATTATAAGCTTAGGCTAAGGATTACAGATCAGTTTCCCAACCATGGCCCTTCCTCGGGAAAACATTACATCAGCTCCAAGTTGCCTTGCTCTCCAAATCTGCAACTCCCTCCAGCTCTCACCAACGAAAGTTTTATGTTCAATTTCACCATGCCAAACGCAAAGTTTTAGAGCGCTAAGTAAGACATATTTTTCTGATGAAAGCATTCACTTCCCTGCTGGAAAAATAATGCTTTTCAAAGAATTTCGCATCTGGAGAACTCCTCGGTTCTGTTAGTCCCAGAACCCCATGACCCAGCGGCAAATGAAATCCAACAGCCAAATGAACAAATAGAGAGAATATTCAGTACCTTTGGCCTGAGTCTATCACTTATGGCACCCCTTAGTCAACATGAAGCCAGCTGAGAAATTGGCACTCCTCAGGGATAATTATCTCAGAGGTGAGGAGATGTGTCTCCGTGTGTGTTTGTGCATGCCCATTTGTCTGTTGTGGTACTTTTGGCGTCCATTTAGCCTACACTGAAGGTCCAAAAACATTATAAATGGGCTGGGAGGAAACACATAGGCTTCATTTCTTTAGTAATTGAAGCAATTAGATAACTTCTCTCTTGGATGCTGATAGCGTTACTCATTAAGTTCCACTGTGCTTACAATCGTTTTCTGCCAACTGTAACCTTAAAAAAGAAGATCGATGTAGGGCTTTATAATGATGGAAGATTGCTTTGAGGGTGGGGAATACTGTTCCTTTGTACATTTCCCTTCTACACCAACTATATCAAGAGAGAGCTTGTTTCCTTAGTAGGAAAAACCTTGTCTCCATCTTTGCCAGGATGAAGGTTGCCAATGCTTCCCTTCACGAGGACAGGGACCTCAGAGTTGAAGGTGGGGACAACTTGATTTTCATTTGTTGGAAAACAGGAATGGGGAAAAGAGGAGAATGGAACACAAAGATATTGGCTTAGGTTTGTTTCTTTTTCCCACTTCTAAGCATTCATTCATCATCTCTTTTTGCTCATCCAGCATAGATGCATTCCATCATCACCCATCCATCCTCCTCTCCTGCCACTTGACTACATAGTGGCCACTTCCCTCAGGGTCCTGATGAGTTCAGGTTCTGGAGCTGCCATCTCAAGAAATTCTCATGTTCTATGGCCCAGCCTACTTATTATTATCTCGTATGGATTTCCCATTTATATTTACAAGCGACTAGATAGTGATAATCCATCAACTCTTTCTCCAGGGTCTTCAGATGCTTTGGAGTGATAAACTCAAGTAGATTTCTTGGGTTTGTTAACCATTGCTTTTTGAGAGCACAAGTTAGTGTTCAGTGAGTGGATAGATCATAGTTTCTGAAGTCAGAGGGCATGATGTTGTAACCTGACTGTGCTATTTACTACTGGTATGGCCTTGGACAAGTCACTGCATCTCTGGGTCTCCATTCCTAGTTGTCAAAATGACTCCTAAGGCCCTTCCAGCTCTAAATCTCTGATCCAATCCTTTATATCCACTCCCAGCCATCTTGAAATTAGGCAACAAGGGCTTGAGAACCAGAAGAGACTGAAACAGGCACAGGAAACCCCATACTTCCCTGTAACTGTGCTCCCTTGACTCTTCACTATCCAAGCCATAGTGAAATCTTATCATTTCTCCATCCCCTATATGTCCCCTTCTCTCCACCCATCTCTCCACAGCCTTAATTCAGGCTATTATAATATAATATAATCTTTCACCCAAGTCACTTACAACATAATTCAAATTGGTTCCCCTGACTCAAGTTTCTCCCCATTGCTATCTGTCCTCTACTTCACTGCCAAAGTTATCTTTCTACAGCTTAGGCTTGACCATGTCACTCCTCCTCTTGCTCAATAAACTCCAATGGCTCCCTATTACCTCTAGGATCAAATCCCTCTTTCCTCCCCCCTTTTTTTTGTATTTAAAAGCTCTCCATAACATGGTCTGTTCTACGTTTCCAGTATACTTAGACCATAACCAACTATACACAGTCTAGGATCTAGTTGCTCTGGCCTATTTGTACTTTCTCTCACAAGATACCCCAACTCCCATTTCTATGTTATTCTACTGACTGACCCCCATCCCTGGAAGTACTGCTTCCCTTGGAGTTTCCTTTGCTTCCTTCAAGAGTTAGCTCAAATCTCACCCCATGCAGAAGCCTTTCTTGGTTCCCACATTTACTAATGCCTTCCCCTTTCAGATTGCCTTCCACCTCCTATGTATAAATCTTAAATATTCCTACTTACTTACATGTTATCTCCTCCATTAGAATATAAGCTCCTTGAGGGCAAATCATTTTTTTTACCTTCCTTTGTATCCCCCTAGAACTTCATAGAGTGCCTCGTACATAATAAGTGCCAGATAAATGCTTGTTTTCTGAGTGACAACTCATTTCACATGCCCCCTCCATGTGAATAGCTTCCTAGAAATGAATGAATGAATAACCATTTATTATGCTCTTACTGTTTGTCACATGTCATATACACAACACTCCATCTCTTGCCTCCATGCTGTGGCAATGGCTTTTCCCAAATGCCTGGAATGCTCTCCCTCCTTGCCTTAGCTTTGGAGTTTTCTTGGCATCTTGAAGACACAGCTGAAATCCCACCTTGTGTAACTAACACCTTTTATGGAAGGGCTTTCTTACTCTCCCTGCCTGCAAGTGACTTTCCCTCTCAGACTGTTTTCCATCTGCTCCATATATAAGATGTATCTACATAGCTATTTATATTTTATCTTTCCCATTTGAACATAAGCTTGTTGAGGGCAGGGACTGATTTTCTTCTTTTTTTTTTTAATCCCCAGCACTTAGCACAGTTCCTGGCTCATAGTAAGTGTTTAATAAATGCTCAATGGGGGTGGAGTCAAGATGGTGGCATAGAGGCGGGAGAACTCCGTGGCTTCCCCCAATACCACCTCAAATACTTATAAAATATGACTCTAAACAAATTTTAGAGCCCCAGAATCCACAAAAATGACAGAGTAACAAAGCTCCTGCTGAAGGCAGCCCAGAAGGTGGAACAGGAAGGGCTCATCGCAGCACACTGGGAGCAGAGCCCAGCCTCATGTGGTTTTAGCCACAGTCCATCCAGAAGCAGCCCTGGCTGGAGCTTTCAGGAGAGCAAATCACTGGCAGCTGTGGCGGTTTCCAGAATTACCAACCCATAAGAGCCAAGGACAAAGGGAATAGGTCAGTGGAACTCAGCTAAATTTGGGGGAGAAGGGCCAGCCGACTGCCTCCAGAGCTAGAAGCAGTCTGAAGCACTGGCCTTGCAGCTGCCTCCACGTGGCTGCTTCAGAGCTCCTGGCCTGCAGATTGCAGGGGGGCCAAGCAATCATTCAGAGCAGTGGTTCTCAATCTTCCTAATGCCACGACACTTTAATACAGTTCCTCATGTTGTAGTGACCCCCAATCATAAAATTATTTTCATTGCTACTTCATAACTGTAATTTTGCTACTGTTATGAATCATAATGTAAATATCTGATATGCAGGATGTATTTTTATTGTTACAAATTGAACATAATCCACAAGTTGAGAACTGCTGATTCAGAGGCTAAGTGCTCTTGCCTTGAGCTGCCTGGATCGAGATCGCGGTCTTGGGTGGTAGTCCTGAGATGCGTTTTCAGTGAACCAAAGCTGGTGGGAGCTGCAGAGATGGCAGCCTCCTAATAGCTCCAGCAGCTGCGAAAACCCAGCAATTTGGGACAGAGCTCTCCTCTCTGAAACCAGAGTTCTACTGAGCCTTAAAGTCAAGTAACTGACTGGCAACATGATCAGGCAAAGGAAGCAAAGTAAGAACAGCAATACAACTTTAGATTCCTTTTTGGGGGACAAAAAGGATCAAAGCATGGAATGGGAGGAAGACAATACAATCAGAACTCCCACACCAAAAGCTTCTAAGAAAAATGTAGACTGGTTACAAGCCATAGAGGAGCTTAAAAAGGATTTTGAAAACCAAATAAGAAAAGTGGAGGAAAAATTGGGAAAAGAAATGAGAATAATGCAAGAAAATCATGATGAGAGTCAACAACCTGACTGAAGAAAATAACACCTTAAAAAATAGACTAACTCAAATGGCAAAAGAGGCCCAAAAAGCCAATGAGGAGAAGAATGCTTTAAAAAGCCAAATTTGCCAGATGGAAAAAGAATATCAAAA
>CM053584.1:35270089-35297490 GCA_028627135.1 Pseudochirops cupreus
TCTCATATAAAAGAGGCAAGGGATAACTGTTACAATGGAGGGGAAGAACAGGAAGGCAAAAAAGGGAATAGGTCAACCTTACTCTCATTGAATTTGGCTTAAGGAGGGAATGATATACACTCTAAATTGAGTATCTTGCCCTACAGGAGAGTAGGGGGGAAGGGGATGAGAGGGGGCATGATGGAGGGGAGGACAGGTTGGGGGGGAGGGTTGTTAGAAGCACACAGTTCTGTAAAGGGATAGGGACAAAGTAGAGAATAGAACAAGTGGAGGGTAGGATAGGAAGGAGGGAAATATAGTCAGTCTTTCACAATATGTCCATTACACATATATGGCCTGTATTGAGTTGCTTGTCTTTCCAGTGGGGGTGGGTGACAAGGGAGAAAGGGAAAGAATCTAGAATGTAAAGTTCTAAATCAAATGTTAAAAAGATACATATATATATGCACATATAAAAAATTATTATTGTTATTCATATACAACTGAGAAATAAGATATACAGGCACTGGGATAGGGTGATCCATCTTGCCCTACCGGAAAGTCAGAGGAGTTATGGGGGAGGATATAGGAGAGAGCAGATTGGGGGAGAGGGTGTACAGTGGGATGGCTGTTTTGGGGTGGTGGGTAGGGGAAAGATGGGGAGAAAATTTAACTCAAAATCTCATGGATATGAATAATGTAAACTAAAAATAAACAAAAGTTAATTTAAAAAAAAAGAAAATGGGGTGGGATGATGGATAACAATTGAGGCAAATGAATGAACGGATTAAAAATGCATGCAAATGTTAAAAAAATGTATGAATAAATGAATGCTGACTGATGAGCATTGTTGTAAGTGCTGGCAATGACTGTTGGTAACAAGGTCTGTGATTTTTTGAATGTTGGAGATCATGGCCTAGGGTTCTTGACTTGGGTACGACTCCCTCCCCTTAGAGACTCTGCCTTGCCTTTGGATGTTAAGTAAATGTCTCTAATTGTTCTCTATTTGGCCAATAAAGGAAAATTATTTGATTAGGTGAATTGAAAGTCAGGCTCACTCTCAGAGCAGTGGGAAAGCAGGTAGTCTGAGTATGTAAGCTTCGGGGTCTGTAAACAAGGAATTGTGAAGGGGGAGCAATGTAAAAGATGCTATCAAAGAGATTTACGATTGAAAAAAAGAAGATGGGGTGGTCATGCAGGGAAAGTGAGGGCAGAACATTGGATAGTCTGTGGATTCCAGAAGCATCCTCTATCGCTTGATCCAAAGGCATTTAGTCAGAGCTGACTGTGTTCTGGGCACTGTTCCTTCCATTAGAAGAACTTGAAGAAACCCATCTCACCCCTTAATCTGAATGAATCTCTTGTAGTAAGAGAGTATAGACCAGTATCGGTCTATGGGCCATATGCAGTCTGTCTTTTATTTCCAGTGAGCTATGAATGGATTCTACATTTTTTTTAATTAAGTTTCATTGTATTTAAACATGTAAAAACCAGTCTAGGCTAGGTAGCATACAAAAACAGAGGTCAGCCAGTTGGGCCTTCTGGCCATAGTTTGCCAATCTGTGGCACAGACAAGAGTTATCCGGGATAGGGAGGCAATATTGTAGGTTGTAATATACAAACATTGAAAGTATACTAAAGAGATCATAGATCTCTTGGAGGACTGGAATGGTTAATGAATAATGGATTGAGTTAATGGCATGTTCGACATTGAGATTGCCCAATAAGAGTGGGTCTTGGTTTTAAGTGACACCTACCTACCATGTTGGACAAACTGGCTTCTAAGGTCCCTTCTAGCATGCCACTTAAGATTTTATGACTCTGGAACAGAAACTATGAGTTTTGGGGAAGGTAAGCAAGAAGGCTGTGAAACCAGTCTTGTGGATAAGCCTTTAAAGTGGATTTCCTTCCAAGTTACTAAAACCCAGGCTCTTGCTTTGGGGTTGATGACAATCACCACATTCCTCTGCCTACTCCTTCCATCTTGGCCCCGGCGCGCTTTGGACTTCTTTTCCCAAATGCCCCCTTAACTTATGTGTTGAGCAGCTGGGAGGCTTGGGCTGGGCAGGCCTACTTACAAAGAACTCAGGAAAAACATTCAGAGATCCAATACTCTTTGCTGGCACCAGCTTCATTTCCTTGTTGTTGTTTTTCTGGCCTTAAAAAGCAAATTCCTTGCAAGTGCTCTAAGACCAGAGACTTGTCAATGCTGAACAAATGTTATTTAAAATGCCAGAATGATAATAATTTAATCAAATTGGATTAACTTTTCATAACTTTATTGGCCCTTTCACTTGAAAATAGGGATATAAAAATTTTTGTTTCTCTTTTCTTAGTGAAGAAAGATAAAGGAACCCCATATTGAAGTATCAGCCCCTTCTATAACCCCCATCCACTTTAAGGTATGAGCTCAGCAAACACTCTACCCACGTGCCCTCACCCCTAATGTGATCTTAAGACTTAAGGAAAATGCAGAGGAGACTTTCCCTAGAGAAAGGATTGTTGACTCTTTAGAACAGAGGTTCTTCTACTTTTTGTGTGTCACAGAGCCCTCTGGCAATCTGGTGAAACCTGCGGACCACTTCTCAGAATAATGTTTTCAAAGACAGAAAATAAATGCCATTAGATTACAAAGAAAACCAATTATATTCATAAATAATTTTCAGAATACTTAATAAAACATAATAAGTTCACACAGTCTCCAGGTTAAGAACCCCTGCTCTAAACTCAAATTATAGCTTTTCTATTTAGAACTGAAGTGACCTTAGACAAGTCACGTAACATTTGTGAACCTCAGTTTCCTCATCTGTAAAATCAGAGACTTGGGGTACATGGCTTTTGAGGTCCTTACAGCTGTACGTCTGTATTCCCATGATCCATGAGTTAATGTTGTACAGGGAAAAGAATTTTGAATTCAAGGTTGGAGAACCTGGTTTCAGATTCTGGACTTGCCACTTACTGCCTCTGTGACTTCAGGTAAGTCAATTAATGTCTGTTTCTGCATCAGTAAAATGAGAGGATTGGTCCAGATGGCCTGTAGGGTCTTCTACCTAAGCTCCTCTGGTTCCTGAATCCAAAACTCTTTTTGGTTCATCCTTCCTGGCATGTAATGTATCCTGCTCCTCCCATTCATCTAAGCCTGAACCAAGGTCATTAGTTATGCTATGCCTGAAGGGTAAAGAGATTAGATATTAGAAGTACATAGCCTTCTCCTGCTGCTCTTCTCCACCTACCTCCCTGGCTCTGGGTGCTGCTGCAAACAAACCTCTCCAGTCGTCCCTCCAGCCTACCTCCAGACTTGGGTCTGGGGCGCCAGAAAACCACCAATAATGGCACTGTCCCCTCTCTTTTAGGTGCTCTCTGGCCCCCTCATGAAGCCCATTCCTGAATCTTTACTTCAGGGGTGTCTGAAGTGGCCACTCTGGGCAGAGTTCTGATCAGGTCAAAACCTCAATGCTGTGATTGGTTTCTGAATCACCTCGGGGAGGATGGCAATGCCCAGAATTGCTCTGTGCATCCTCCAGCTCTGATTTCTGGAGCCTTCCTCATTCCATCATTCTGCCTCCATTCCCTTTGCAGGTTCGATCTTGTTCTTATCTCCCTTGCTTTTGCAAACTGAAGCCTGCCTCTTCCTAGGCCTCTTCCCCTTGTAAATTTAATTCGCCAATTCAACAAATATTTATTAAGTATCCATTATGCGCAAGACACTGTAATAGGCCCTGGGGATACCAAGAGGAATATTTTTTAATAACATGATGCCTTTTTATTAGATCAGAGGAAATTTGAAATCAAAGCCAATCTCAAGCACCAAATGCACAGAAATCAAGCAAGACAGCAGCACCCTTGGCTGGGAATACGAAATAGTAAAAATTGACAGCAAGGCTTTCACACCCTGAGGTTCTTTCAAACTAGTGAGTAAAAAAAGAATGGCGGAGAAGGTAAGGAATATTATTCCTCCTATTAATAATGTCAATGGTATAAATACTAAGAATGATCAGTGCTTTAAGAGAAAGATGTCAAACACATCCCACAACACGCCTGAGGGCCACCTAGACCAGATCAAAATACATTTGGGAAATATTTAACGAAAGCAAATGAAAATGCAATAAAGCATAGGGAATGTTAGTATGTGGTTTTCCCAAGGATCCTTATTCAATGGCCCTCTTTTTGGTTTGAGATAACACTGCTTTAAGATATTCACAAAGAACTTTGGAGACATTATCTCATCTGAAGCTTGCCAATAGCTGCTCTTATTATACCCATTTTAAAGATGAGAGGTGGTATGGTATGATGGCAAGGGAGTAACCTTGAATCCAGGAAGACTGGGTATATATGGCCTGCCCCTGCCATATACTGGCTATGTGACCCTGGGCAAGTCACTTAACTTTTCTGCTCTGGTCTCTAAAAGGCTATAAAATGAAAAGAATGTGCTGACCTACTGTGGTATTGAGAATCTCTTCACTTTGGAGTTAAATATATGAATGAAACCATCAGGGGTCTAATTCCTTTCTTTTATAGATAAGGAAGCAAGTTCATAGACGGGTTACCTGACTAGTAATATAGGCTTTAAAGTTGGAGTTTCTACACTCCAAGTACAGGGCTTTGTAATAACAATTATCTCTCAGAAAATGCTGACATTTCTGTAGTACTTTGTGGCCACAACGAGCTTCATATGCATTCTCCCACGAAATTCTCAACTAAGGCCTGAGAGGTCTGTAGTTTCTTAGTAATGCCACCCCTTGCCACCACAACCACTGCCACCAACCACCATTTGATAAGGAGACTTGTAGTCTCACCCAAGGTCAGACCGCTAGCTGGTAAGCACAATGATCTGATTGGGAATCTCTCCATCTTTCCCTCTACCACACTGCCTCCAAGTTATCATCTCTCCCCAAATCCAGTCCGAAGGAGGAGAAGATGACTAGCAAGTTTATTTACACTCTGAAAAAAAAAGAAAGCACTGCCAATCCCAATTTATCAGTTACTGTCCTGTGACAATTTATTCCTTGTTCACCGTTAGAAGCCAGAAGTTACATAGAAACGCATGATTGGTGATAGCTTCTCTATTTCAATATGGTATAATAGAGATAACACAGGGCCCAAAAGCTCTGCAACCGCCTTTTTGTGGGCTTTGTCTCTTTTCATTACTCTATCAGAATATTCATTTAATATAATCCAAAAAAGCAAGGTAATTGCTTCACTTATCAGCTATCATCGCACTCGCATACTTATCGTGTCAAAATTATTTATGTGGATGGGCCGGGTTGATCTCACTGCATTCAGAAGCTTAAAATTTGAATAACTGTTCTGCCAGTTAGGTTATAGAAAACTGCAGTATAAGCAATGAGGTTCTATCTGGTTCTTGGCAGGGTGGGGGACCTGAAGAAGGGAAGACATACCCCTATCTAATTATCAGGCCCTTTACCAGCCTTGGAACATGGGACTCCCAGCGTGACTCCTTCACCAAGGGTCTAACTTAACTAAATCAGAACAAAAAGACATAGGACAAAGTGTACAGGACAGTCTGGGAATTCAGTCTAATAGGGTTAGTAAGGCAAGGGACAAGAGAAAAAAAACTCATTGGACTTTGCCTTTCTCTTAACTTTCTAGACCTCCTGTCAACACAGCACTGTGGTCCAACTATTAAGATAGACAGGACATAACACTTTGCCTACTCGTTTCCCCTCCCTCTTTCATGTGGCTTTTAAGGTTGAGGAATCCACTATTCTCTCTGATTTTTAATCATTAGTCAACAATTAAGTATTTCGCCAATTCAAAGATACATCAGCTTGAGGGTAATTATTGTAAGTTTTCAGTCAGGGAAGAAACATTGATTTTCCTCCAAAGTGGTTTATTGGATAAATGCAGTTTTGTATAGTGAGGTTTCCTCCTTTCCCCTTTTCCCTTCCCTGTTTCTCCCCTTTCCTTTCCTTTCTTCCTTTCTTTTCTTTCCCCTCCTTCCCCTTTCCCCTCTTTCCTCTTCCCTTCCCTTTCCCTTCCTTTCCTTTTTTTTAAACTTATTAAGCAACAAAGATTTCTTCAAAGCCTGAGTTCCACGGCCAGACTGAGCTGCTATATTAGCAGAGAATAGGTATCATTGAGCTGAGTGTTCCCTTCCAACTCTTCTTAGGTCTGATGCATAGATCTAAGAACCAAGTTGGGAAATCCCCAGTTTTCAAGATTCCACACCCCTCAAAACTGACTCAGGACTTTCTCCTGCAGGGTGTGAAGGGTCATCCTGACTCAAAGAGATCTCCTATGTCCAACCAGGCATGCTTTCAGCCTAGTGTTATTTTTACATGCCTGGAGCAGATGGATTATTCTTGTTACTGCATTGCAGGCTTTCTCAGACCATCCAAACCTGCTCAGTAGATCATGGGTTTTGTTGGGTTTTGTTATTGTTGGTTTGGTTGTTTTTTTTTTTAAATAAACCATTTCCACAAATACCTAACATCTGTAAAAGAGATTTAACTGGAATAATGGTCAAATTAATTTTCCTAATGTTTAACCATCTCCTTTGTTGCAATGTGACTTCTCTTCTCTCAGTGGTAAAGCTACCATGTTAGACGTACCTGGAAGGGAACTCCTGGGTTCAGTTCTAGGATTCATGTGGCTATAATGGCATGAAGAACACACTTTAAAAAAAGACATTATGCCGGCCTGCTGGAAGATTGACACTGTAAAACTTAGAATCCAGAACAACATCAACATTTTTTGAACAATGGTATGTGTCATTAGCACAAAACTCAGCGTCCTCCCCTAAATTCACATGCAGATGCAAAAAAATATTAATAAGTATCTATCTACCTTGTACCAGACATTATACTAAATTGAGGGGATGCAAAAATGGAAATAAAAGATAGCATCAGGTCTTCAAGGAGTTTACATTCTAATGGGAAGGATATAACACATACCCAGGAAAAACAAGTTTAAATAAAATCATACCAAGTAGTTCATGGCTTCTCTTTCTTCCCACCCCCACCCCCAGGTCAAGACCTAGAACGTTCTCTTCTCATCTCTGCTTCTCATAATCCTTGACTTTGTTAAAGAGTTAGCTCAAATCGGGGCGGCTAGGTGGTGCAGTGAATAGAGCACCAGCCCTGGAGTCAGGAGGACCTGAGTTCAAATGTGGCCTCAGACACTTAACACTTACTAGCCGTGTGACCTTGGGCAAGTCACTTAACTCCAATTGCCCTGCCCTCCCCCCTCCAAAAAGGGGAAAAAAAAGAGTTAGCTCAAATCCACCTTCCGCAGGAGATCCCTCCAGGATGGCTCCACTGTTAATGCCTTTCTTTCAAAGCTGACCTTTCAGCTCCTCTATATCTAGTGTATAACTTTTTATGTTCATGTTGCATCCCCTCTACTAGAATCCAAGCTCCTTGAGAGGAGGGACTGATTTTACTTTGTCATTGTAGCCTCAGGATTTAGCATGGTGCCTGTTGATTGATTAATTGGCTGATAGAAAGCTTAGGACTGAGAAAATCAGGTAAGGCCTGGTTTAGAAGGCCCCATCTCTGAGCACGATATTGAAACCCTGCTCATCATTCATGGACAATAGAATGTTAGCGCTCTGAGGACAGGGATGATTTCATTTTTGTTTCGTTAAACTCAGAGTCTAGCACTGAATCAGACACATGACAGGTCAGTCAGCTGATCAATAAACATGTATTAAGCTCCTACTACATGCCAGGAATTTCCTAAGCACTAAGTAATTAATAAGTCCTCATTGACTGGTTCATTGATGACTTAATAAAATCTCATCTCGTCCACACAGGCTCCTGTCATCATGCAAGCATGATGTCATCTCTGTCTCCTCTAAACTTCCATAATACTTTTTGTCACTCAGGTGGAAAGTCTTATACCAGCTTGCATTGGATTTCATAGTGTACACATCTCCTCTCCACAACTAGACTATAAATTCCTAGAGGTCGGAGACCCTGAGTCATGATCTTCCTTGTTTAACACAGAGGGAAAAAAGTTCACATTGTGTCTTGCATATATTAAATGCTCATAAATATTCATTAAATGAATGAATAACAATTATTTAATAACTGCATAGTGTAAGGGAAAGTGTGTTGGCTTTGTAGTTAAAGGACCTGGGTTCAAACCACTGTGTGTGTGTGTGTGTGTGTGTGTGTGTGTGTGTGTGTGTATGACCTTGGATGAGTTGCATCACCTCTCTAGGACTCAGTTTCTCCATTTGTAAAATGAATGGATTAGACCAGATGGCCCAGCTCCAAGACTGTGATCCTGTGAGCTTCTTGAAGAGGTATCATGTTGTAGTTAACAGACTTTGGGGTTTGGAGTCAAGATCACCTAGGTTCAAACACCTAGCTGTTTGATACTCTTAAAATTAGTCTTAGACAGCTTTCTCAAGACTGATCTACTAGGAATGGATGACTTGCTATGGGATCTGAGTTGGTAGAGGGAGTTTCTATGTCACCAAAATCCCTTCCATGTTCCAAGCCTTACAGAGTTTTAGATTACTCCCCCAGTGGCTCCCCCTCACTCAAGTTCAACACATGTGACCCTCCCTGAACACTGTGTACTTATGACCAAACTTAGCCTTGGAGAAGAGTGCATTGACTATTGGGCCATAGATTTGAGATTTAAAGGTCGTCTATCTTGTCTAACGCCTGCATCATTGCAAGTGAGGAAACAGAAGCCCAGAAAGATTATGTAGCTTGCCCCAAATCACAGTCATGTGAAAAGCAAATGGCAGAAATAGACGACTCTAGATCCCTGGGAAAACGCATCTCTCTCCCCTGTTTGCAAAGGTTGGGAACTATGGGTATAGATTATTGTATATATTGTCAGACACAGTCTGTTTGTTGATTGGTCCTCCCAAATTGAATTCTTTTTTTCTTCTTTTTTTTTAATCTCTGTTACAAGCAAGGGCATTCTAGTAAATGCTTAACAACTGGCGCTCAAAATTCGGGCATATGACATCTTTTCAAGTTTAATCTGCGTTATTAACATTTTTCCATCACTTTCCTAAGTCTAGACCATCAACAAAACAATAAATCAATCTCTTGATTTATAACATTTGACAATTTCTAAGGTATAAATGTTCACTCTGAAAATTTAACAATTGGATCTCTCAGATATGGGCTTGGCAGCAGCACTCCCCTGGAAAGGGTCAGTTCACTGGGTAGGAGAGGAGGGGTATATACAGAAAGGAAAATGATGTAAAAACAAAACAATAAAAATAAGGTTTTGAAAATACAGTATTCAACTGTCTTCCTAGTTTATGTCTTCAACATTCTTCCCCAAATATTCATATCATGATACCCAAATCTGAATTTGAGGGAAAAAGAAGTAGAATCATTGCCTAGTACATGTAGAGTAGCTGCACTGAATTGTTGAGCAAAGTACTTTGATAATCCCAAAATGTAATTTTTCTTGTAAATGTAATATATAGGACCATAGCATCATAGATTTAGAGCTAAAGGGTGTATTAGAGGTCATTTAGTCAAAGCCTTCATTTTACAGATGGGGAAACCAACGCCCAAAGAGTATAAGTGATTTGCCCAAGGTCACACACATGGTAAATGACAAGATTCAAACCCAAGTCCTTTGATTCCAAATCCAACATGCCTCACATTTCACTGTATGGTGTCCTCACATACCATATCTTTTATTGGACTATTTCTGACTCTCCAGATTTCTCCACCCTGTCCCAGCATTATTCTCACCATAGAAGATTTCTTTGACTTGGCAGGTCCCTCCTCCAATTGGTGAATTCCTCCTAGAATCTCCATCTCAAGGAAATGCCCAGGCCAGTTGTACTCACTAAATCTCTCCTCTCCCAAATTCACTCCTTACTCTCAGGACTTCTCTACTGTACCCCCGCAGTCTTCTCACCCTGGAAGATGCCACTACTCTGTGACCTTCTTCCCATGGAAGGTCCTCCACCCCTGTAATCCTTCCTCCAACTGAGGAGCTCCTCCTGGAATCTCGATTTTGAAGAAGTGCCCAAGCTGCCATGCTTGTTTTTCTATAAATGACACTCCTAACACTCCAGATTTCACCCCCTCAGCCTTTCAGTTTCCTTTTATGTTCAGTCTTCTCTCATTAGAATGGGGGTAGATGTGAAGCAACTGTCTTTAATTTTGTTTCTATTCTCAAGGTTAGCACAATGCCTGGTAGAGTGTAGCACCTGATAAATATTTGTTGACTAGGACCAGACCAGTGTGGTGGGAGGTCCCGGTGAGGAAATTCCCTCACCTCAATATATGTTCAACTTAAAGACTTAGAAAGTGTCCTGGGATATTGACCCTGTAAGCCAGGATCACATAGTCAGAAAATATGTGAGACTAGCCTTGCACCCAGGTCTTCCTGACTCAATATCAACTCTCTGCCTACTATACAGCAGCGTCTGCCTCTCATAAACTGACTACTGATGGCCAGTTTGTTGGATTTTGCCTCTTAATCCTTTTTCCTGTGTTTTCCCCAATACTACCTCTTATTCTCCATCCCTCTTTGTGGAATTTTGTTTCCTTGAGTTTGTCCTCACTGTATTTGATTGACCCGGGTTGTTTCAAGAACATCACGCCAAGACATATGGGTTGTCCCAAAAGTCTTAATGAGGTAATAAAGCTGAATGTTGCACTAAGACTTTTGGGACAGCCTATATAAATACTTTGAAGCCTAATCTTCATATCTAACATACTGGTAACTTATTTTGACCATATATACCATTCCTTCTCATGCACCCATATCTTTGAGGTGATACAGAAGATTGTACATCGAGCCTGGAGTCAAGAAGACCCAAATTCAAACCCATCTCAGATACTCACCAATTGTGTGACCCTGGGCCAACTACTTAACCTTTGCTTGCCTCAGTTTCTTCAACTGTAGAATGGGGTTAATAATAGCAACTATGTCCCAAAGCTGTTGTGATGCTAAAATATTGGATCTTCATAAAGCACTTAGCCCAGTGCCTGGTTCTATGAAGGGTTTTAAAAATTTTTTGCCTCCTTCTTTTCTTTTGTCAGCTGTAATCCAAATCTGAAATACTTTTCCTTCTTACCTCCTCTTCTTTGAATCTCCAGTTCCCTTCAAAGCTCAGCCCAAGAATCAGCTCCCACAACAGACTTTTTCCTGTTGTTTCTCCTGCTCTCCCCCCGCCCATGACTCTGTATTAACTCTGGCTATATTTTGCAATAACTCACTTGGTTGCTTATTTTCTCACAATAGAATGTAAGCTCCCTGTGGGCAGGGATTGTTTTTCTTTTCTCTTTCTAGGACAAGTGTTGAGTAAAATGATGAACACATAATAGGCTCTTAATAAAGTGGTAGGTTTAGATTGTTGAATTGAATTGCAACCAAGACTAGGTTATGCATCTCAAGAACTTTCAAGTACATCATTTGGCCAGTTACAGGAATTTCTGATATCAAAGCCGGAATTGAGTTTTCAAGAACCTCTCTCAAGACAATACTTCCAAACTGACATGAACCTAACTCACATCTTTGGTAACATCTAGGTATTATCAGATCTTGGGTGAAAATGGGAAACAGTCAAAATTCAGATGTTTTGACATAGCTAAATGCTTGACAACACCAAGAATCTGAACTTTCAAAAAAATTAATCATTTTCAAAATCTTGAGTGTTATTTTCCTTTACTCATTATCATCACATTCATACAACTATCAAAAACTCACTGTGTTTGAGACAACCACCACGCATGACATCTGTCTAAAGGTCATTCATTCTCAAGCAACTCTTCATTTCCCTTTTATAAAAATAGTCACTGCACTGGCCTTTGCCCAGTGCTCTGGGATTCCATCAATTATTTTCTTGGCAAGTCCTGTACAGAGTTGGTCAGATTCAGCTAACTTGAAACTCTGTAACATCATGGAGTGGACTCTTACCCTATCAAAATGGCATTTTAACTTTTTAAGGTTTTTTTTTTTAACAGATTTACGATTTAGGTTAACCTAAATTTAATTTAAATTTAGACTGAACATAAAATATTAATTTAGGTTAAATTAGGATTTAACATTAACAGATTTAAACAGATTTGGAAACTGAGGCTCAGAATGGTCCAGTCCTTTGTACCCCAGGTCAAACAGGGTGTAACAGAGCAGGTATTTGAACCTAGTCCCAGCTGTGGTTCAAATTATGGTGCTAATTTGAGTTCTAGTTCTGGTTCTGGTTCTGGTTTTGATTCTAGTACTGGTTTCTGGGGCAGGTTCTGGTTTTGGTACCGGTGTCTGATGGCAGTGCTGGTTCCAGTTCTGATCCTAGTTCTGATTCTAGTTCTATTTTCTGTTTTGATGCTGGTTCTAGTTCTCATTTCTGGTACTCATTCTAAGCCTAGTTCTGGTTCTGGTTCTAAGCCTAGTTCTAGTTCTGGTTTCTGGTTCTAGTTCTAGTTTAGGTTCTAATTCTAGTTCTGGTCCTAGTTTCAACTCCACCTGGATTCCCTTATTCTAAATTGAATATGTCTTCCATGTCCTTGGCTTCTTATATTCATTGATCTTGTGTCTAGAGTTACTTGGTCTGGGGCAGGGGTGGCGAACTTGTGTTCTCTAGGCCACATGTAGCCTTCTAGGTCCTTGGGTATGGCCTTTTGACTCAGTCTAAGTTTTATGGAACAAATCCTTTTATTAAGGAGATTTCTTCTGTGAAGTTTAGATGCCATCAAAGGACAGCACTTAGGATCTAGAGGGCCACATATGGTCTCAAGGAAGCAGGTTCCCCACCTTGGGGTATTCGACTCTTTTACATCCACTAAAAATCAACCAAGATTGGGGAACCACTGAAGTCCATTCATAATTCATCCCATTATCTCTCTCACTTGACTTATGAAGATATTGGGTCCATGTATGAAAATCTTACTGTTCACAGATAGACACATCTTCTCCCAGTATGAGATGGACCTTTCCCAGATTCAGAGAACCACCTACCGTCATTCAAAAATCCACCCCTCAATCCAACTCAATTTGGAGAAAGATTTCAGTAACATAGACATCAAGTTGCCTCTCACTTGAGCCAAGCCAAACAATCAGAACAATAAAACCCACTTGTGAGCACACAGGGTACTAAGAAGGTCTTGGGGTATCATCAATTTGATGACACCTAACAGAATGCTAAGAATTCAGAGAAGCAGTCAGCCAATTACTATTAAGTGATTGATTGATTTGAAAGGCAGATAAACTACACCTGATATGGTTTTCTTCTTTATCCCGTAAATCAAATCTAACATCACTGAGGATTTTGAATGTTTCCCTGACCCAGGCAAAGTATATCAAAGCAAGTATTTGAGGATCACAGGCTAGCAGGACCAGCAGAAAGAAGAGACCTCGGAGGGTCACAAATGCAAAGTGCTTTGCAAACATTAAAAACACTTAAAAATATTAGCCGTTATTACTACTACAAACTCTAAAGCTCTATAAAAACATTAGCCATTATTTTTGTTTATTTATTATCCATTTTACAGATGAAGAAAGTAACACCCCAACAGGTTAAATGACTTACCTAAAGTCACACAATCTGAAAATATCAGAGCTGAAAATCTTATGTCATGAAATCCAGAGATTTTTTTCTCCCCTATTACCCATGTAAAAGTGGCTTAAAATTATAAAATAATAATAAATTAGAAGCTGCCAAAGTGCCAATCTGATGAAAGACTGAGGACAGGTGGAAGATGCATGTCTTCAAATATTTAAGAAAGCAGATGATTTTTAGAGCTGTTGATTGGGGGTGGGGGGCGGGAGAGAGAGGAGGCTACATTTAAGCCACTTATTAAAATGAGGCTATTTTAGTCAGATTGACATCTTCCTGGGTGTTTGCTTTAGAAATAGCAGCAGAATGGCCATTTTGGGTTTTAGAGATGATGGCGAGGTAGCAGGTGGGATGTAAAGCACATGGTATAGGTATTTCAGGCGAGATTCAAATGAAAAGAGTTTGACTTTTGTGAAAACTTTTTTTTTTTTTAGGTAGCAAGACTAAACTCAGAAGTGCTGCTGTTGAGGGTGATTTTTCCCCCTTCAGCCATACAATGACATTCCCACCCATGTTAATGGTTTGCCTGCAAAATAATAAAGATAAGCCAGCTTACAGAAAATATAATTATAAGGGAAGTCATATTTTTTGATGCAGAAAAATCAAGGATTAGCTCCTGGCAGATTCTGAATTCCTGATTGCAGCCCCTCTCACAAAGCAGGGCACTCCCCAGAGTAAATAGTTCTTCCTGAAACATGACTTGAGGGCAGGTTTTCTGGAAGGTCTGGGCTCCAGATTGAATTGCCTGGGAAGCCCAGAGACACAACGACATTTCTCAAATTCCCTCTGAGTTGAGACTCTATGCTGTCTTCCTCTTTGTTTCTTGTGTCCTGTCTTTTAATGAAGCCTCTTAGTCACTTGAAAGGGCTCACAATCTGAATCAAAATCTGTTGTTGGGAGCGTGGCTTGGGTAGGAGGGAAACAAGCACCTACTATGTGCCAGGCAGTATGCTAAGTGCTTTATAAATATTATCTTATTTGATCCTCACAACAACCCTGGAAAGTGGTTAGTTATTATTCTCATTTTAAAATTGTGTAAATTGAGGTAGACCAAGGTTGAGTGACTTGCCCAGTCACACAGTTAGTAATCACATGAAGCTGAATTTGAGCTCAGATCTTCCTGACTCCATTCCCAATGGCCTATCCATTGCGCCATCTTGGTACAATGCAAAGATCTTAAGTTCTGTGCTCAGGGGACTTGAATTTGAATCCTGCCTCTGATACTTCCTGTGTGATCTTGGAAAAAGTCAAGAAAAACTCTCTGGGCCTCAGTTTCCTCATCTGCAAATTAAGGACTTGGATTTGGTGGCCTTGCAGCTCCCTTCCAGCTCCAGAGCTATGTCTAGCATTCTAGTACTATTTTTGTCCCCCGTAGGGGGAAAAACAAACAGACCTTTTTTGTAATGATTAATTGTGAAACACTTTGCTGAAATGACAGCCCTGATGCCAGAGAATGAGTGAGAAAGTGGACTGTCCATCTCCTGACACAAAGTGGTGGACTCGGTGTGCAAAATGAGATAAGTATTTTTGCATGAGGCCAATATGAGGATCTATTGTGTGAGAGTTCTAATTTTTCTCTCTTTTTCGTGAGAGGAAAGAGAAGTTAGAGAAAAAAAAAATATTTGTTAACTGGAAAACTAAAATGTAACTTTCAAAAAATGATGCCATGTAAGTTAAGTTCTATTCAACAAATATTTATTAAGCACTTGCCATATGCTAGGTAGAATCTGGAGATGTTTTTTTTTAAGAGCTCCAAGTAAATGTAGATTTGATTCCTCTCCAGGCTGCCCTCCTGATTCTCCAGGATTGTACTATGCATTGAAAGCTTACTCCACGCTTGGATTTCACACACTGGAAGTCCCCTCTGCCCCTGCTGCTTCTCCCTCTGATGAGCTAGCTCCTCTCATAAGCTCCATTTTAAGGACAGTGCCCAGGACAGTCAAATGGTCTTATCCACACTTTCTCTTTCTCTTCAACATCCCAGCACCAGGCACCTTCATCACTTCCCCACCTGCTTTTCAGCTCCCTTTTCTGGTTTGTCTTTCCTGCATTAGAATGTAAGCTCTCGGAGGGCAGAGACTCTCTTGCTGATGGTACTTGTATTCCCAGCACTTGACACAGAGTCTAGCAAATAGAAAGAAATTAATAAATGCTCACTGACTTGACTACTCTTGATTGCGCTGTGTCAGGAAGCCAGGAAGAGAATGAAGGTGAGATTGAAGGTGGGGAGGAAGAAGAAGACATCAACATAACTTCATATTGCCCAGCTTGGGGAGCAGAGGATTTCTTCTGCTGGATGAGAGAGCAGCAGAACCACGCTCCCCCCCGCCAAATGAACAGAAAGAATTTGTAAAATCCCTTCATTTTACAGATGACGTAACAGGCACAGACAGGGGGGGGGCTGCCAGTGCCAGGAATCTTTTGACTCCAAACCCAGCTCCGACCACTGACCCACTCTGCCTATCTTGCAGTTGTCAGCAGCTCCTAGGGTGAATTTTATGAGTTTCTATCTTTCCTTTCTGTTTGCCACTCCATCCCCAGTCTCTCTATCATCATGTCATGTTGCTTAATATTTAAAGGAACCCTGAGGTGGCTGGTTCCTTTTATGGAGTGGAAGAATTCTCTCAAAAAGTAAACAATTCAGGAAACATTTATTAAGGACTTTCTGTGTGCCGATAACAGTCATGGGCACTGGTGGGGGGGGGAGGTATATATGAGAGAGTCTCTGCCCTTGGAGAACTTAAAGTCTAATTGGGGGTATAAGATCATATGGTCGTGGGATTATCGATTTAGAGCTGCTTTGAACCCAACAGCTTCATGTTACATATGAGGAAATTGGGTCCCCAAAAAGACCCGCCCAACATCCCACAGTTAGTAGTAGTAAGTGAGAGTTCGGATTGGAATTCAGGTCCTTGAATTCAAGCTGAGAATATCGGAGAAGTGCACGGTCCGTTACTGATCAAGGGTACCTGGGAAGGCTTGGTATTTGAGTCATTAAAAGAATAGGTATACAAGAGGTTGAGGTGGGGGGGTCGGGGTGCCGGGGGCATTGTTGGGGAAAGTAGGGGAAGAGAGAGGGAGTAGCAGAGAAGCAGGTCAGCTGATGGTAGGGGGGTTCTGCCCAATTTCACTGGATCCTGAGAGAGCTGGAATCAAGCTCAGCTTCTGATACATACTGGGTAGGACCCTGGTCAAATCACTGACCTTTTCAGTTCCGCAAGCAACCCTCTGTGATTGTGAGTTCTCCACTTGTAGGAGGAGATTCTTCATCCGGGAGTTCCCTATACCAGTAATATCACAGCCCAGTCTTTATCCTGACTTAGAAGGGAAGGGTGCTGCCTAAGGCTAGAAAAGGAAGGCGTGGATAGATTTGGGGGAATAATGCCAGGGCAAGGTATGGGAACTTTATTTGGTAGGCATTAGGGAGGCATTCAAGGGCTCGGAGGAGATTGATGGCCCGATCAGAGGCAGCTGAGTGGGGCATCCAGGGTCAGGAAGACCTGAGTTCAAATAGGACCTCAGACTTGTACTAGCTGTGTGACCCTGGGCAAGTCATTTAACTGCCTTGGTTTCCCCGTCTGTAAAATGGAAACAGTAACAGTACCTACCCCTAGGGTTAGCAGAATCAAATGAAATAATAATTGTGTCTGGCACATAGCAGACATCTTAACAGATGCTAGCTCCTTGTCAGATACATGTATATGTAAGATAACATAAAAACAGGGGTGGAAGGATGACTTATTTACCTATTTATTCATTTGTCTTTGCTTATACTGGCCTGTTTGTTTCTTTGTTGTTGTTGTTTTTAAACCAGGGCCCACTTGCAAAAAAATTTTAAAAAAAAAGCATGTTGTAAACAATTTTTAGCCACTCTCCAGCTTCTGGGTTTTTCTTTGCCATTTAGTCACCCACAAAAGCTGATTATGTCCTTCCACCAGAGCCATTATCCTTTAATTGTATGTAAGAGGAGATTATGTGGAGGCACAAAAACTCTTTGTTAAATAATATCAGAATAATATCTGTCCTCAAATTAAAGATTTAGCCTTTGTGGGACCTGATTTAAAATGCCTATGGATTTAGACATAAGAGGGAGAAAATAAATGGAAACATCTAGAATATCATTTTCTCCCATATTAACTCTGAATTTAAGCAATAGGCCAGCTTCTCATCAATTCCAGATTTTACTCAAACTTACTTTCAGTTCAATTCAACAAATAATTATTAAGTACTTACCTAGGAGTGCCAAGCACTCTTCAGGGCCCTGGCAGAGACAGGCAGATGAATAAAACACAATCCCTGACTGTTGGAAACTTACTTTCTAGAAGGTCAAGTTAATTTTTTTTAAGATTTTTTTTTCCCCATCTTTCCTTGGCATTCAAAGGAAATGTGAATTTGGATTGCAAAATGGCAGAGGTTCATATTTGTAAGGGCCATCAGAAGTCATCTAGTCTAACCTATAACTGAAAAAGAAATATTTTTGCCACTCTCCCAAGCTTTTTTTTTGAAGATGTACAACTAGAGGAGCCCTTTATGTCCCAAGGTGACCCATTCCATTTGGGGATAGGACCATTGTCCTGATATCAAAACTAAATTTTGAAACTTCTGCCCATTCATTGTTTCTGGTTCTGCCCTCTGGTGCCAGGCAGAAAAAGGCTGGTCTCTTCCACATGACAGTCTTTAGAAGACTGTAGTGCTGCTAGGTGGCACAGTAGATAGAGTGCCAGGTGTGGAGTCAGGAGAACCTGAGTTCAGCTCCAGCCTCATACACTTATAAGCTGTGTGACCTTGAGCAAGTCACTTAATTCTGCTTCAGTTCCTCATCTGAAAAATGAACTGGAGAAGAAATGGCAAACCACTCCAGTATCTTTGCCAAGTAAACCCCAAAAGGGGTCACAGAGAGTCAGACGTGACTGAAACATCTCAACAACAACAGGGTCTCCCCACACTTCATACAACCACCCCTAGTCTTCTCTATGTCAATGTCCCCAGTTTCTCCCATTAATCTTTGAATGGCATGGACTCCATCGGTGGGCTTCACCATTGCTTGCCATCCTCTGGACGTTTCCCACTTTGTCCTTTCAGGTTCCTAACCCCACATTTTGATGTAGCTCATTCTCCTGAATCTCAAGCTCATACTGTGCTATTGCTTTTTGCAATGATCACTCACTCCCTCTGTTGATAGCAAAACGTCGAGAAAAACCTTTCAGATTTTTCCCTTCCTCTTCTTCCCTTTCCCTTGAGGTCTCTGAAACACATTTGCTAAATATGTTCGCCAGGTCCAGATCCCGATCATGTTATGGATTTGTTAACTCTGCAATGCATTCGATTGAAACATCATAATTCTTTCCATGACAACGGCGTGTGGCTATTAGGGATGCAGAAACAGCAAGGTCAGTAGTTGACAGATGGAAGTTGGTGCCAGTACAATCACATTTCCCAGGTTATTAAAAAAAATGTTTAACTGAGGGCAGCCAAAACCAAGACCCAAACGGAGAAAACCATCAAAAAGAAATGTGAACTAATTGCTACAAATGGCATGATGAGAGAAAGCCCCTTTCTTCCTGGCAGTGATTCATCTGTGAGTCTTTCCTAATATCAATATTTCCTCCATCTAGACTGGCTTTATCTATATTATTGTGTTGATTTTTTTTTCTTTTTTATCCATCAGTCCTGAGGCCTAATCTCATTTGCTTTTATGGTGAAGTAACCCTTCTGAACAGCTTTTAACCTGTTAAAAGTCGCCTTGACCCGAAAAAGCCTAAAGTTTTGTGTGTGTGTGTGTGTGTGTGTGTGTGTGTGTGTGTGTGTGTTTAAACACAATAATGAACAATAAAAGTTGGACAAATGAATGTCTTCCCAACTAGTGGCCTGCATGCCAAGCTCTAGATGCTGCTTTTAGATTTTTGTTTGAATAAAAAAAAAATTAAAATACCTGGATGTAGCTCACTGCGAGCAGAAATCCTTCAGATGTGACCCCTGTCTTATTGGCTCTATTGTACCCGGATGCATGGCAGTATATTAGCTTTATCTTTTCAAAGGAAAGAGCTTTCTTTATACAGTTAACACATTAGCTTCAGAGAGCACTTAGCTCAAGAGTCCAGCTCACCGTCCTGGTAAATTTAAGAAATATCCAGCTTAAGGCCAGTCCTTTCAATCATGTATAATATAGATAACTTAGTGCTAAATGTTGCAAACTAGGCCTTTTGTCTCTTTTGTCCTTGCTTACTACCTTCTCCCAGGGATTCTCTGTTTCATATTTGGCAAGATACAGGCAAACAGAAAGACAGTACAGGAATACAAGCTCACCTTTTGGATAAAATTGGGGGGGAGTCATGGGGGGTACAGCAGAATGTAATTATAAATTTGAAAGAAGGAGAAACAAAGTTGGCAGCCTGGAGATAGGGGTGTGTGTGTGTGTGTGTATGTGTGTGTGTGTGTGTGTGTGTGTGTGTGTGTCTGTGTCTGTGTGTCTGTGTGTGCGTGCGCGCGCTCTTGATGTTTTGTGGTTGTTTTGCCAGGTGCCAATAAGAAGAGGGCACCCTCCAGGATAATGCTAACACCTGGTGGGGTCCCAGCATGATCTTAGGCAAACCCTGCCTAGCAAGGGGGGCACGGCACCCGGCTCTGATCCATAGCCTGCCTTCCCAGGCTGAGGGAGGCCTATTGTGGCGAATGTCAATCTGCTGACATTTTGTCTCCTGCTCTCTATCTGAGAGGGGGATCTGCATTTTTTAAGCCAGCTGGCAGTGGGCTCCAGAAGCAGCAACTGCAGGGCAGACCCACAGCCTAGACCTTCACCTTGTGATAGTGCGTGAGTAGAGCTCACTGGTGCAAGGGTTCCAGGTACCTTCCCTTGGGCTATCACTCCTTTAAGCAACTTCTGCTCTTCCTCCTCCTCCTCCTTCTCCATCCTTTTTCCCTTCCTTTCCCTCTCTTCCCTCCTCCCTCTTCTCTATTCTCTCCTTCCTCCTCTGCCTCTTTCTTCATCCTTTCACTCCCCTTCCCTTCCCATCCCTTTCTCCCCACTTGCTCCATCTTCTAGCCCTATCCCTTCTTATCTTCCTTTCCCCCTTCACTTCTTCTCTCCTCCTCCCTTTCTTCTTCCCCCTCCTTTTCTTCCTCCTCTCCCATGTCACACATTGCCTGAACATCAACCTCTCCAAACTGACTTCTCACCCCACTCACAATAACCCATCCCATCCACTGATGCTTAAAATTGAACCACGGTTCAGAAGAGCTGCAGGCCATCCCTGTGAGCTCCCTGGTGTTGAACAACCATTCCAGGTACTGCCCTCCCTGTCTTGGATCAACTATACTTAGGGACAACCAAACATCTGTCAACAGATGTCAGTCGCTTTGTGAATTTCTCTATCCTATTGTTTGAGGATAAACAAACTTGTGTTCTTTTGCTTTTTTTCCCCCTCCCCAGCTTTAGAGCAGTATCTCCTATGACATACAGGCCAGCTGGTACCTGGGGGCTAGAGAAGGCTTCCTCCCTGCTGAGATCCCCTCCGGAGCGAGCATGGGCCTTGAACACCGGCAGCAAGATGGAATCTGGACTGCTGAGGGGGTACATCCAGGGCTCCTTCTTCAGCATTTGACTGATTCCATTGGCCCAGTGATTACCTTGAATGATACATATTTTCAGAGCAAGAAACACTGAAAAAGTAAACGAACCAAAAAGAGCATTTATTCTTCAGATTTAAAATTAATTTCCTGTATTTCTCCGGGTTGTGGCGTTTTTTTTTCCCTCCCTTTTTATCCTATCAGAGCTGTAGACTTATGAGAAGAAAAATGAGAAGCTCTTTCTTTTACGCCGAGCCCCTGTATCAGATGAAATATACATGTGAGGATTTCTATAAATGTTAACCCACTGTAACTCTCCGTTCCCAAACTCACGATCCGCAGGCTGTTTTCAGTTAAGTTCTTGCTCCTCTCCATGTTGGGTAATCAGATGTCATTTAAGCAAAAATAAATGGGACATACTCAAGGAATAAAAAAGAGGTGAAAGTGCAGAATCTGGTTTGGATAAAAGTTTAATTCTGCAGTTCCAAGTGGCATAGTCCTTCCAGGAAGGGGGGCAGAGCCCAGGCAGCCAGGAGTGGGCCAAGTAATGAAGATAGATGCATCTCGTTATCAGCACGCCGTTTGCTGGGGCTTGATGTAACCTTAAACATTGCGGATGGCTCGGTGGCACTTGCCGCTAAAGCCCTAATTAATGAATAGCAGGCCCCAAATTAACGATGTGCATTTACAGAGGAATTCTGGGCACTCATTAAATGATGTTCAAATATCAAGCCATAACAGTTCGGTGAAATCCTGCTGGGTTCCTCCGTGGGCTCTGAGGATTGGTGGGGAAGTTTCCACCAGAGGGTTTTTTCTCACTGGCCTTCTGCAAATGCAGGTGGAGAGTGGGTGGAAGGACGGGCTCTGAAGGAGGATGGGGCAAAGCAGGTCTCCTGCTTTCATTTCTACCTGGTAACATCTGGGCAGATACTTCCAAAGGGCTTGGGGACCACTCCAGATCCAGCCAGGACCTCTATAAGAAGACAACTAGCTTGTCTTCCAACACACACTCCCCCCACCAGCATGACTCTAATTCTTCAAAGGGATGGGGTCTCTGCATGGAGCACTTCCAGCCCCACATTAGACATCTGTGGGCAGGCTAGAATGGTACCCTGGGACTAAGGATGGAGATAATGTGGAAATTTTGTTTACTGAAGGGCTAATTCACAAACAATTAAAAGCTGGTGATGAGGGAGTCTTGGCTATGGCTATGGCTGGGCAGGCAGACTGTAATCCTGAATGCCACCTCCACTGAGGAGGCAGAAAGCCTTGTTCAAAAGCCCTGTGTCAATCAAAAGACATGTTCTTAAGCAGGGAGCAGCCAGTCTAATTATCTGACTTGAGCTATAGGTTTCCTCCCCTGATTCAGAGGAACCCATTTTGGGTTTTAGAATTTACATTGAAAAGGGGTGGAAAGGTGGGAGACAAGTAGTTTCTGACTATTAGAAAGTTGTGTATAATGGTCAGCTTGTACTAAAGGCAGAGGAAAAGAAGCCTTTGTTTATTTTGGTCTCTACCTTTTATTTGACTTGATACAGGAAACTCCCAGTGTGAAAATTCCTTCTACCTATGGAAGATTGGCAACTCTCCTGTAACGAGGTATCGCTAGATCATTGATTTCAACCTGAAATAGAGATCAAGTACTACACAGGCCCTCTGTTTGGCAATTCAGGAAACAGGCCCAGAAAAGTTAAGGAATTTGCCTAAGGTCACACAGGAAGTAAGTGAGAAAAGCCATAATCGCAGGATCCTACATTTAAAGGTGGAAATATAAACTATCTAACCCAACATCCTTATTATACGTATGAAGAAAATGAGGCCCAGAAATATTAGGAGACTTTTACAGAGTCATACAGCCAAGATGTGTTAGAGACAAGATTTGAACCCAGATTTCCTTGCTCCAAATCCAGCCCTCTCTCCATGACACAATACTATAGAATTTGGAGAGTGGAGTTAGTGAGGTTTCCCTCTCCCCGTTTAGGTAGTACAAATCCTTAACCAAAAGAAAAATGAAGGTAAAACTATCCAAGTAAGCAACATATTTCTCCATGCATTGTTAGATCCTCCAAACTGGATTTTTAGGAAAAGAAGAGGAGCCTGGGTGGGATTTGGAGGGAGTGGCTTGTCAGGAACCCAGCAAGGCAGCTAACTGCACGTGGAACTGTTCTCTTTTCTTTGACTGGGTCTGTGGCCATGCGGTGTCTGTCCACCCTGGAGCACTGCTGCCTCTCAGCCAAACCAGAGAGTCAGAGGGGCTGGTGCCGAGAGGGCCGTGTGAGTCAGGCCGTGTGCACATTCCACTTATCACCACGCCGGGCGTGCAGTTCCATTTATGGTCAAAACCAAAAGACATTCCCCTATTTCTGAGGAGCATTCCCGCTTTAGCCTTTTCAGCCTTGGATATGGAAGTGACTGATCAGGGAAAGGGCCCTCCCATGGTCTCAGAGAAGATGGTTTGCTGAAGAAGAAATTAACTCTTTGAAGCCTCCCTACATTCTACCAAAGGGGGGCAACAGCAAGAAAAATAATATTTTTAATCTAAAAATAAAATACAAGAATTTCAAACTCATGATGTTTGTTCCTAAATATTCCTAGGCAATTAATGATGGGAATTAAAACCAAGAGGAAAAGATCTGGCGTTCCTTTTCCTCAGGGGGTTAGAAGGAGGCACATTTCCCATTAATGGGAGGTACTGTTGTATGGTTGGTAGAGGGCTGTCCCTGAGTCAGAAAGAAAAGGATTCGAATCCTGCCTTGAACACAAACTGGCTGCATGACCCTGTACACATCCCAGCCTCTCAGTGCTCTGAGTAACTAAGATTTTAAGTTGCAAAGAAGCTGCTAACCTGAATTAGAAAATTGGTAGAGGGTGTTCTCTCCCCTGGGATTTCCCTATACCCAGTAAATCACAGGTCCTAGCCTTATGGGGGGGGGGGGGGAATAGAGGGAGAGAAGAAAAGGAAGAAAAGGAAGGGAAGATGACAAGAAGGGAGGGAGGGAAGAGGAGCAAGGACTAGAAGAGAGGGGAACTGAGGAGAGGAGAGGGGAAGTGAGGGGAGGAGAGGGGAAGTGAGGGGAGGAGAGGAGAGACCGAGACAGAGACACAGAGGAAGATAGGTGGGTGGGTGGGTGGATAGGCAGGGAGAGATACACAGATATAGAGATATAGAAGACAGAAATATACATAGATATAGAGTTATAACAGATTTAGATATAGATGCATGTATATAAAATTAGATATAGATGCTGGATAGATGGATATAGACATATATTCTAAAATTTCTTTTTAAAGAGATTTTTATCACATATAGACAGACAGAGGTTATGAGAATAAAAGCAACCCAAGCAATCATTTTAAGAACTGCCCTCATTCCACATTGTGTGCTTGAATACAAATCCTTTATTCAAGCTCCTTTGATGGTAAGATGTGGATTTAACCTCTGCTCACCATCATTATCAGTTCACTGAGTTTCTGAGTTTCCACCACAGAGAACCTAAAAATGTAAGTGATTGGATTCCTGCCCTCTCCCCACTCCACCCACTTCCAAAGCAATCAGAAAGCTGGTGGATATTGGGAAAGGAGAGAAAAGATCAGTTGGAAACAGTGCCTTATTAGCGCATTACTCAGGAAGACTCAGGACCTTGTCCAGGTGATCTGTAGTCATGGGAGCCATCCCCTGGAAAAGAAGGTAAGATAGATGTAGATGAAAAAGAGGGGAACACGGAGAACAAGCTTTCTCTTTCCACTGTAGCAAGCAGAGGACGATGGTACTACAGAAACCCCAGTGTAACTCAATTTCCTGTAGCCATAGATGGACGACCACATTAAATGATGTCTCCGACATACTGCGCCATCCCCAAGAGGAACAAGCATTTCTAAATCACCTTCCATGTGCCAGACACTGTGCTAAGGGCTTTACAAATGGGGTCTCATTTGATCCTCACAACAACTCTGGGAGGTAGGTGCTGCTATTACCCCAATTTTATCATTTAGCAAACTGAGGCAGACAGCTATTGAATGGCTTCCCTAGAGCAACAAAGCTACTTTAAGTATCTGAGGCTGGATCTGATCTCCAGTCTTCCTGACTCAAGACTCAGGACTCTACCCATTGTACCACCTAGCTGCCCCACATAAGTATTCCTAGAAAAGAAGGCTGATCTCACAAGGCTGCAAGCCCTCTTCTTCAATACCAGTGTGAAAAAGGGGTCACTGTTAGATTTTTAGAGGAGGGAAGGGGAGTTCATGAATCTATGATGTCATGGATATAGGGAACTCCTAGTGAGGAAATTCCCTCCACCAAGGCAGAATGTCACATTCTCTGTCGCTTAGAGTCTTACTGTGTTGCATGAGCCCTTGCCCAGGATCACACAATCATTATGAGAGAGAGAGAGAGAGAAAGAGAGAGAGAGAGGGGGAGAGAGAGAGAGAGAGAGAAACAGAGAGAGAGAGAAAAGTAAGATTTAAACCTGGGTCTCCTAAACTATGCTAACCCTGAGGAATTTTTTTAATGATTAAAAAAACAACAACAACATCTAAAAATATCCCCTGTCATGTGTGACATTTTGCTTTTTGCCTTCAGGAATAAGGAAGGTTAGAAATGGGGTTCACAAACAAAACTGGAGCTGGAGCTAGGAGTTTTTGAACCTAGGACAAGTTTAGTCCAGTGGAAGGGAAGGGGTAGTAGTCGGTTATAAAGATACTATGTAGTCATGTATATGGATGCATGTATATAAAAGCAGGCTCTTTGGTGGCTGGGAGGCCATCTAATGCAACTCCCCTCATTTTATGGATGGAGAAACACTACAGTGAGTCTTGAACTCATGTCCTGTGGCACAAATTCCCATGTTCATTCCACTGAAAAGCATTGCTTCTTATGGTAGCAGCGTTAGGTAAATAAATATCTGGGAATAATATTGAATTTGGTTCCAAATACTTTGCATTATTACCTAACTTGGGTCCCACAAAACTTCTATTGCAGCTTAGTCAGTTAGCACATTGATTAAGTGCCTACTGTATTCCTGTCACAGTGTTAAGGGCTGGAGATTTCAAATACAAAAAAAAGAAAGTCTCTTTCTTCAAGGAGCTTACAATCAAATGGTGAAAGACAACACTTGAAAGAAAGATGAAAAGTGGGGGTAGAGAGGAGAAAGGTACTTGAAGCTAGGGAAGTAATGGAGAAATGAGGAGCATCACCTGCTCTTACAGGTACCTAATGGCCCCTTGGCCTCTGTGTGTCCAAGCAGGGCCTAACATGCCTCTGGACACATCTGGACACAGCTTCTATTTATCAGACCTGACTGACTAGGTGGGAGGTCACCCTGCTGGCTTTAGGACCATCTTACACCTCCCTGTCCCCCAACAAAGTAAGGCAAGTAGGGCAGTGGAGAGGGAGGGCGTGCTGGATTAAGCATTGAAGGCCATGATGCTCACTTGGGGCACATTCCCTTTCTGAAGGCTTTGCACACCTATCCCCCACTCTTTCACCTCTAGGACATCCACACACACACCCACACAAAGGAGGTCAAAAGATTTTAAACGGAGAAGGGACCTCAGAGATCATCTAATCTGACCCATCCTTTTACGGATGAGGAAACTGAAAACCAGGCAGGTTGCCCAAGGTCAGTCAAGGAGCATTTATTAAACACTTACTGTGTGCCTGGCACCACGCTAAACAAGACTCGGTCTAACAGGGGAGACGAGGTACAAACAACTGTGTACAAACAAGCTAAGCAGGATAAATTGGACCTAATCTCAGAGGCAAAGACACTAGAATTAAGGGAGATCAGGAAAGGCTTGTTGCAGAGATAGGATTTGCTAGGAAACAGAAGTGAGGATAGACACACAAGAAAAGAGAGAGAGAAGGGAGAGGAGGGGAGAGGAAGGGAAGGGAGAGGAGGGGAGGGGAGGGGAAGGGAGGGGAGGGGACCCGAGGGGAGAGACTGAGACCATAGATGAGAAAGCACAGTAGGGAGATGGAGAGTCTTGTTAGAAGAGGCCAGCGTCACCTAGGCACAAAAGGCAGTCATAAGCTTTGATGATACCCCCTCTAACTTCTAACCCTCTTCTCCCACTTCCCTCTAGTTGCCCATGTGTTGGCACTGTACCCACCCAGTTGGCACCAGGCTCCCCCTAGCCCAGCTCTCCATATTCCCTTTTGCCTCCTCGGTTACTATCTCCACCCCACTAACTCAGGCCTCCCGTAGCACTAGGTGTTCAGCGAACAATCTGATAAATTGTTACACTGGGCTGGAAATGTAGCTGATCCTGTACCCTACTGTTCGGGCATGTTCATTCTCCTCGGCTGCCAGCCCCAACCTCCTCTGGGTCTTAAACAGCCCATTCAGGC
>CM053584.1:35297590-35305090 GCA_028627135.1 Pseudochirops cupreus
CTTCACAAGCTTAGCCCAGAAATGTTTAGTTTGGATGAATAAAAACAATAGTTATTATTTCCTATATTAATATTTCTCCATGTATGTGTAATTACCATACAGAGCAATGAGGATTACACATAACATTAAATATGTGTCGTTAACTTTGTTGTCTAAGTTTTATTAAATTTCACCACTAAACTCCATCAGTGCAGGCTCAGCCTTTACAGTTTGCTGCTCATGTCTCACCTGCTCACAACTTTAAAAAATGATAGGGAACATTATTTGCAGGTAGGAGAGATTACAAGGAATTATTTATCAGACAGCCTAAAGGAAAACAAAATCCCCTGAAAGACAAGACCCCAGAGAAGATTCTGGAGTAAAGCCCTGGGAATAAAGTATGAGAGAGAAGGGAGAGGGGGGACATCCAAGCTAGGAAAAAGACAGAAATCAAAGAGCAAAAATGACTGCGTAATAGCCGAAGCTCCTCAAAGCTGTGCAGTCCTTGGAGGCGGCATATCCTTTCCCCGGAGCGGGACGGAGATACTGTACTTTACGAAAGGTATTCATTTATCATAAAAACGATATGGGGTATCATGCAGACCAGCTGTGAGGCTCTCCAAGGGTAAAATAGACAGTATAAATTGTGTCCGAGTGTCAAGGGACAGAGGGTCACGACTCTTCCCGTGCAGGGAAACAGTCCACTGGGCAGCAGCAACAATACAATCCCACTTCAGATGCCAACGAATCCTGGGTGGCATCATGGCAGAAGGTGGGTTTGACCAAGGAAAATGAATATTCTCTCTTTCTTTTTCTTTTTTTAATGGATGTACTTCTGTACTCAGAGAGCTTGGGTAAATTGTGAAATGCTATTTCTCAGCTGCTAGAACAATTCATTCATTAGAAAAAATTACCATCATTTGTCAGCAGCTTGCAGCTACCCTCTATTTTTCATTTTAGGATAAGGGGACATGTGTGGAGTATAGGCGGGAGGCTCCAGGTTCAATACCAGACCAGTACTAGGATACCAGCTGAATTCAGTCATGTATACAGGGTTTAGCAGCCCAGATCACCAGATTATGGATAGAGTTGGAAGGGACCCTTGAAGCCAGTCTCCTCTGTTTTACATAAGAGGAAGCTTAAGTGACCTGTTCAAAGTCACAAAGGTAGCAAGCATCAAAAGTAGGTTCTGAGCCTAGGTTCTCTGACTTCAAGGTCAGGGATTTTTCCATGGTAGATTATCCGGCTACAGGTCATAGGGAATCCTACAGATAAACCTGATTCCTATTACTGGGCACCTTTGTCCAGGGGTGGGAAATCCTCAGTCCCACTCGACTTCCCATACCCTGTGTCTTTTCACTGGCTTTGCTCTAGGCCTGAAAGACTCTCCATCCTCACCTCTACCTCCAGGCTTCCTTTGCTTCAGTCAAGACTCAGCTCAAATCCCACCTTCTTCTGCAAACATTTCCCTCTCCCTCCCCTCTCCCCAAAACTTTTCCTTTGAGATCACTATCATTTACATTTAAATATCTTTTAAATACATAGTTGTTCACACAGTGTCTCATTAGAATGTAAGCTCCTTGTGGGCAGGATCCTTATGGACTTTTTTTGCATCTCAAGTGACTTCAATGCCTGACTCAGTAAACATTTAATGAAAGTTCGTTGACTGACGGCTCTTCTGATTCAGGTCAGATTGAGAGTGCTCAGCAGTATGTGATGAAAGCTTCATTCACTGCATTTCAATGCACTTCGACCAATATTTTATCAAATATTTACTCCATGCCTGTGCCGTCTTTGTGCTAGGTGCCTGCCGTACAAAGGCAAAAACGACTACAATACCTTGCTTGTCCTTAAGGAACTGCATTATCCTGGGAGTGGAGAGTGGGGGTAGGGAGAGGGATTGGAAGGGGACCACATATATAGTATGATAAATACAATACAAAATACACAGTTATTTCATCACTGCTCCTTCCTCCAGCTGTAACCCTGGCGCATTGTGGATGGGCTGGAGGGCAACAGAACCCTTGATCCCTGACCATCATAGGGCATTTTACCTATACATAATCACAGAATGTCGGAGATAGCAAAGGGGTCAGAGGCCAGATAGACCAAAACATACCTGAACAGGAATTCCATCTGCTAGGTTCTCAGGAAGTGGCCATTCTAACTCTTCTCCCACATCCCCGAGGGCCTCTCCAGGCAGCCCATCAACTCCCTTTCCAACTCTAGTTTTTAAAAAGCATTTCCTTACATCAAACAAATCTAACTCTCAGCTGCCCCATCAACAATTACTTCTGGTTCTTCCCTCTGGGGCCAAACATAACTTGTCTAATCCCTCTTATGGATGTACTTAGAAGCCTTTCATGGACTCAAAAACAACTAGAAGTGCCCCCCGCCCCTCCGCCAAGTCTTATTTTCCCAGTATTATTTTACCTTATTTGGATAAAGGCATAGATAGTATGTTTATTAAAATTTCAGATGACACAAAGCTGAGATGGAGGGAGAGCTAACAGCTTAGATGACACAGTCAGGGTTCAAATGGAACTTGATGGAGTTGAGCATTGGAATTAATCTAATTAAGTAAAATTTATCAGGATGAATGTAAAGTCTGACACATGGATTCAAAAAGTCAGCCATGATTTATATGCTTCACAAGTACAATGCAGGAGAGGAAAAAAGGCAATGATTCATAAGAAAATGAGATGGGGATAACGGTGGATTACAAGTCAGTAGAGGCATATAGAAGCCAACAACATGAAAGCAACCTTAGGCCATGTTGGGAGTTAAAATTTCCAAGCCAAGAAAAGTGTTGAGTCTATTCTACGCTGCCCTGGTCAGACCATATCTAGAGTGTTCTATTCTGATTTTAATTGATTTTAGCCCATCAACAGACATTTATTAAGCACTTACTTTATGCTAGGCTCTAGAGACCCAAAGACAAAAGTTAAAGAGTTCCAGCCCTTCAGGAACTTACAGTCTAGTCAAGGTGGACAACATAGGTACATATTAGGTATATACAAAATTGAGAATTTTCAGAAGGAACTACAAGGAGCTGGGGAGATTCAGAAAAGCATTATGTAAGAAGGAAACCCTTAAGCTGAGTCTAACTAAGGATGCTAAGATGGAAAGGTAAAGAGGACAGGCATTCCAGCGTTGGTAGTACAAAGGAGATGGGAAATTTAGTGCCATGTGTAAGGAATAAGGCTAGCGTATCCAGGCTCCTTTGTGCATGAAGGGAAGTCATGTGTAATAAGATCCAAAGGTAGGATGAGGCCAGACTGGGATGGGATTCAAATACCAACTACAGAAAACTACATTTGATCCTAATAGTAAGAGGGAGCCACTGGAGTTTGTTGAGGAGAGAAGAGACTCAGTCACACCTATACTTTCAGAAAACCATTTTGGCAGCTGTATGATGGTTTGGAACTGGGTGAGACCTGAGAGAGGGCAAACAATCAGGAGGTTAGGTTTTTGTAGTAATCCACATGAGGGGTCTTGAAGGCTTAAACCAAGCCTTGTGAGTGAAAAGAAAGGGGAAGATGTGATAGATGCTGTGGAGGTAGAAACAAGATGTGGCAACTGATGAGACTACTTCTCAGGATCTGTGAGGTAATTGCAAATGATGGAGGACAACAAGTTTGAGAACCAAGATCTGAGATCTTAGAAGATCCTAGATCCTAGAAGATCCTAGATCTTGGAAGATCCTAGATCTTGGGAGATCCGAGAACAAGGGTGGTACCCTTAATAGAAATAGAGAAGTTTTATAGAAGAGTTCATTTGGGGTGGAAAGATAATGGGTTCTATTTCAGAATGTTGCATTTGAGATGTCTATGGGTCATCCAATATGAAATGTCTAATAGATCATTGGTGGTGTAAGCCTAGAGCTCAGAGGAGAGATTAGGCTGGATGTATAGATAGATGATAATTAAATCCACATGAGCTGGTGATGTCACCAAGAAATGGAATGAATAGAGGTAAGGCATATAGCCTCAATTGACATTAACAATTGTTGGACACAATGTGAAATCCAGCAAAGAAATCTGAGAAGGAGGAGTCAGCTAGATAGGAGAACAGCTAGGAGTGTCAGGAAAAAAAAGGAGAGTGTCCAGGAAGAGAAAATGATCAACAGTATCCAAGGCTGCAGAGAAGTCAAGATGGATGTGGTTTAAGCAAAAGAAATGGGATTTGGCAAATAGATCGGTAGTGAATTTAAAGAGAGCGCTTTCAGTTAGGTACAGATTGAACGAGATGGAGCCTCCGAGATCTTTTCTAGCTCTCAAGTTCTGTGATTCCAAGAGCCCAGGTGTCTTTAATCACTCCTTGCCTGGCAAGATTGCTAGCTCCCCTGCCATCCTTTCCTTCCTTTTCTGGATGTACCTCTAATTTCCAATTTCCTTTCAAAAATGGGATGCCTAGAACTGATCCACCCAACACACGTATATGACAGTGAAAACACAAGGAGAAGAGCCTGAGGTCTCATCACTACAGGTACCATGGATGTTTCCCAGCTTCTGCTGGTCTCTCCCATCTATTCATTTCACTTGCCACTCAAAGCTCTGTTGGCTCTTGAATATGGCTAACTCTAGTCATGGCTTCTCTCTTTCCCTTTCTACATACCCAATAGAAAGTTCAAGGTCATCAAGTAAGACTGAGGCATCAAGGACTCTTGTATCATTTATTGGCCCTACACAACTCAAGAAGGGGGGAAAAAAAGACAGGGAAAGGGAAAGGGAAAGGGAAAGGAAAGGGGTCTCTGCTCAAAAAAGCTTACATTCTACAGAGGAATGCACCATATACAGATGTCAAATATAATTCAAGGTAAAATGAGATTGTTGATTGTACCAACAAATGGGGAGGATGGGAAAGTCAGAGATTTCACCTGAAGGGTGACACCGGAATTGATCCTTGAAGAAAAATAGGGATAATCCAAGGACTGAGATGAGAAGGAAGTACATTCTGGGCAAGGTAGAATAGAGGGGAGTTAGGAGGGGAGGGAGCTTATTTGAAAAATCACTGCCCAAAAAGTAGGACATGGCGGGCTCAAGATTGCCAACATTGATAGGCTGGTCATTGCCATTTGGTTCTTGGCCATCTGGAGTTCTTTGATCTGTCCCTGAAATGGGGAGCACATCTGTCAAACCTTCTGCATTACCTAGAGAGGGTTTCCCTGTCAAACAATATTAGAACTTAACCCCTCCTCCTTCAAATGTCATGTTAGCAATACCTCCTCCAGATCAGAAAGAAGTCAGTCAGTCAACCCACATTTATTAAGCACTTACTGTGATTCAGCCCCAGGGTTTGAATCACAAAGGGATACAGAGAAAGGCAAAAAGAATCCCTGCCCTCACAGAGCTCAGGATTTAATGGCAGGAGACAGAAGGGAGCAGCTGGAAATTCTTGAGCAATCAATCATTTAATGAACAAGCAATTATCAGGCTCTTACTATGTGCCAACCACTGTTCTAAGCATTGTAAATCTAAAGAAAGACAAAGTTCTTGACCTTAAGGGGCTTATGTTCTAATGGAGGAAGCAACATGCGATCAACGAGGTGACTAGGGAGAACACACAGAAAAGAGGAAGAAGAAATGGAGGGCAAAAGCAACATCATCAAGGGACATCTGGAATGACGTCCTGCAGAAGATGGAATCTGAGCTGTTTGAAGAAATCCAGGGAAAATTGTGAAATTCATCAACCGAAGCTCTCTGTAACTTTCCTATTCCCACTGTGGAAGTCATTACTTTGGGTTACCCACAGAGGCACCTGAGCAGGGTTCCAACCTCCTCCTCCTTATTCCCCATCGAAGGGCAGCCAGATGGCTCAGTGGATAGAGCACTGGGCCTGGAATCTGGACTTGAGTTCAAATCTAGCCTCATAGACTTCCTAGCTGTGTGACCCTGGGTAAATCACTTCACCTCTGCCTCAGTTTCCTTAACTGTCAAATGAAGATAAAAATCCATGCCCCACCTATTTCATAGAGTTATGAGACACTTTGTGAACAAGAAAGTACTCTCCTCCACTGAAGTCATTGCCAAATGCCTCCTGAAGAGGATCCTGAACTCTTTCAGGCTATGCTGGTCACCTCGATCTTGCTCAAAGATTCCTAGTGGGCATAAAGGGGAGAGAGGATTTCATTTGATTCTCAGAATAGCTACAACAGGGTAAGGGCAGGGATTACAGGATCAAAGATTTAGAGCTGCTATGACCCTGTTTGCCTCAATTCCTCTTCCATAAAATGGACTGGAGAAGGAATTGGAAAACCACTCCATTATCTCTGCCAAGAAAACCCCCAAATGGGATCATAAAGAATTGGGCACAACGATAGGAAGAAACAATAACTTAATTCGACATGCTCAAGATGACTGAAGCATAACTAGACGGAAGTTTATCTGAATAAGATGCAGGAGTTTTAGTGGACAGCAAGCCCATTATGAATTATAAATATAATAAGGCAGTCAAAAACAAAAGCTAATGTCATGTTTATTTATTGTGGTCGTTTTCACTCAAATATTACTATTCATTTATCTCTATTAAATTTCATCTCACTGAAAGAAAAAAGATTTAGACTTGGAGGTCAGTAGAACTTCTCCAGCTAACCCCCTCATTTTACAGATTGGGCAACTGAGGCCCAGAGAAGGAAGATAAGTTGCCCGAGGTCATATTATCTTCTTTTCACAAATGAGGAAAGAAAAGTAAGAAAAGCTGCCCCAGAAGAACAAAGTTAGTTCCAGAGCTGGGACTGGACCCCAGACCTGCTTTCTCTAGCCCAGGGCTTCTAAAAGCTTTTAAAAAACAGACAAAACCCAGAACTTGTGGTACCTTAGAGATATTACACTGTCCTCCTTTGAAGGCAGCCTGGAATTTCCTGTCTGGGCTTCCTTCAAGTCCCAGCTAATATTCTACCTTTTATAAGAAGACTTTCCAATCCTACTTAATATGAATACTTTCCCTCTATTGACTATTTCCAATTTATCACATAATAGTTCATTTGCACATGCTTCGTTGCATGTTTTCTGTGAGTTTCTTGAAAGTGGGAAATGTCTTTTGCCTTTTTTTATATCCCCAGCTATTAACACAGCGTCTGGAACACAGTGGGTATTTAATAAGGAAGGAAATGCTTGTTTATTTATTAAGCATTTATTAAGTGCCTATGGTGTGCCAGGTAGTATGCTTTGCATTTTATTCAAATATTATCTTATTTGATCCTCACGACAACCCCCGGAGGTAAGTACTATAATTATCTTCATTTTACAATTCGGGAAACCAAAGCAGAGGTTGGTGCTTGTCCAGGGTTACGCAGCTAGGAAGTATGTGAGGCTAGATTTGAACTCGGGTCTTTCTGACTCCAGGCCCATCCATCTCTCTACCCATTGTACCACTTAATTGCCTCAATAATAAATGCTTGTGAAATCTTGACTCAAATAACACTGTACAGGCTTGCCTAGCCTGGGGCAGGGGGTGTGGATGGAATGGGAAGAGGGTGAAGGATCTGAGTGACCCTTGGCTGAGGCAAGTTTTGATTCC
>CM053584.1:35310090-35324559 GCA_028627135.1 Pseudochirops cupreus
TGTATATGTGCATTGTGTATGTATACAAGTGTATGCATGTACAGATATGTGTATGTATATATGGACTGAGAAAGAAAAAGAGAGAGAGACAGAAGAAAGAGAGAGAGAGGGAGAGAAGAGAGAAAGCTTTGTATACCTTAAAGTGTTATATAAATGTTATCATTATATAAATGCTCTTGTTATGTAGTTCACCATACAGTGCTACTCAGAAGTTAGAAGAGTATTAAGGAATGAAAGCACAACCTCAGAGAATTATAATCTCCAAAAACTGGGAGTCGCTACCACCATCCCAAGCCTATGTGAGTCCAGTGGTAGTGGAAAAGAAGGCCACAGGCTAATTTTCAGACAATGTTCTTATGTTAGTGAACCACAGAACTAGTTTTCTTCTCTCTTTTGTGGAACAAGAAGAAAAAAAGGCCAAATAAAACTGTCTCCCCTTTACCGGGAAACCTAGTCACTCTCTTGTTGACCAGCCTTCCCTTTCAATAGAGGCAAAGTGCCTTGGAAGCTCTGTATGACCTGTAGTCGTTATAGGCCTGGACTTTCTGTGTCTGTTTATCCACTCTTTGCCTGAAGTAGCAGTATGAATAACAGAACCTGCCAGAAATGTTGATCTAAACAGTCGTCACGTGTTAGGTGTGGGGAAGAGCTTCAAACAATGACTCCGAAAGCAAAACACACAATAGCGTAATGTTCCCTATTTTCCAAAGGCTTTTATTGGAACCATTTCTCTCTGTAATGCAGCTTTCCCAATCGCATAGCAACAGAGCACTTGAAATAACTTCTTTTTTGATGCTCTTAAGTATAAAAGATTTGAGGAAGGTAGAGTTTGTGGGAAATTATTCCACTCAAGTGTTTTGATTCTAAATACCATCAAAATTGAAATTAAAAAGGAGAACATAGTCAGAGGCTCAAATTAGGATGGTCTTTGGGACAGTTGAGAAAGAGTTAACCAAAAGGGACCCAGGGATGGCCAATCAGAACTTGAACAGCCAGTGAGAGTTTCTTCTGGTGATGTAATCTGAGTATTCTGATATCCTTTTGAAGAGAGCTTTGTGGTTGAAGTTTTTGTAAACCAGACTGAACCAGAAATTTCTTCCCTTGCCAAGAGTCTCCATTTCTCCTTCCCACCCACCCCCATTTTCTTAGGCAGGTTCTTTTAAGTGTAATTCCTATATGTTTGTCTAGAAAGTACATAAAAATCCTTTTTTGGTGACCCTGATTTCCGTTACTTGTCTTGAAAATGATCACATTCCCCAGCTGACCATTTTTGTTATTCATAGGCTCATAGATGTAGAAGAAGAATGATCCTGGTGGGGTTTGTAGTCCAATCCACTCTCTGACCTTGATCTCTTCTGGTTCAACTGAATGAATTTTTTGTCTTCTTCATTGTAACCAATCTTTCCCATCCTAGACATCCAGTCTCAGGAGCTTCCCATACTACTGTTTCTCTAAGAAAAGGTCTCTTCCTATATCTCCTAGGGACTGGAGACTTACTTCTTACTTTCTTTGGGCAAGTTGCTTAATATTTGGGGACCACAATTTTCTCATCTGTAAAGAGAAAAGATCACACACCTTCTGTGATAATCCTACCTTCTACAAAAAGCCTTTCCAGACTTCCCAAACTTCCCTTAGTCCTAATGTCTTCCCTCTGTTGATTATTTCCAATTTATCCTGTATAGATCTTGTTTGTACAGAGTTGTTCACATGCCATCTTCCCCATTGGACTATGAGTTCCTTGAGAGCAGGACTGCCTTTTGCCTTTTTTTTTGTATCCCCAGTGCTTAGCACAATGCTTGATACATAGTAGGTACATAATATTATTGACTGAGTGAACAAGAGGGTCTCTGAACTTCCTTCTAGCTCCAAATCATGATTCTGTGACTTTCATTTTGGATAGATGATGGAAAATGAAACCTAGAGTGACTTGCCTAGATACTCAATGCAAAGCTGAGGTGAAATCCAAGTTCTCTGATGCCAAAGCCAGCTTTTTTCTTATTCTACTAACAATGCCTTTGAGAGTTAACTTAGAGTCAGCTATATGATGCTGTGGAGAAAGCACTGGGTCTGGAGTCAAGAAAACCTGAGTTCAAGTCTAGCCTCACAAGCTTCTTAGGTATATGACTCTAGGCAAGTCACTTAACCTCTGGCTGCCTCAGTTTCCCCAACTCTAAGAAATAGATAATGGTAGTACTTACTTCACAGGATTATTGAGAGAATCAAATGAAATAACATTTATAAAGTCCTTTAGCCCAGTGTCTGGTACTTAATGTTTATTCCCTGCCCTTTAGTGATGTCACTGTATTAACTACTCAAAATAAAATATAGAACAATATCACTTTAAATTTGCTGTCTTACTAGCTCTTGGTTCTTTTTATGTTCTTCTCATACATCTTCAAGAAGAAGTATTATACACCTGTATAACACGGTAAGCCAAATTAGTGAGATGGGAAGTTTCTGAGCTTCCATAAGGTAGAGCTATACCTGCCTGACTTTCCACCATAGCCCTCCTGATGACCAAGCCTGTGGATACCATAGTCAGATGATAGGTGACCAGGAATCTCTGAGAGCTTCCTCAAGAAAGACCTGGTATCAAGTGAACCTTCTCAAAGCTTTCTCTATGAGATTAGCATTTATATAGCTCCTTCTATGTGCCAAATATTATTCTAAGCACTTTATAACCACTATCTCATTTAATTGTCACAACAGTCCTGGGAGGTGGGTGTTATTATGATCCCCATTTTATAGTTGAGGAAATGGAAATTAAATGACTTACCCAGGGTCACATAGCTAGGAAATAGAAAGGCTGGATTTGAACTCAGGTATTGCTAACAGCACTCTGTCCACCAAGCTGCCTCTAAAAGAGAGGGAAAAAAAAACACATATGCTCTGGCTCTTTTTCTAAAACACTCCCTTGACTAAAGTTCTGGGGCTACTAGGAAGATGCCCATTAAATGCCAGCCATGCCTCCATTTCAGTTTGTGTCTACCCTTTCTTATGCACAAGTTCTCACTGGTAATGAGTTGCTGCCTCCTTGTGCCTACCAGCTAGCTCTCCCTTACCACGCAGCAAGAGCAAGGGACAACAGATGGTGAGTCTACATGCTGCATTATAGGCCTCCAGCTCCTTGTTTGGATCCCCAGGGAGAATTCAGGGGAGGACTTGGCCAGGGGGCACACAGGTTAGGAAGACATGAGTGGGTGACAATAGGGTCCTTGTCAAGGAGTACCCACATTGATGAGATCACAGACCCAGTGAAGCATTGGTTAAGTCATGACTATGATTCATGCCTACAATAGCTAGGAAAGTCATGGGGGGCGGGCTTTAACATTAGGGTATGGGGCTCTAAGAATAGCATTGCTGGCATCCCTGTTGACACAATCTCACTGAGCTGTCTATGCCACCACCTGTGTGAAGTGAATGCCTCCAGTTATAGTTTCTTCCTCTTTAAAATGAATAAGTTAGACAAGATGACCTCTAAGCCACCTTACAATTCTAGATTTATGATCCTAAGGCATGATTTGTCAATAAGACCCTTTGCATTCATTTAAAGAAGTCATCCTTTGACATAATCGGTGGCATAGAAAATGGAGATCCAGGAAGAGCTGGGTGGACATCAGCCTGTCTCTGACACATTCTGGCTGTATGACCCCCGGCAAGTCACAAACTCTCATTTTCTAGGCAACACTCTCTCATTGAGAATTGTTAGCCTGGAGTCTGTGAACGTTCAAAAGAAACTTTTAAAACTTTTAAAAACTTAAAAAAATGAGGACAGGTATCTCAACATACCATTAGATTGAGAGAAGAGAAATAAAAACAAGAAAAAATCAACCATCTCGTCAATGGCCATTGGTCAGTTGTTGGACACTAGCAATGAAGCTCATGTAGGCACGTCTACTGCTCTTGGCTCTGGTGCTTGGCTCACCTAAACTCAAATCTGCTTTGAAACATACTTTTTTGATGCTGTTTTGCCTGAATACCAAACAACATCCAATTCTAAATTCCTCTTGCTTTTAATTTCCTTTGGATCTACCTTTAATCTTTAATTTTGTTGACCAGGAAAGATGAACATTGATTCATTTCAAATCTGTGGGTCTGATTTTCTCCTCTTGGCAATATCCTCTTAATCACTATTGAGTAAGATATCATGGGGAAGGAAAAGATTTTTGTAACTGTAATTCAATATAATTAGTTTCCTTTGTAATCCTATGTATTTTATTTCATGCATTGAAAAACAGTTTCTGAGAAGAGATCCATAGATTTCACTAGATTGACAAAGTGATCTATGACACAAAAAAATCATTAAGAACCCCTAAGATTCTAAGTAGCTGAGAAGGTGCTGACTTGCATTGGTGGAGTGAATTTCCTCACCTGGGAGATCCCTTTACCAGTGGAATCACAATTTGAGCCCTTATCTCCTAGCTACTAACTGACATAAGCCAACCCACAAACCTTCACTTTTTCTTGGCTTCTTTCCATATTATTTTAAGCTAGAGTGTATTCTGGAGCCTCCCATGGTTTTCTTATCAGGAAAGATATGTCAATGGTAGGAAACAGAGCCAAAAATAACCATTTGATCTGATCAGCAACCACCATTGTCTTCTATAGCAACAACCAATACTGACTGGTGTCTTCTGTGGAGGCGAATCCTGTGTTAAGCCCTGAACAGACAAGGACTCTCTAAGATACTCCTTACCCTTCAGTAATTTATAATCCATTTGGAGAGAGAGGATAAATAATGTCCATTAGCTATCAGTGATTTTCAGATGAATAACTTTTGTCTCCCCTGACATTTTTCCTCACAACTTGATAGTTTGTTTATTTAACTGAAATGGTAAACACCTCAGGGTACTCTTTGAGTCCAGTATAGTGACCAGTTGACCTTATTTTCTTAAGTACCTTCTTGATATTGGCCCCTAATGAGGACAGTTATATCTACATGCTATTAGGTTGAGAGAAGAGAATTTAAAACAGGAACAAATCAGCCACCTCATTGATGGTCATTCGATAGCTGTTGGACAGACATTAGCAATGAAGTATGTGTAGGCATGTCTACTATGCTTGGCTCTGGTACTTTTCTCATCTAAGCTCAAATCTGCTTTGAGACCCACTTTTCTGATGCTGCTTGCCTGGATACCAAACAACATACAGTTTTAAATTCTTTTTGCTTTCAATTTCTTTTGAATGTGCCTTTAATCTTTAATTTTGTTGATCAGGAAAGATGAACATTGATTCATTTCAAATCTGTGGGTCTGATTTTCTCCTCTTGGCAATATCCTCTTAATCACTATTGAGTAAAAAAGCCATGGAGAAGGAAGAGGTGATTAGGGTTGGTGAACAGAAATCAAGAAAAAATTTGTTAAAATATTAGCCTCTTGTTCTAACATAGGAAAAAATATGTTACTCCATTGGGATGGTGGGCAATAATTGGGGTGGGGTTTTTTCCCTGTTTCTTGTTTTGAACTTATCTTGTGTTAAGCTACAATGACCTGTGTTGACTTCATGAGCAGATGCTTCCTTGGAGAGTCTAGTAGGTTTTCCCAGGAGCCCACTTTACCCCGAAACAGCAGCACTGGGGGTGAGACAGGCTAATGCCACCACTTTACCTCCTGAGAACAACGCTGTTGACATGTCAGCCCTCTGTGTCAAAATATTATGACAACCATAATAGGTAAAATAAATTTAAAACATTTATTGATTTTTAAGCGTTATCATCCGTGGTTAATATCAGTGACACAAGATGTCAAGTATAATGTAGTTATTTGAAGTTTTTGTTTTTTTTTTCCTAGCTAGGTAATTAATGAATGAGATTCAGCAGTTAGGTGTTTTCATATATTATTTTTCACTGAAAGAAGTGAGAGACTTAGATAAATACTTCTGGCCAGTGACTGTTACTGGTTTATACCACCACCTTCTTCCAATGTGATATCATTCCTCCCTACCAAAACAGAAGATGAAAACAGACCTACATTCCTCTGAATTTACTCATGCTAATCCAGTCGAATTCAGGAGAAGTACCCTGTAACTGGGGGCTTAATATATTCCAGTACCAAACATTGGAATCTGGTGACCTTAATTAATATTTTAGTCTTCTTCTTTTCTAACTACCGACCGCACCTCGACTGATGGATTTCTGGTAGTGCTGGATATCTGAATGGGGCTGTAGGCATGTATAATTATCGGACCTCTTGGCACCAACCAAGAGCTAAATTAGCTTTCCATGAGCAAATGATTTAACTGGAACACAGTCCGAGTGCTACGAGGTAGAAGACATGCTTGTCATCCAGCACCAGGAGAGTGTAAGAAGATGGCCACACATAGAAAAGAGGTATTTGTTTGGAGGAGGAGAAGAGAAGGAGATAAAACAAGCTATAATAACAGTAACAACTTCCTTTATTGTTTTCTTGGAAAGGACTTTAACGATTCTAAGCTAACCACAAGTCATACAACCCTAGAAAATGTTGAGTGTCACCCAATAACTCAACCTTACCTCACACAAGCGTAAAGATACATCTATCAATCAACAAACCTGACAACATTTCTTAAGCCAGTGACTGGTATCAAGTATTGGGGATACAAATACAGAAACAGGACATTCTCTACACTCAAGGAATTTATATTTGGTTTGTGAGATACAACATGTTTATATACGATTAAGTACAGAATACATGTATGTATATATGTATATATGTATATATGTATATACACATATGCATTGTGTGTGTGCATGTGTACCGATTGGGGGGGGGGGGAAGGTTGCACTAACAACTGAGGAAATCAGGAAAGACCTCTGAAAGGATGTGCCACTTGAGCTGAGCCTCACAGGGAGCTAAGATCTGCAAGAGATGGTTGTGTTCTGGGAATTTACAAGGCTCAGATGCCAGTGTTGTATCATTTACCTCAAGGAGCAGATTTAAACCACTCACTTTAAAAAAATTATTCAGAAAGAAAGAAAGAAAGAAAATGAGTTTATGCAAACCAGAAACTGATTGCAGAATGGGGTCCTCTAAGTCTTTATCTCCCCAGACGTGGCATTCCTCGTAGCCGGCTTGTTTCCTCCAGCTGGATGAAGATTCACAGCATTAATACATAATAACTGTATCTCACTCTATTACAGGTAGTTCAAGGCCACTCTGGCTAAGCGAGATGCACGGCTTTGTGTCCTCATCTTTAAAACTCCCAAATATCATGGTTGCAGACGTCTGTTAGGTCTAATGCATCTCCTGCCATAAAAGCGTTGCTTAAGACTAATGAACAAACGAATGTTTGTTTAAACCTCTTTGTGGAAATCAAACAAGCTTTCAACATCTATTCATATATTTATTGTCAGATGTGAATCATCACTTAGGTGCTTTGCCCTGAACTATTACCGGCTAATGCTCATAGTTCCAGGCACTAATTCACTCAGTGTTTTGTTTTGCTCTCTCTTCTACAACCAGCATCCCTCCACTCCTCGCCCCCACCACCAACACCCCCGCCTCCTTCTTTCTTCCTTTCTGTGTCATCCACACAAATATGCCTTCTGGAACAGCCAACTCTGGCCCTGGAAGAACTGATTGGCCTTCCATCCTCTGACTGCCATCATGGCGGCCATGGCTTTTGCTGTTTTTGAGAGGGTACAGAACCTTCCAAGACCCTTCTTCCAAGATCCAGGCCAGGGTAGATGCCAATCAGCAGCTTCTGCTTTGGATTTCTTATGCAGACCCCCCAAATCAAGTGAATATAAGCACTGCTTTCCCCCTACAACCCCACCAAGTAGCTATTTTTTTTTAACTCAGCAGCACCTGAACAGCTCCCACAAGATATACCCATTATATTAAATAACAGGTTTTAGAAGCTGGGAACTGTTATTCTAGTGTTGCTGGGTGTCATTAAGGTTGCACGTCTATGCCTGTTTAATTTTTCTTCTGCTATTAAGCAAACTAAATGCTCTGAGGGTTTTTTTTTTCTGTCTCAGTGGGGTCCACCCAGAATAGAAAAGAGAATGAGTGTTTCAGGGTTGTGTAACTGAGGAGTTTTTTTTGTTGTTGTTGCTGTTGCTTTCATTATGAGGAAGGAATTAAAAATCCCTCCTAGTCAGTACTTAAAATATCAAAGTCATTGTTTAATGCCTTTGAGTCACTGTACAGCTAATTCAATCGCACAGTGTAGGGCCGTTTCATGGTGTGTGAAACACAGATAGGGCAGAGAAGTGATTGCAAAGTTGAATAAACACCAAATTAGTTTAGAAAGTCTAGAAACTTCCTGGTGGATCCATTCAGACTGAACAACACTATTGTGATTCTAGGAGGGGTTGAGGGATGCCTGGAAAGTTGTAGGCATCTTTCCTCCATGTTTGATGGTGAGAAAATCCTTTGGCATGGCTGAGCCTAGAAGTGTAACCTGTCCTAGAGGGGTTGGATTGGGAGTGGGGGTGTGGAGGGGAGAGGAGGACATGTGCTGACAGCTCAGCAGAAAGCATCCTATCCCTCAAAGACTCCCTTGGTGGCCAGGTATAGCAGAGAAATACTTAAATATTTGGCATTTAAAGCTCTTTACAGCCTGGCCCCTTTCTTATCTTAATAGGCTCCCTTCCCATTTTTCCATTCCTGAGCATTGTACAGTCCAGCCAATCCAGCCTCCTTGATGTTCCTCATTACAGGACACTCTACCTCCCACCTCCATGTGCTTGCTCTGCCTTCTGTGCCTGGAAGGCTCCTTTCCACTTCTTAAAATCTCTGGCTTCCTTTAAGATTCACTTCAACTGGCACCACCCTTCTCAGTCCCCATATCCCTACCCTAGATGCTGGTGCTTTCTCCCTAAGATTAGGTCGTATCTATTCTGTATGTATCTTCTACGTACACATTTACTTACATGTCATCATCTTCCCTATGGAATATAAGTTCCTTGAGGGCAGGAACTATTTTTCATTTTTCTTTATATACCCTGAATTTAACATTGTACCTGGTATCGATGAAGGGATTCAAAAGACTTTGTGACTGATCAATTGATTGATTAAAGGGTTAGTGGAGAGGAGGGACAGAGGAACAATGAAAGGATATGAATATTTGACTGAGTCAGAGAGCTTATCTCATACGGCAACAGAAATAGCCAAAAATGGCCAAAACCAGACATCTGACATTTTGAATCTCCAAAACTGTGGCTCAAATATCCTGGAAATTTTGGTGTCTTCTTAAATAACCATTAGAGCACTGGCATAGGAAAAAAAATGGAATAGAATATTGATCACAGAGTTGTGGAGTTTTAAAGCTATAGGACATCATCTGCTATTCTAGCTCAGCCCCATCATTTTAAAGATGAGGAAACTGTAGGCCAGAGTAGTAAAATAACTTGCCCAAGGTCATACTGGCAGCAGTGAGCAGAACCCAGGTCCCTGGACTCCCAGTCAAGTATTTTTCTTACTATACCACACTGCAAAGATTGCTGACTCATTATCATTCCCCGTCTTCTAGCCTAAAGGAAATATCTCTAATCATCTTGGATCAGGGACCCACAAGTCAGAGACTATGAGTAAGCAACATGATGTGATGGCCAAAAAAGCTAATTTGATTTTGGGCTACATTAAAAGGAGCATAATTTTCAGGCATGGTGTGTGTGTATGTTTGTGTGTGTGTGTGTGTGTGTGTGTGTGTGAGAGAGAGAGAGAGAGAGAAAGAGAGGAAGAAAGAGGAGAGAGAGAGAGAGATTGTCCTGTGTTCAGCCCCAGTCAGACAACACCTAAAGTATTGTGTTGAGTTCCAGGCACCACAGTTTCAGAAGGGCATTGAAAAACTGAAGAGCAGAAAGAGGAAGGCAACCAAGACAATGAAGGGCATTGAGTTTATGGTATACGAAAATCAGTGGAAGGAACTGTCTATGATGTCTGACCTGAAGAAGACTTCAGGGAATATCTTGAAGATGGTCTGCAGTATTTCAAGGACTGTCATATGGAAAGAGCATGGGACATTTTCTATTTGGACCCAGGAACTGGAAACAGGAGCAATATTGGAAGCTGCCAAGAGGTAAATTTAGGTTAGGTATCAGGAAAAGCTTCCTAACAAATAGAACTGTCCAAAAGTAGACTACAACCTATCAAGCAATTAATTGATCAAGCAGTCAATAGGTCTGATGCATTTACTATGTGCCAGGTAGTGTAATATGTTCCAGGCTGATACAAAGAAAGACAAAAACAAGGCCTTCCTTCAAGAAGCTTACATTTTAATAGGACAAACATCATTCAATGAATATGCATATGCAAGATACTGACTCAATGGAAGATGACTTTAGAAGGAGATCTAGTATCTGGCTGGACTAGGAGAGGCCCTCTGGAGTTGGTAGCATTTAAGATGAGTCTTGAAGGAAGCCAGGAAAGCTAAGGGGTAGAAGTGAGGAGCAAGAACATTTCTGATAGGGGGGACGGCCAACACAAGGAAATGGAGATGAAACATGGAGTACAATCATTAAGGAATAACAAATAAGCCAGGCAAGCTCTATGGTAGAATATGTGGAGGGGAGTAGAGTAGGAAGACTGGAATAGTAGAGTCCAGGTTATGAAGAGCTTTATGTGGCAAAAAAAAAAAAATGATACTGGAGGAAATGGGGTAGAGAAATGAGTAGAGGGTGGGAATGGTATAATATGGTCAGACCCAGACTCATCCTTTGGGGAAAGCACTTTAGTCTGCCTCTGGAAGCAGCCGGTTTTTCTTCATTGAAGACATTCAAGTAAAGACCATATAAGTATTTGTCAAGTATATTTATACAGGGGATGGATTTCTTTCAGGTATGAGTTAGACTAGATGGCTGTGATGGTCCATTCCTATTCTAAAATCCTGTGATTTTTATGAGACGGTACATTTTAAAAGGGAAATACTTGATTTTGCATGTGCATGGGAGACTCAGATTCACAGGATTACACATCTTAAGAGTTGGAAAAGAATTCAGAGTCCATCAAATCCAACCTGGACCTGAAGAAGAATGAACAAAAACAATAATTAGTATCTTATAGAGCTTTAATGTTCACAATGCACTTGACATATGTTCTCATTTGATTCACACAAAGACCCTATGAAGTAGGTGGTATTATTCTGATTTTATAGATAAGTAAACTGAGGCTGAGGGAGGTTAAGTGACTTGCCCAGGATCACACAGCTGATAAATGACTAAGGCAGAATTTGAAATCAGGGCATCCTGACTTCAAGTCCAACATTCTATCCACCATAGCACCTCTTCACTCTCCTCTACAACATATATGCCAACTAATCATTTGGCTTTTGCCTTAGGACCATAAGTAAGGGGAAACACATTGTCTCCTAAGGCAGCACATTCCACTTCTCTCTCTCAGTTGAGAGAGATAAATTCTCGCACTTTGTTGAATCTCCCAAAAGAAAATTTGCGAAAATATCTAATAAAAATGGGACCCTCTCTCAGAATGTTTTTAAACAAATAAAATAAAATATGTAAGCCTACAAATGAAACCAATTATATTCAGATAAAGATTTATTTTTTCCTTCCCTATTCAGTGAACCTCCCCCCACCCCCTGCCACATCATAGATTAAGAACCACTGAACTAGGAGAATGACTGACAAAATAAAATTAAGGGCCGAGGATTGGCCTAGAAGTTAAAAGTCAAAGGCTTTTAATATAGTATTTCCCAGACTTTTTCTTTCTGAGTCATAGTGGCAGAGCACCTAAAAGTAGCCTTGACCTTTGGAAAGTGTATATGTGGCCAAAGTGATAGAAAGAGACAAAGAACAAAGAGCATCATCAAGGTAGGTCAAGTTAAGGGGGTATTCAAGGATCCCTTCCATTTGGGATGGCCAAGGGGAGGTCACAGGTTGTAATCATGAGGGAGTGGAAATAAGTCATCAGAGTGGAGGAACCAGAGGCAAAGTTGCAGGAAAAGGCCAATTACCTAAAGCATATACATGAATGGATGTACTATCACCCAAAAATTTTCCAGCACCCTGCTTGGAAAACATTGACTTAGGGAGCCTGGGCACTCAGTTTTCCTACCAACTGACTATTGCTCCTCTTCAAATAATCCTATCATTGTTTGTAACTCTTCCTTCCATTTTCATTCTAAGGAGGAGATAAGAATTTGTCTTTTATTCATCTTCCTTCTACCAATCCATCCAAGATGGCTAAGTATTGGGAAAATCCACCACCACTGGCGGTTCCTTCTCTTTCTTGTTTTATTTTGTTTTGTTTTTCCTCTGGCCTGGGCAGTCCCAGAGCCTGCCTGGGATTCAGTAGAGGAAGAATACTCTATCCCCTTTCATTCCCCCTTGACTGGGCTGCTTGACTCCTCAAAGGATTTAAATGAGATTGAAGTCAACAACTCCTTTCTTTCGAATAAGATGGAACACTGCCAGGTCTTACCACCTGCCCTGCCTCTATACTCTGCAGTCCAGGGAACTGTTATCTCAACTACTAAGTACCCCAAGGTCTGGGCTAGAGAACTGGGTCTAGAGTCAGGAAGACTCCTCCCCCTGAGTTCAAATCTGGCCTTAGATACTTACTAGCTGTGTGACCCTGGGGAAGTCACTTAACCCTGTTTGTATCAGTTCTTCATCTGTAAAATGATTTATTTGGAGAAGAAAATGGCAAAGGACTCCTTACCTTTGCCAGGAAAACCCCAAATGGGGTCACAAAGAATTAGACAAGACTAAAATAACTGAATAACAACCATCTTCCTTGCAGCTGAACTTTCTTTTCTACATAGTCTCCCTCATTTAGAGAATAAGATAACTTGAGATCGAGGACTGTTTCCCCTTTTCTATTTACATCCCCAGCACTTAAGACAGTGCTTTAAATAAGTACCTTTTTAATTCATTCCTTCATCTATGATATCCCAATTTTAACTATCTAGTTAGTACTGCTCTGAAAGCCCACTGCTTCTTCCAATTTTTCCTAATTTTCAGAACCTTTGTTTTTTAAACAATTGCAGATTAGAAAACAGGTATACTCTGTCACAGAATCATAGGATTTTAGAGAAGGGATCATAGAATTGTCAATTTGGAACTGGATAGGACCTTAGAGGTCATTGAATCCAATATATTTGTTTTCCAGATAAGAAAACTGACCCACAAGGGATAAAATGACTTATCCAAGGTCACACGGACACTAAGTAACATCATTGGGCTTAGAGACCAGTCCTTTGATTCAGGGATCCTTCCACGCCACCATGCCGCCTCCCAATCTCCGTATAATCTGTCTCCTGGCATTGTCTAATTAGGTGAACTCTAGATGCTGCTCTCTGATCAGCTGAGCATATTCAATCATTCACCAAAGAGTTATGAAATGTCTGCTATTTTCCTAGCAGTGTGGATCATGGAACAAATTGAAAACACCATCCCTGCCCTTCAGCAGCTTACACTCAAGTTGAGGAAACAAGAACCAGACAATAGAAAACAATATCTAATTTTTTAATTTTATTCTTTAAATTAACAAATATTTATTTTCTCTCCTTCCTATCTCCCTTACCATTGGGAGGGGTGGGGGCAGAAATGAAAACTAAATCTCTGTAACAAATAGAAGGTAGTATATGATTAAATGTGAGAGGAGTAGAACAGTGTACTGAAATAAACATGAGATTTGGTGACAGATAATCCGGGTTCAAATCCTAACCCTGCTACTAACTATATATACTGTGTGGGTTTGGGGTTTTTTGGGTTTTTTTTTGTATAAGTCATTTAACTTATCGGGGCTTTGGTTTTCTCATCTGTAAAACAAATCATCTATTATCAAATAATATCTACCTCCCAGGATTGTTAGGAGGATCAAATGAGAAAATATTTGTAAAGCATGTAGCACAGTGATTGCCTATGGTAATCACTACATAAATGTTGATGGTGATGTCATTTACCGGTGTGTCCTTGGGCAAGTCATTTAACCTCGCTAGTGATCAGTTTTCTCCAGTGTAAAATGAAGGGGTTGGACTAGAGGATCCCTAAGTCCCTCCAAATTCTAGATCTACACTCCTATGAGGATTCTATACTCAAATGAATGAGATAATATTTGTAAAGTGCTTTGAAAACCATAAAGTATGATATAAATGCTGCTTATTGTGATGATGATGGTGGTGAAGGTGATGATGATGGTGATGATGGTGGTGGTGATGGTGATGATGATGGTAATAATGGTGGAGATGGTGATGGTGATGGTGGTGATGGTGATGATGATGGTGATGATGGTGGTGGTGATGGTGATGATGATGTTAATAATGGTGGTGATGATGATGGTGATGGTGGAGATGATGATGATGATGGTGATGATGGTGGTGGTGGTGATGGTGATGGTAATAATGGTGGAGATGGTGATGGTGATGGTGGTGATGATGATGGTGATGATGGTGGTGGAGATGGTGGTGATAGTGATGGTAATAATCGTGGAGATGGTGATGGTGATGGTGGTGATGGTGATGATGATGGTGATGATGGTGGTGGTGATGGTGATGATGATGGTAATAATGGTGGAGATGGTGATGGTG
>CM053584.1:35324659-35382411 GCA_028627135.1 Pseudochirops cupreus
TGATGGTGGTGATGGTGATGATGATGGTGATGATGGTGGTGGAGATGGTGATGATGATGGCGGTGACGGTGGTGATGGTGATGGTAATAATGGTGGAGATGGTGCTGGTGATGGTGGTGATGGTGATGATGATGGTGGTGATGGTGGTGATGGTGATGGTAATAATGGTGGAGATGGTGATGGTGATGGTGGTGATGGTGATGGTGATGATGATGGTGATGATGGTGGAGATGGTGACGGTGATGGTGATGATGGTGGAGATGGTGATGGTGATGGTGATGATGATGTCCTTTTTGTGGAGTGGAGTTGGGTCCTCCAAGGTGATGCCAAAGGTGTATACATTTCACTGAGCTGGAAGGGCTTTGAAGGAGGGCTGATAACAGATTACCTGCCCGTTATCTGAGAACCAGCCCAGGTGATTTCAGAAAAGTTCATTACAGAAACGAAATTAATTTGAGGGCCTTAGGAACTCATGAAAAGACTGTGTATTAAGGCATAGGCGAAGAAAGTGTGAGCTGCACTGGTACAGGTTGTACTAACACAGCTGAAAGCACTGAACATTGAAAGATTTAAACGAGAGATTGTATGGCATAGACTCCAAGTGCTATGAAAATACACCAAGTATAGTACAGCGGAAAGGGCACTATTTCTGTAGTCAGAGAGTCTGGGTTCAGATCATGACTCTGATATTTTCTACTTGCGTGACCTTAACTGAATCTTCCCCAGGACTCAGTTTCCTCGTCTGTAAAACAAGTGGGTTCTACAAGATGGCCTCTGAAGTCCATTCTAGCTCTAGATCTGTGATGGGAAGGAAAAGGGCAGGACCTCTGGACTAGGTGTTGAGCTTGAGCCAGGAACTAAGCCAGAATGAAGGTGTTATCCTTGTATGCCCAGCTGTTGGGCTTCCTAGGAACTGGCCCAGATTGTTCCAAGTTGTTAGTTCAATCCTTCTTTGGTGGAATCAGGCCTCTGGAGTGAAGCTGTGACTTTAACAAAGAATTGGAGCCCTCCTATTCAAACCAAGGCAAAAGTGAAAGGGGGAAAAAAACATGTGGATGATTTGGAGGTGCTAAAAGCTTCAGCAGCTATTTAGTTTTAAAAATGTATTTGAAAAGACACATATTCATTTTGTGTAGCATGACAACAGTGGAATGCTAATAATGTTTAATTTCCCTTGACTTCTAACCTTCTTAACCCGCTGGGCCACGAGAATGGCGCAGTAAATCAAAATCTGCTGTATTGTATGGAGAACATGTTGCTTTTAAAAGCAAAACTTACAATAGTTTTTGTGCTGGTTTTCATTTTTCATAAGCTTTCCCTCTTGATCACGCTGTAACTGGTTAGCGTGTACATTAAAAATACAATACAGGAAAGGAGAACTGAAAATGACAGCATTGGCAAATTAGGCCAAGGTATCTCTGACACCTCCCCCCCGCCGCCGCCATCAGCCTCCTCCTCCTCCTCCCCAAACCCTTGTTCTAAATGTTCTTCCATTTTCAATAAAAAACAAATTGGAATATTGCCTGGAGTATACTAAATCATTAGCAAATTAAGAATCTGTTTTTAATAACATTTAACTTGTAAATAATGCATTAATTGACTAGCCTGAATGGTAGCTTTCGAGCATTCAAAACTCTGGTACTAAAATTGTAATGAAAGAAGTGTGTTGCCCTAGCCAGCTCTTTGGTAAATGGAACAGATTAAGGATGACAGTTGATATTTGTGAAAATGGTGATATAATTAGAGGACACCTGCAGCTGTTTTCCAACCAAAACAACAGAAATTAAACATGTATAAAGTACGTGTGTCATATTTCCTGTTGGCCAAGTTCTTTGGTTCTCCTTGGCCTGGTGGGGTTTTCTGCCTACCTCTTTCTTTACCGAGTCCATCTTTGAAGCAAGTAACAAGTGACTGTCTTCTTGGTCAAATACTGCTCTTTATTGGGTCTCTAAGTGATACATTCTGCAGAAAAAAAGGTGAAAAAGACATGAGCCTTTCAAAAAAAAAAACCCAACAATTCCAAGGGTTGGGAGTCACTAGGGAACATGACCCAACGTATTTAGTGCCATTCATCCTGAGAAGTAGTCATGTCAGACCATGCTAGTGGGAACCTGATTTTCCCCTTTTCTGTCCCCTATCAAGTGGGATTTCTGAAAAGAAAATTACAAACACCTACAGTTTTGCCACTCCCTGGCTGGTTTGGTGGTTTACCTTGGGTGAGCCAAGTTATGAGAAAGGCAGCATGGTATAGGTATTAGAGGACCAGCCTCGGAATCAGTCCAACCTGGGTTTGAGTCTTGCCTTTGATGTAGAGTGGCTATGTGACCATTAGTCACCTAATCTTTGAGGACCTCAATGCTTCTTGGAACCTCAGTGATCAAGGACTGTAAGATTGCAAATTAAGTTACAAATCTACCCAATCTATAAACAAGCATTTTTTAAAATATATTTTATTTTGTTAAATATTTCTTAATTACATATAAAAAATTTAATATTCATTTTTTAAAATTTTGAGTTCCAAATTCTCTCCTTCCCTCCAAGCCCTCCCCTATCCATTTAGAAGGCAAGAAATATGGTATCTATTATACATGGGAAGTCATATAAAGCATATTTCCATAATAACCAAAAAGCAATGATTTCTTAAGTGGTTATGCTATACCAGGTATATTGGGGAGGATGATTATAAAGTAAAAATAAAAAACTGTCCTTGACCCCAGAGATGGGATGAGGATGAGGATGATGATGGTGATGATGTTCATTCATGTCCCACTCTTCATGACCCCATTTAGGATTTGCTTGGCAGAGATCTTAGAGTGGCTTTCCATTTTCTTCTCCAGCTCATTTTACAGATGAGGAAACAGAGACAAACAGGGTTAAGTGACTCACCCAGGGTCACATAGCTAGTAATTTTCTGAGACTGGATTTGAACTCATGCAAGATGAGTCTTCCTGACTCTAGGCCTGGTGCTCCATCCACTGCGCCACCTAACTACCCAATAGGAGGGATAGCACAGTTATAAATCGATATATGCAAAAAAGATGAAAAGTAACGTTTGAAGGAAAGGGGTTGGCAGATGGGGGGCCAGTAAAGACTTCAGTGACATTGAGCTAAATCTTAAAGGAAACTAGGATTTTGAGAGTCAGAGAAAAGGAGGAAACTTCCATACCAGACATTCCCTACACTTCTAAAACCATAGGTCCAGAGAAAAATAATAATACTAATAATGGGTTAGTCTGAATGAGTCTAAGATTTTTCCAATCTCAACATTCTATGATCAATCAATGATTCTATGGGGAATGAAATCTATGTCACATGACTTGCCACATGAGTCCAAGTGTGTTTAAATGTTGGCATGCTTGTGTGCACACACATTTGCTTTTCAATAAACTGCAGGCAGGTGATTGGTGGTCATTCCTCACAAGCTGTAGTTTGTAGCCTAAAATTAATCTGCAGCTACATCCAAAGGAGAAGCATTATTTCTGGGTGTCTGTCCCCATCTCTGTAGCTCACTTACCCAGACCACTCAATCGGAAGTTGAATCCAAGTTCTTTGAAGATGGAATTCCTACCTCCTGTACTAATTAAACCTCTGTTTTATGCAGAATTGCATTAAAGCTCAGGGACCCCAGCAGCTCTCCTTCTATGTCACAGCCTGAGAGAAATGTTCTTAATTTAAAGGCAACAATTTGCATAAAGCTGCCTGAGACTTTTCACATTTTACTTTATCATTTGGGTTGCAGCTCACAGGGCTGTGTAGCAAGGGCATGGGGTTCCGGTGTAATTGTGAATATGATGTGCTGTTGGAGTTGGGGAGCCAAGAGGAAGTGATGACAAGAAGGCAGGATCAGGTCAGGAAAGAGGGAGCCATCACCTGCTGCATGATCCAAACAGATCTCCACAGGAAAATGACTTTGGTCATGCAACAGTGATAATAATGGAGATCACAGCAACAATAAGCAGTGTTGTCTTATTATCATTATTATTAGTACTTAGTGTAGTCTGGTGATTTCATTCATTCGGGGAACTTCTTTGGGAAAGGGCAAAGAGTACTGACTTTGGAATCAAACGGCCAGGTTCAAATCATGGCTCTGATGCTCACCTACATATTGTGTGGAGAGACATGAGTATGCATAAAGAAGAGTTGTCATTCTACTGGGGAGGAAGGAGGAGGAGGAGGAAGAAGAGGAGGAGGAAAAGAAGGAGGAGGAGAAGATGAAGAAGGTGATGATGATGACAATCACCAGTAGCACTATGGATGACTCAGAGGACTAGGATTAGGGACTAGGGCCCTTCTTACTTTTCCACATAGTTTAGCAAGACTCAGTTGAAGGGGGCAGCTGGGTGGCCCAGTGAATAGAGCACCAGCCCTGGAGTCAGGAGGATCCGAGTTCAAATCTGACTTCAAACACTACACAAAAAACTAGCCATGTGACCTTGGGCAAGTCACTTAACCCCAATTGCCCTACCTTCCCCCTTCCAAAAAAAAAAGGAAAAAGAAAGAAAAACTCACTTGCAGTTGTAGCCACTAATACAAATTACATTTACATAATGCTTTTTTTTTCCTAGCAGAGCACACCTTTCACAACTACCCAATGAGGTAAGCATGATTACACTCATTTTTGTTGGTGATAAAATTGAGAGTTAGAGAGACTGTGACTTGCCATATAGCCAATTGGAGTCAGGACTTTAATTCAGCTCTTCTGACCCCAAGACCACCACTTGGAGTCAGAATAACCTGGCTGAGCAGCTCTGCTCCTGGTCCACCATAGCACTCCCTGACAGATTACTGGACGTCTTTCTTTCTCTATCTGTAAATGGAAGGCAAAATATTCACCTCATAGGGATACATGCTGTAAAGCAGTGGTTCTCAACCTTTCTAATGCCATGACCCTTTAATACTCATGTGTAGGCATATCTGCATGTGGGTGGACCCACCTGGAGACAGAAAGAGCAGCAGTGTCGCGGTGCCCAAGACCATCAGAAATATGTTTTCTGATGGTCTTGGGCAACCCCTGTGACCCCTGTGAAAGGGTCATTCGGCCCCCCCCAAAGGGGTCGCGACCCACAGGTTGAGAACTGCTGTAGTAAAGATAAGGAACACACCAGCAATCTTTCACTTTCATTTACTGACAATGCTTGTCCGATTCTGTCTTCTAGTATACAGGAGGCCATTGCCTTGAGGTAAACAGTGGTCATCTCACCCGTAAGTCCAGGAAGCAAGGAGGCCTAGATTTAGTCCCTTGCTGGATCAAGGACTCTAGAGAAAACTCATCTTTCACAAGAGGTAGCCTAGTGTTGTGTGTAGCAGGTTGGGCTTAGCAGAAAGAAGATGGGTACAAAGCCTGACTCAGATGCTTCCATCAAGTAGTTAACAAGCATTTTCCAAAGCACCTACTACATGCCAGGCAGCCTTAGGCACTGGAAATAAAAACAAAAGTCCTTGAGTTCCTGTTCTCAAAAAACAAACATTCTAAAGTGGAGCAACAGGGGTGTGCATGTGTATGTTTATATGTATGTATGTATATATGTGTATATATAAATGTATGGGTGTATCCATGTATAGATAAATGCATATATGCACATGTTTACATGTATATATGTATAAATGTATGTGTATGTTTGCATGTACATATACATATATACATATTATACATGTGTGTGCACTAGTCCACTGAATATGGTACATTGGGGAGTAAATTTGTTGGGATAAAACTTTGTAGAAATTGCTTTAAGTTTGTGCCTACTCTTCCCGAAGGCCAGGATGGTGCAGGGCAGAGTGTTCTCCCAAGTATTCAGAGGAAAGTTTGTTCTTCCAGTCCCAGTGCATCTTGTCAGTAAAAATGTGGTCAAAACTAATTGAGAGTGATAGGTTACATTAAACTAGTTAGAAAATCACAGCTGATTGATTTGGGGGAGAACATATCAAGATGAGGGCACCCAGGTGGTGCAGTGGATAGAGTGCCTGGCCTAGAGTCAAGAAGATTCCTCCTGCTGAGCTGAAATCTGGCCCCAGATACTCACTAGCTGTGTGACCCTGGACAAGTCATTTAACCCTCCTTGCCTCAGTTTTCTCCTCTGTAAAAACAGCTGGAGAAGGAGATGGCGAACCACTCCAATACCTTTGCTGAGAAAATCCCCCAAAAAGGGTCATGAAATCAGACACAACAGAAAACTTCTAAAAAAAGATCAAGATGGGAGCTCAAAATGATGTCTTTGGGGAAGAATCACTACAACTTCTCAGAAGTAAACCTACAACCCAGAAGGTAATGGGAGGCTATAGCTTTGCTCTGAGAAGCATGACTGGTTGATGTGAATAGAAGTCTATGGCAGGACAAGGATCTGCAGAGCCTTAAAAAAAAGGCTATACAAGTATGTGCTAGGGCCCAGTACGTCAGTTAACAGTATTACACCAAATAAATATGAGATAACTTGGGGGAAGAAAGGGCATGCTAACATCTTGGAAAGCAGGAAACACTCTGCCCAGGGGCATGACCTTGGAGAAGACACAACATACCCAGTCTTCTCCCATAAAAATAGGGATAAAGCTAATCCCAGCCCTACTCCACAGGCACTGTGAACCTCAAATGAAATCATATACCTAGAGATGAATCATAAAAACACAAGAGCTACGTAAGAATAATAAGACAAATCCTGGCATATTCAGTCTCAGAACCAGGAAGATCTGGGTTCAAGTCTCACTTCTGATGCTTACTTACTTACCGGTAGAAAGTCACTTACCTCTCCGTGAGTTAGGTAACTCTCTGAGATGGTAAATTAGAGAGAAGGTACAGGCCTACATTAACAGAAGGTGTTTCCTCAATTGACAATTCCCTATGTTAGTGAAATCATAAATCCAGTCCTTTTATTGAAATCATGAGTCCAATATTATTGTTACTATTATCATATTTCTATATATAATATTATTATATTTCTACATATAATATTATTATATTTCTATATATAATATTATTATATTTCTACATATATTATTATATTTCTAAATTGCCTGCTTGGTGAATAATCCAGGGCTAGTCTCAGGGGCTAATCACCTGGCCCCTCTCACAAGTAGTAAATTCACTGAGGTGGGAGGTGGAAGTGGCCTAAAGGAAAAAAAAAAATCCTTGAAGGAAGACACAAACACCCTAATTAGGGCATTGGGGGTCTCCAGGGAAGGCATTGGGGACTACATTTCTAGGATGCTCTCTCCAGAGCAGGGTCATTGGACAAGGCCCAGTGGAGGAATTCCCAGGGCAACACCCCTCCTTCCATCCCCCTATTTGGGGCTGTGACTCTGCTCTTGGAATGCCTTTGTCAGCTGTGGGAATCAGTCATAAACAAAGGAGAAAGAGAAAGAAACACAAGAAGGAAACTAGAGTGCGGCCTTGTTTGGGCTGTGATCACAGAACAGGCATGGGACATCTCACAAAACAAGTGCCTGGCACCCACTTCCTGACTGTCCTGGAGTTCCTCAGCCCACCCAGTCAGACTGGGGCTAGACAGGAGCTCAGACCTCCTGCCCAGATACAAGATCAAGGCTTAGACCTGCTAATATCAGGCAGGAGGTGACTGAGCTGGGTTGTACATTCAACCCAATATCTTTGCTTTTTAAGGTAGACGATCCTCATGCTAGCTAAAAACAAGAGAAAAAAAGGTAATTTCTTACTGCTGTCCACCTGTTGGACTCAAGAGAGTCTCTGGTTTCTTAGGAGACAAACAATGGCTCCTTTCTTCATACCTAGGAGACAAGCTCTGTACAATCCTTCTGGAGAGCTTCTGAGCAGTACAAAGAACACTGACCTTGGAGTCAAAGGGTCTGAATTCAAATTCTGACCCCAATCACTTATGACCTGTTTCATCTTGGACAACCACCAATTAACAAGCATTTTTTTCTTTAAAGAAGAATGCACACCCTTCTAACCACTGCTTCCTCGGATTCCTGGTTGCCTTCAAAGCCCAGCTCAGACATTACTTCTTCCATGAGGCCTTTCCTGATTGCCCAAATGCTAATTAATGCCTTTCCCCCCAAATTACTTTGTATTCATTTTGCACATACATTTATGTATACGTGTTATCTCCTACAGAACACAAGCTCCTGAGGGCAGGAACTGCTGCATTTACGTCTTTGTACAGAACTTAATAAATACATGTTGGCTGATTGACTGAATGACTGATAGATGTTTCAGGTACTGTGTTAAGAAGACAAAGACAATTCTTGCTGTTGAGCTTACAAATTAATCCACCTCAGTTTCCTCTTCTGTAAAATGAGGCATTTAGATGAGATGACACCCAAGTTTTGCCTCTATTCTAAAACTGCGGTATGGTCCTACTCTAAAAATAGATTCAAAAGGCAATATAACATAGTTCATTGAAAACTGGTCTCTGAGAGAGCACATATCTACTTGAGTAAGCTCACTGCTTCCAAGCAAATGTCTTTTCTTTTTCTTTCCTTTTTTTTTTTTTTTTGCTTTTTGGAAGGGGAAAGGTAGGGCAATTGGGGTTATGTGACTTGCCCAAGGTCACATAGCTAGTAATTGTTAAGCGTCTGAGTCTGGATTTGAACTCAGGTCCTCCTGACTCCAGAGCCGATCTTCTATTCACTGAGCCACCTAGCTGTCCCTTCCAGGCAAATTTCTGAGATTCCAAGTTGCAGGTTATGTTGTCTACACTAGTGGAGGGAACTCCTTATATCAACAAAGTCACAGTTCCAGAAGCCTTTCAAAAAAAAAGAAAAGGTAACTATAATTTCTGTGATGAAATACGTGACTACCTCCCCTCAGGACTGTCACGTGGTAGCAAAGGGAATAGGTGTTAGATTTAGAGTCAAGATGATCCAAGCATGAATCCAGCTTCAGACTCAAGCTATGTGACTCTGGACAAGTCATTTAACTTTCCAGCCTCAGTTTTTTCATCAGTGAAATGGGAGTAATAATAGCACCCGCCTCACCAGGTTGTTGTGAAGATCAAATGTTTTGCAAACCTTTAAATCATCATCATCATCATTATTGTAACATGGTCCATGACTTCTGAAGCCATTCACCCTAATCCTTACAGCCAACGGCAGGCACTTCTCCACGAGGGACTTAGTTTACCCCTGGCACCGATTGACTCAGAAGTTACTCTAAGAGGCTGGACGCCTACAATTCACAGCACTGTTTGATGCAGATGTCTGGTGCCAAGAGACATAAAAGCAGGGGTGGGGATTCAGGAGGAGAAGAGGATAGTTTGGGGATCTTACGTCTGTACTGTGCCATCCAGGTAGCAGCATAAGGAGAGAGGAAACTCCATGGAGGCTTAGATAGGTGGGCTCTTTTTTTGGCCTTCAGGTCAATGATGGTGTTTGCTGGCTTCATTGGGCCACTCTCCTCTCAAGCTGTCTCAATCTCCGCAGAGACAGTGCTAAAAGAAGGGCATTGCTCTAAGACCCACATTATGAGATTCTCCTATGACTTGTCCAAACTCTGCTTTTGTCAATGAGCCAAGGGAAGGCCCAAATCAGCTACTTTTGTAAAAAGGCCTTCTCAGTCCTTGGGTTGAATGCTGTTACTGAGGTCCTCGCCCACTAATTGGACTTTCAAGGGCAGCTAGGTGGCACAGTAAATAGAGTCCCTGAAGTCAGGGAGACCTGAATTCAAATCTGCTGTGAACCTCGGGAAGTCACTTAACTCTATTTACCTCTGTTTCCTCATCTGCAAAATAAGCTGGAGAAGGAAATGGTAAACCACCCCAGTATCTTTGCTAAGAAAACCCTAAAATGGGGTCAGACACAATTGAAGTGGCTGAAATGAGGTCGTGCTGATCTTCTTGGTCAAGGGAGTTTCCTGACTGGGAATTCCCTATATCATTGAAATCATAGGGCCAGTTCAGAAAAAACAAAATTACGTAAAATGGAGGTATTGAACTAGAAGATGCTCAAACACCCTTCTAGCTCTAAGTCTGTGGTTCTGGTACCCAAGAAGGAATTAGAATAAAGAGCTGAACATGACTGAAATGACTAAGCAACACCAGCTAAGTTGGCCTTTCACGCCCACATGCCTTGAATCCATACCCTCTCTTCTCCAGCTGGTCATTCCTTCTTCTTCCTCTACATGTGGCCCTCCCTCTTTCTCCAAGGTCTGTAGCTGTTTCCTTGCTTATAAGTTGTGGTTCCCCGGGTCTACTTCTTCCTGAAAGGAAAATTAGCACCCTCTAATTCCTCCAGATCTGTTTCTCTCTCTCCTTGGCTTCATCACTTTGATATCGTGATAAATCTGTTTTCCCCTATTTTGTAAGAATATTTATTTATGTGAAAAAAAAATAAATGGAAATTCTCCAAAGGATTGGGAAAACAATAACTCTGCAGATTCTACTAAAGTTTCATTAGATTTATTTTCAGATGTATTATGTATAAATATGCAAAAGGTAGTTTAGAACCTGAAATTCAATATGACAATGATTTAGACAGCACCATCCAAATATCAGGGCATGGGGAGGGGGAATATGTATGTGTGTGTGCTGTGGTACACGGTGACACTTAGGCCCCTCAAAAGGCCAGCAGACGCAGGGGATTGTGGGAAAAGAAAGCAGACACGGCCTAGTTAGATATGGTAATTAGTTATTTTGCATCCAAGGTCCCAGGATGCTTCTGAGGGACTTTTCAAGCATCTTTATTTTAACAGAAAAAGCATCCCTGAGAAGGAGACAGGTGCCAACTGTTAACAGCTCCATTTTATAGACAGTCAACCCAAAGCACGCACACACACACACACACACACACACGAAATGATGCTAGAACCCTAACTCTCTGGTGCTTAATAATAATAATAATAGCTGGCATTTGTTTAGAAATAAAGGTATAAGAATGAGCAGTTAGGTGGCTCAGTGGATAGTGCACTGAGCCTAGAGTGAGGAGGACCTGAGTTCAAATCTAGCTTCAGATACTTCCTAGCTGTGGGACCCTGGACAAGTCACTTGACCCTGTATGCCTCAGTTTCCTCATCTGTAAAAAAGAGCTGAAGGAAATGGAAAACACTCTAGTATCTCTGCCAAGAAAATCCCCAAAAAGAGATCACAAAGAGTCAGCTACAAGTGAAAAATGACCGAACAACAGCAGTGTAGGTACAAAAAGCACTTTACAAACAGTCTGTAATCTGATCCCCACAAAAATTCTGGGAAATAAGTACCGAGGATATTAGGGGAAGAGGAAACAAAATAAAGCATTTATTAAGTGTCTTCTGTGTGCCGGTCACTATGGTAAGCACTCTGTAACTATCACCTCCGACCCTCACCACAACCTGGGAGGTGGGAGCTGTTACCTTCTACCTTTTACAATTGAGGAAACAAAGGCATGCAGAGATTAAGTGACTTGCCCAGGGTCACATAGTTACTGTATTAAAGCAGAGAGAGAAACAGATCCTCTGGTTTCATTTGTATGGGGAACTTCTGGATGAAGACAAACCTGCTACTAAAGCAAGTTGGAGGCATCTCTAAAATGTAGCCTTCCGGAGTGGCCTAGGACTCTGAGATGATAAGTGACCTACATGCCCTGGGGTCCCACAGCTAGGTTTGATCAGAGGTACAATTAGAACTCTTCTCCCTGAATTTGTACACAATCACAGACACATCGTATGTGTGATGACCAACTTTGATAAACTGGACTCTTCTCAGCAATGCACAGCTATAAGACAACTATACAAGTCTTGGGATGGAAGGAGATACCTACACGCAGAGAAAGATCTAGAAAGAACAGAGTTTAAATGGAGACTGAGGAAAACTACATGCTTTCCTTCTTTTCCATGTTTGGTTCTCTTTCTTTTTTCCCATTGTTCATTCCATTGGTTACAACCCTTCTGTACAACCAGACTAATGTCCAGTATGAAAGCATTTGCAGATCCTATACTTGATTGCATGCTGTCATGGGTGGTAAGGGCAGAAGGAGGGGAGAACATTTGAAACTCAAGGGATTGTGGAACTGAGTCTTGTAAACTAAAAGTAAATAAACAAATCAATTTTAAAAAAAAAAGAACTCATCTCCCTGACTTGGGAGGTGGTTATGATATGTCCACCACAGCGTACTGCCTGTCACTAATGGCACTGTCATCCCCTGTTATAGAGACAAGGAAATTGTGACTCACAGAGCTGAACTGAACTCATGGTGATGAAGCTTATGAAGGTAGGATTTAAAGCCAACTCCCTCCTGACTCCAAGACCAAGGAGTATTCCACTATTTTATGTTAACTGACATTTCTATTGTAATCTTAAGGCTTAGGTAGACTTCCACAGCAATAATCCTATGAGATAGATGTCCCAAGTATCATTATACCCATTTTTACAAAAGAGGAAACCAAGTCTCACAAAGGCTAAGTGATTTTCCCATATTCGCAAATGGCAGAACAAGATCGCAAGATCACGGATTTAGAGGTGCCAGGGATTTTCTAAGTAATCTAATCTAATTCCCTGATTGTGCAGATGGGAAAACAGGGTGAGAGAGAGTAAATGAATTATCCAAGGCCACTCAGAGCATAAGCAAAAGAGTCAGGATTTGAACCTGGGTTCTCTGATGACAAATTTAATGCACTATCTGCTCCATTGTGCTGCCTCCTGATCTTATATTAATTATCAGTCCATTGAGCAAGCAACTCCTCAAATGTGAAGCCATCCTTCAGTCTAAAGAACTAGTCAGTGATGCCTCCATAACATTAGGTAACAAATATTCCCACATGATGGAATTCAAGCGATCACCATCTTACAAAAGAGGGGCTATGGGGAGATAAACTCTTGCATATTGAATGAGACCTCCAACGCACCATGGGAGTTCACAATTTGTTTTCTTTATAAAAAATGGTTTATTCGTACCTGCCCATTGCCCTCATGGAGTTGCTTTAAGAAAGAAATTGAAGGGAATGTATACGGAAAAGTTTTTGTATAATAGGAAGCTCTGTGCAAATATTGCCATCATTTAAAGGACTATTTTGGCCAAGTAAATAATCCCTCTGTTGCTCAAATTATCACTCAAGGATTTGTCCATTTTTAAGATCAGCTTTTCATGGATCTGGTCTTTCTAAAGTAAGCCATTCTCATATGTTTTTGAGAATGGAAGAAGGGTCTCTGACTTCCATATTGTGGTAAACTTTTGATATGGGAATTTTCTCTAATAATATATTATAAGTATTTGTGACCTGGTGGATAAAGCTTTTATAGGTCAAATCAAGTCAACAAGTACGTATTGAGTACCTATTGAATGATGTAGTCAAAGGATCATTGGCTCTTTGGGGAAATCAATAAATATTTATGATTTTCACCTGTGGTTCCAAGAAGTTGTAGCATACCCAGTGGCCACACCCCAGAAATGGGACTTGACAGACAGGGTACACTAGGATGAGGCTTAAGTGACAGGCCTCAAACACATCAGATAGTTGGAGAAATTTTACCCCAGACTTCCCCTGGTGGAATAGATGGTTCAATTTTCATATTATTTCATATTATTAATGTCCAAGGAGACCAGTCCCTTTAAATCCCTCTTCAGGCATACATACTTGCGTAACATCATCCATTGCTGCATAATCTGCTATTGGTTCATCTGCCTTTAACAAAATAACGGACTCAGGAATCACACCTAGGGTACCCAAGGTAGCCATGTCATCATTGAGGACTTTCCCATCAATTGAGAGATTCTGGTCAAAAGGAGCTACTGAGAAGGCATGCATGATCTGGATTTTTAGTTCTTTTAATGTCTGATTAGCTGAAACAAGTAGTGCCTTTTCTCCCTGAACTTTCTGATGCCGCATGCTCTGTCAAATGACCTGCTTCTGATAAACAATATAATTCTGATGAGCTATTTTCTGCCTCTTTGTTCCACCATTGGTCTGATTAAAATCTGGGTCTTTTTCTCCTTCCTGCCTGGTTTCCTCCCCGTCCTCTTCTGTTTCTGAACAAATCACCAATTTGTTCCAACATCCATGAAGGCAGGCTGAATCAGGTGCTATTGGGCACTTAGAGCTTAGTGAAGACATTGAAGATGCCAAGGCCACACACTGCATCCCAGGCCATCGCCAGTGATCTTGACTTTTGTCTTGCCACTGGACTTCCATGACTCTGGAAGGGAGATTGAGGCTGTTTCACTTATATCCAATCCACAAGCAAGTCAAGGCATCTTTCTGTGACATCACTGGTCTTCTTTGAGAACAAAGAATAAACAACAAATATTTCTTAAGAATCTACTGTGTGCCAGAGATTGTGTTAAATGCTAGGAGTAGAAGAAAGGCAAAAGACAGCGCCTGCCCCTGAGGAGCTAACTCAGAGTCTAATCAGAGAGATACCAGGCCAAACAAAACAGATACCTGAAAAATGAGAGGGTCTTAGAGCAAAGGAACATGCATTAGGGGTGATTAGAAAAGGCTTCTTGCAGAAACTGGGATTTTAGCAGGGACTTGAAAGAAGCCACAAAAGCCAGTAGGCAGCAATAGGGAGGGAGAGCATTCCAGGCACCAGAAACAAGAGAGAGTAAAGAATTAAGGGTGGGGGGCTGGAGCCAAGATGGCAACATAGAAGCAGAGAAACTGCTTGAGCTCCCCCCATAACCACTTCAAATATTTATAAAATATGACTCTAAACAAATTGTGGAGCTACGGAACCCTCAAGGTGACAGAGAGAAACAAATCTTCCACTGAAGGCAGACCAGCAGGCCAGCAGGAAGTGTCTATTGCAGTGTGCTGGCAGCTGAGCCCAGCCTCGAGTTAGCCTGTGGTTTTAGCCCCAGGGTGGCCCCGACCAGCAGCAGCTGGAGGGGACTTTGGGAGAGTGAATCACCAGCAGCTGTGGAGTTTTCCAGAAATATCAACCCATAAATTCCAAAGACAAAGTAAAAGGTCAGTGGAACTCTGTTAGAACTGGGGGGAATGGAATGCAGTCTGGCCTCTGCCCCTGGAGCAAGAAGCTGTGGAGGCACCACAGCCATGCAGCTGCATCCATGTGGCTATTTCAGAACTCCCAGCCTGCAGATCATAGGGAGGCCAAGCAACTATTCAGAGGGGTAATCACTCTTGCTTTAACCTACCTGGATCTGGATCACAGTCTTGGGTAGTGGTCCTGAGGTGTATGATCAGTGAGCCAGAGTTGGCGGGGACTATAGAGATAGCACCTTCCTAACAGCTCTGGCAGCTATGAAAACCCCAGCAATTTCAGACAAAACTCTCCCCTCTGGAAGCAGAGTTCTACTGTGGCAAAGAGCTCAAAAGTCAAGTAATTGACTAGCAATATCAGCAAGCAAAGGAAGCAAAGCAAGCACAGCAATCAAACTTTAGATTCCTTTTTTGAGGACAAAAAGGAATCAAAGCATGGAATGGTAGGAAGACAACACAGTCAGAATTCCTTCACCAAAAGTTTCCAAGAAAAATATGAATTGGTTACAGGCCATAGAGGAGCTCAAGAAGGATTTTGAAAATCAAGTAAGAGAAGTGGAGGAAAAATTGGGAAGAGAAATGAGAACGATGCAAGAAAATCATGAAAAGAGAGTCAACAACCTGACTGAAGAAAATAACACCTTAAAAAACAGACTAACTCAAATGGCAAAAGAAGCCCCAAAAGCCAATGAGGAGAAGAATGCCTTAAAAACCCAAATTTGACGGTGGAAAAAGAATTTCAAAAGCTCACTGAAGATAATAATTCCTTCAGAAATAGATTGCAGGAAATGGAAGCTAATGACTTTATGAGAAATCAAGATACTATTAAACAGATCCAAACAAATGAAAAAATAGAAGGCAATGTGAAATATCTCATTGGAAAAACCACTGACCTGGAAAATAGATCCAAGAGAGACAATTTAAAAATTATTGGACTGCCTGAAAGTCACGATCAAAAAAAAAACCTAGAAATCATCCTCCAAGAAATTCTCAAGAAAATTGCTCTGATATTTTAGAACCAGAGGGCAAAAGAGAAATTGAAAGAATTCACCGATCGCCTCTTGAAAAAGATCCCAAAAAGAAAACTCTTAGAAATATTACAGCCAAGTTCTGGAGTTCCCAGATCGAGGAGAAAATATTACAAGGAGCCAAGAAGAAACAATTCAAATGTTGTGGAAACACAATCAGGATAACACAGGATCTAGCAGCTTCTACATTATGTGGTTGAAGGACTTGGAATACGATATTCTGGAGGTCAAAGGAGCTAGGATTAAAACCAAGAATCACCTACCCAGCAAAACTGAGTATAATGTTTCAGGGGAAAATATGGTCATTCAATGAAATATAGGACAAGTATTCTTGATGAAACACCCAGAGTTGAATAGAAAATTTGGCATTCAAATACAAGAAGCAAGAGAAGCATGAGAAGGTAAAAAGGGAGAAGAAATCATAAGGAACTTATCAAAGTTTAACTATTTACATGTCTACATGGAAAAATGATAATTGTAACCTATGTGAAACTTTTCTCAGTATGAGAATAGTTGAAGGGAATATAAATTAATATATATATATACATATACATATATATATACATATATACATATATGTATGTATGCATATGTATACATACATATATATGTCTATATAGGAGGGTATATTTGCGTATGAATACATATGTTAGTGTGTGTATATGTGTACAGGTATACATAGACAGAGGAGGGCACAGGATCAATTGAATAGGAAAGGATGATATTTAAAAGGTGAAATTGAGAGGTGAGAGAGGAATATAATGAGAGGAGATGGGGAGAAACAGAATGGGGTAAATTATCCCATATAGAAGAGGCAAGGGATAACTGTTACAATGGAGGGGAAGAACAGGAAGGCAAAAGGGAATGGGTCAACCTTACTCTCGTTGAATTTGGTTCAGGGAGGAAATGGCATACACACTAAATTGGGTATCTTGCCCTACAGGAGAGTAGAGAGGAAGGGAATGAGAGGGGGATGATGAAGGGGAAGGCAGGTTGGGGGGGAGGGTAGTTAGAAGCACACACTTCTGTAAAGGGACAGGGTCAAAGTAAAGAATAGAACAAGTGGGGGACAAGGATAGGATGGAGGGAAATATAGTCAGTCTTTCACAATATATCCACTATGGGAATGCTTTGTGTAACTACACATGAACAACCTATATTGAATTGCTTCTCTTCCCAGTAAGGTTGGGTGATGAGGGAGGAAGGAAAAGAATCCGGAATTCAAAATTTTAAAATCAAATGTTTAAATACATACATACATCCATACATACATACATATATATACATATATATATATATATATATATATATATATATATATATATATATATTTCACATGCAACTGGGAAATAAGATATACAGCCACTGGGCTATGGAGATCCATTTTGCCCTCCCAGAAAGTCAGAAAGGGGATGGAAAAGGAGATAGGAGAGAGCAGATTGGGGGAGGGGGTATTCAGTGGGATTGCTGTTTTGGGGTGGTGGGTAGGGGAAAGATGGGGAGAAAATTTGTAACTCAAAATCTTGTGGAAATGAATGATGTAAACTCAAAATAAACATTAAGTTAAAATATCAAAAATAGGAGAGGAAAAAAAAGAATTAAGGGTGATAGCTACACTGTGAGCCGGGGATAATGGCGATATTCTTGACAGTAATAAAGAGGTTAGAAAGAAGGATTGGGAAAGAAAGATAATGAGTTCAGTTTGGGGCATGTGGAGTTTAAAATGACTACGACATACTCAATTAAAGATGTCCAATTGGCAGTTGGAAATGTGAGGCTGAGGACCGCAAGGGAGATCAGTAGGTGTCACTTGACTTCTTTCTTCATGTGTAAAATCAGGAAATTGGACTCAGGGTCCTCTAAAGTCTTTGGCAGCTTTCAGCCTATGATCCTATGATCCTAAGGAGCTGCCTTAGTTACAGAGAAGTCATGGGATTTGCCTAGGGTTAGACAATGAGCAAGTATCATCAGTGGGATTTGAACTCAGGTTTTCTTGACTTTGAGACCATTATTCAATTCCTGATGCCAATCATATAGATATATCTGCCTCTCATATCAACATCTGGATGTCTATAAATCTCTCTGTCATATAAATATAGATATACTGTCTAAAGATAGATGATGGAGATACGAGGTGGACCTGATTTGTGATTTCATTGATATGGAGAATTCTTGGAAGGAGAAATTACCTCTGTCAGTGCACCTCAGCACCTTCCCTGCCACTTGTCCCCAGAGGATAAATGACTTCTTCCCTCCTCCAAATTCTAGGGGTAACTTGGAAGAGTTAGAGATTCTTCTAGTACAACTGTTCTAAAGCTCGCATTAATAAATTTCCCATTGATTATCCCATTGAAATCAATTAGCCAACCAGAGTTAATTAGTTCTTAAGAATATTTAGAAAAGTGATATAATAAGAAAAGTTGGTATAAAACATTCCCCTCCAAAACTCTGGGATATTCTCCCACAAGGAGGGTCAGTTTACACAGCTTGGAGAAAACATCTGGCAAAGGGATTACTGACAACCCCCGGTTCAATACATGTCCTTTCCTCCCTTCCTAGAGCCCTCTGAAGTTCCCCTGAGGTTTACATAGCTCTTTGCTGTACACTGAAGGTCAAGACCCTTGTAGAGTCCTGAAGCTCTGTTTCTCTGAACTCTAAAGAGTTCATGAAACTGCTTTTCTTCAATATGTACTCTCAGATCCTAGCCAGATGAATTGTTTATGGGTCCAATCTTTTTTTTTTTGCTTTTTTTGGGGGGGAAGGCAGGGTAATTGGGGTTAAGTGACTTGCCCAAAGTCACATGGCTAGTAAGTGTTAAGTGTCTGAGCTCACATTTGAACTCAGGTCCTCCTGACTCCAGGGCCGGTGCTCTATTCACTGGGCCACCTAGCCGACCTATATGGGTCCAATCTTACCTATGGTGGTGAAGGTGGAAATGGTAGAGGAGGCAGATCTGAGCTTACTCCACTTCCCTACCTCCCCACCTCCCCACTAGGTGCTTTAGAGGAACAAAGATTAGAGGAACAAAGATCTGGCTCCGCAAAGTGTTCCCAAAGCTTAACACTCTTGACTATTATGGTCCTGCTGGAATCTTCTTCCCTGAAATAAATAGACCCTGACGTTGCTGTTGGTCTAATTCTTTCAACCATTTTCAATATACTTCATCTAATTCCATCCAATGGCTTGAAGCACTTTGTTCCATCCCAACTTAATTAACTAGGTCGTTAGCATCTATTTTATGCTTTTGATTGAGTGATTCAATAGACTTGTCTAGGAATTGTTCACACCTATATAACATCTTTGATTGATTGATTGATTCTGTGCCTCAATCAAAGAGTTGTTTTTACCTGATCAAAGTTTCATGGAATGTAACATCTTGTTAGTTACATTAATTGGAGTTGGGTGATATGGAGTACCCCTTCCCAACACACACATATTTACTTTTTAATTCAGTAGCAAAATCCAACATGTTAACTAAAATGTAAAGATATTTTAAATGTAATATTGAAATGTAAGAAACAAGCTTTGACTTGGATAAATTAAGCACCAATGGCATTATTTAATTAAAATGTCACATGTAACTCTTAGAGAGAAACAGGAGTTTTCAGATTAAAAAAACAATCTACCCCTAGGCTATGATTGGTCCTCTTCTTAGTATTAGTTAAGGTGAAGAGTGTGTTTGTAAAGGAGAGAAAGCAAAGGGTGTTAAAATACTTTCTTCTGTGAGAAAGTAGAAAGTGTTATGAGGGCCCAGAAGCAACCCTGTGCTTCCCTCCCATCAAGAAAGCTGATATCAGGGAAAATTTTGTCAAATGCCAGCCTTAGGAGCTAGACTGAATCAAGTAACATTTGAACCTCTCAAGTTTTTTTTTTCTTCTTGGTGGTTTTCTCAGAAGGCAGAAATATGTACAGATAGCTTACCAAAGATCTTTTTAGTAAATAGATTCAGCCTCATGGGGGAAAAAATAGTCCCTGTTTAATGGTTTCTTCCACCAGTCTTGTTCTCAATCAAAGTTCTTGGTGGAAAGGCACAGTAGGCAGTGAGCCAATATCTCATCTCCCTCAGCAATGCATCGATCTCTGCAGCAGATTCCTTCTGTCATCTTCGACAAAGCCTCAGGTTTGCTGGAGAGAAGGGCCAGTAGGAGCTCTTCTCCATTTCTTCAAGTCCTCAGCACTTCAGGTAGAGGCTTGGAGAATGCTGGAGTTTCTGAGCTGATGGCGCACTTGCCAGGAGAATCAAGCATTTCTATCTCCCTTTCAACAATGGATCCATATCAAAGCGCCGTCAGACTCCGGGATTCTCATGCTACCATCTACAAGAGAAAAGGCAGACACCAATGGGGACGACCACAGACAACTCTTGCTACACCCAAAATTTGCCTCATTAGAACCACAAAATATTCTAGATGGAATGGGATTATAGACTGGACAAGTCACTTGTACCAGTTTACCTCAGTTTCCTCATCTGTAAAATGAGCTGGGAAAGGAAATGGCAAACCACTCCAGTGTCTTTGCCAAGAAAACCCCAAAATGGCGTCATGAAGAGTCAGAAACAACTAAACAACAAGGCAGTACCAGGACTAGAAGCTAAGTCTCTTCATCCCTTGTGCTTTGCTCTTTATTTTGAATTTTAACTTTTATTCTGAAATCAAACACCAAATAAAATGAACATATCTATATACACAGTAGAACAGAAAGGATTATTCAAAAAATTTACATCATCTCTATTTTCTTATCTATCATAAGATCAACTTTGAGCTTTGAAAGTTGCCCTGCTTGGCTATGATTCTTTCTGTGCACTCTTTCTTCCTTTGTTTCCTTCATTCTTTCTCTACTCTTTTGTTTCCTTCATTCATTTCCTTCCCTTCCTTTCTTCTCCCTTATTTCTTTCTTCCCTCTCTCCTCTCCTCCCTCTCTTCTTCCTTTTCTTACTCTCTCTCACTTTACCTCTTCCTCCCCTTCCTCCCTTCTTCCTTTCCTTCCTTCCTTTCTTCTTTTTTCTTTCTCCTTTTCTCTTTCTTCCTTTTTTGTTTTTTGGAGGAGAAAAGGTAAGGCAATTGGGGTTAAGTGGATTGCCAAGGTCACACAGCTAGTAGAGGTCAAATGTCTGAGGCTGGATTTGAACTCAAGTCCTCCTGACTCCAGGGATGGTGCTCTATTCACTGAACCACCTAGCTGCACTGCCCCCCTACTTTTTTTTAATAGAACTAGGGTTTCCTATCTCACCTGGGTTGGAAATATAGGGGCTACTCATGGCCTACTTTTACTACTGACCAGCACAAGAATTTTGTTTCTGACTTAGACCAGCCCAGTCCTCCTTAGGCAACCTGGTAACTTCTCTTCCTTCCCTCTGTCCCACCCCCCTCTCTTTTCCCAGGGGCTGACTATGTTGAAGTCAAACTTAGTATGGACACCTAATCATCTACTGTCATTCAGAACTCCATAGTTCAAGAGATCCACCAGTCTTAGTCTCCCTGGGAGCTGTTACAGGCATGGGCCACAACCTCTGCCAGCAACTACACACACACACCCCACAATCTGTGTGCTGTTTGCAAGACATCATATTGCCTCCTGCAACTCAGTTCAGCAAATATGTGGTTAGCAACAAACATGGAATGAAGGAAATCAGTCAGAATTGGTCACCAGAGATAAGCATCAGGGTGTTCACTAGGATTGTGGGGACTTAGAATTCAGCTGTAGTTGGTTTTGCACTAAACATGAGCCACCCCCCCATATATACCCAGTAGGGTATGAATTTAAGACTGCATTGTACTACCTTCAGTGCTGAGGGGACCTGATCAAGTCAGCCTTGCCCTTAGGGAAGTCAGAGTTCAGAGCTAGTTCCTTGGAAGTAGGAATTGCTTCACTTACCCTATTATTCTTAATCTCTAGTGACCAACACAATGCTTGGCATAGATTAGGTTCTTAATAAATGTTTGTTAATTGATTGTAGGAGATGATGGGGAAGGAAAAGCAGGCAAGATTTTATAAAGCCTATAGAAAATGAGCTGTGATGTCCTACTAGACTAGATTATTTTAACCTGTGGTCCATGAATGTGGGTTTGGAGGTGTTTTTGGTTTTTGGTTTTTGCTTTGTAAAAAATATTGATAAGTGTGCTTTTTTTTTGCAGAATGTCTTTTGTTTGAAGAATGTTCATTTTCCCCTTTTAATTAAAGTTATTAAATAATTAAATCATTTTCAATCAACAGAAATCTATTTTCTCTACCTTCCACCCCACATGCCCCATGGGGAAAAAAAGAACTATAAAAACAAATTCTTTATAACAATATGCATAGCCAAGCAGAACAAATTCTCTCATTTGCCATGTTCAAAAAATATATGTCTCTGTCTATACCCTGAGCCCATCATCTCTCTGTCAGGAGGTGGATAGCATGCTTCATCATTGGTCTTCTGGAATTATGAATGGTGATGGATGAATCACAGTTCCCATAAGCTTTCAAAGCTGTTTGTCTGTTCCTTTCAATATAATTGGTTTCCTTTGTAATCCTTTGTTTTATACATTTAAAACATTATTCTGAGAAGAGGTCCATAGGTTTTGCCAGACTGCCAAAGAGGGCCATGACATTAAAAAAAAGATGAAGGACACCTGGCTTTTCCTGTCCCATATTCCCTAGTATATGTCCCTGGCTGCTATAAATCCCATACAGCCTTTTTTTGTTCTTCCTCTTGCTCCCCCAAAGCTTAAAAAAAATTCCCTCTTTTGGTATCCTTAGCTTTCCTCATTAGCCTCAAATCATTCTGAGCTTCAGAGAACCTGACATAATTATTACAAGACAGCGCCTCGTTGCTTACATTTGTCTTCTCCTCCTTCCTCTTGCTACTGCCTTGCATATGTGTCTTTTTCAAATTTAAAATGGTCCATTAGTTTCCTACGGGCATACATCGGCCTCTTTAGACAACTCCCCTCTTCTTCCTCGTTCGAATTAATTCTGATCGTGTCTTTCCTAATTTAACTATTGAGGACTCCCAGAGCAGACTCAACCTGAAGAAATGGAAGCCATGGGATCCTGCACATGTTTTCATGGAACTTTTAAATCTTGTTGTCTTAAATTCTTGGGTTCCCACAGTGGACTTTGGCCAGATTTCCTCTCCTCTGTAACAGTTTCTAAGGTGGAGCCCTCACTTGTCTCCCAAGCCCAAGGCTTTGCTCATTCTGACTTTAGCCACCAGTTCCTCTTTGTTGGTTAGAATCAAGTCGAGAATAGCAGTTCCTTTTCCCACTTCCTCCAACTTTTGAAGAATGAAATTATCATCAGGTGAAGTCAAGAATTTGTCAGTTGTTGTTCTTTTGGGAGGGGAAGGGAAAGGAGAAGAAGAGAGAGGAGGGGAGAAGAAGAGAGAGGAGAGAAGAAAGAAAGAGAGGAGAGGAGAGAAGGAGAAGAGGGAAGAAGAAGAGAAAGGAAAGGAGGAGAGAGAAGGGGAGGAGAGGGATGGGAAGGGGAGAGGAGGAAAAAGGAGGGGAAGGAAAGGGAGAGAAGGGGAGGGAAGAGTTCCAGTAGATATCAGCACCATTGAAATCTCTCATCACTGCTATATAATGCTTCATACCAGTTTTGTGATCTCTTTCTAGAAATCCACCCATAGTTTCTCTTTCAGTTCAGGTGATGTATAGCAGCCTCCCATCACAACATTCCTTCTGTTTCTCCTTTTTTTTAATCTTCACCCTAGTACTTTTCATCAAACTTCCTCACTCCACAGTTCCTGGATTTCTTTGAATAACAAAACCTTAACATACAATGCTATTTAATTCTCTTCCCTCTTCCCCTCCTCCATTGAGTAAGGTAAACTGGAAGTGAACCGAATGAAATCATTCAATCTACCTTCTCTTTTTCAAAGATGAGGAAATTTGGACCCAGAGATGTTAAATCACTCACCCAAGGTCACACTGGTAGTTATCAGCATTAGAAAGAAAAGGAATGGCAAAAAACTTCAAAGGTTATATAACTCAACCTCTAACCCAAAACCTTGTATAACACAATTACAATCTCTTCATTTTACAGATGAGGAAACTAAGTCCCAAGGAGATAGCATAGGTAGCAAAGCAGAGAAATAACTAAACCCATCTTATAGGGTCATCACAGGTCTAGTGCTCAAAGTGACCTCAGGAGCTGTCAAGTCCGATTTCCTCATTTTAGAGATGAGGTGATCGAGACCTCCAAGAGCTAACTCATCAATAGGACACAGTATCCCTGATGGGATCCTTTCTTGATTATACACTGGTCCCAGCTCCCAAGCAATGCATGACCCCAGAAGACCACTCTGTAAATCTCTGATTTGCCATTCAAGAATCTGACAGACTACCCTCACTTTGAATCCAGGTCTTCAGACTCCAAATCTGACAGTTTATCCATTGTACTACACTTCCCTTAGCTAACTAGACAGTTGGGTGGTCTTGGAACTAATTGACCAAACTCAAAGAGTAGTTACAAACAAATTGATGTCAATTTGGAAGGAGGCCCTCCAGGGAATCTGTCCTTGGTCTGGTGTCATTTAACCATTGTATTGATTATTTAAATGAAGGTACAGATTCAATTCAACTCAATTCCAATTTATTAATCATTTATTTTTTACAGAGCATTGTGTCCGGTGCCAAAACTACAAAGACAAAAATAAAAACAGTCTTGCCTTCAAGGAGATGATATTCTATTGGTGAGCAAGTTTATCAAATTTAAAGACAACACAAAGTTGAGAAGGATACTAAACAGTTTGAATGGGCAGAGGGAGTACCCAATAAAATCTCATGACAATAAAACAATGGACCAAGTCTAAAACAAAATTTAATAGCCATACACAGCAGGTCTTGAGCAAATATATTATTTCTGAGCTCCTTATTTTAATAAGGATGCTGATAAAGGATAGCACGAGCAGGGAGGGTGTTCAAAAAGATGAGAAGAACGGAAACCTTTCTATAGAAAAATAGCTTAAAGGAGCTGGTATCACTCATGTTGAAGAAGGGAAGACTTAAGGGTGAGGTAGAAGTGAAAACTTGTCAGACTACACTCTAAAATCTGGTAAGGCTTTTCATGGGCAACAGGCCCAAGTTCCCCTTCCCTGGAAATCACATGATTTACAAGGACTCAAAATCAGAGCAGTAGGGAGTCACCCCTCTCCTCAGTGACACCTCAGCATATATGCCAAATGAGGACAGACGTGCTTTCTCAAATGTACGTTGGGTGGTCTACTGTTTCCTTGTTCCAATCCTTGAGGCAGATTGCCACGCTTAGATTGTACACCTGACTTCCAGCCAATGGAAGAAAAGGGTCAGCAGGCGGGTGGGGGGGGGGAGGGGAAGGGAAAGGAGAAGAAGAGAGAGGAGAGTAGAAGAAGAGAGAGGAGAGAAGAAAGAAAGAGAGGAGAGGAGAGAAGGAGAAGAGGGAAGAAGAAGAGAAAGGAAAGGAGGAGAGAGGAGGGGAGGAGAGGGATGGGAAGAGAAAGGAGAGAAGGGGAGGGAAGAGGGGTGGCCCTTTCTCAAGATCTTAACAAACCATTCTTTTCTGCTTCCTACCTTGAGAAACCTCTGAGTGTTATTTGGGTAAAGATTTCTGCTGCACACAGTTTGGGGGGTGCACACAGGAGGAACATAGTAGCAGTCTCCAACTATTTAGAGAGGTATTATGTGGAAGCAGATAAGATTTTTCCTGCTTGGTCCCAGAAGGAAGAACTAGAAACAACGGGAGAAGTTATATGGATAGATTTTGATTTGATATAAAGATTAAAAAAAACAGAGCTTTTCAAATGTGGAGTGCCCTGTCTCAGGAGATAATAGGTTACTCCTCACCAGAGGCTTCCAGGAGAGTCTGGACGGTGTTTATCAGTAAAATTGTAGAGGGGATACTGTCTAGGCATGGGTGGGTTAGATGATTTCTAAAGTCCCTTCCAAAAATGAGATCCTATGATCCCATTAATCTATTTAAAAAACATATCTAATCCATGTGCATTATAGGGGGCCAGTAGATGGTGCAGCATATGGAGCCCTAAGGGGAAGTCCTGAGTTCAAATCCAGCCTCAGACATTTACAAGCTGTGGGACCTTGAGCAAATCATTGAACCATTGTCTGCTTCAATTTTCTCAACTGTAAAATGGGAATGATAATAGCACCTACTTCCTGGAATTGTTGTCAGGATCAAATGAGATTATATTTGTAAAGGACTTACCAGTTCCTAACACATAGTAAGCTCTGTATAAATATTAATAATATTTAAATATTATAATATATAATATTTAAATATTATAATACATAATATTTAAATATTATAATATGTTATAATATATATGTTATGATATATAGTATATTATAATACATAAAATTATAATATATACTATATGTAATTATATATTATATAAATATGATAAATATTATAAAATAAATAATATTTAATATTATTAATGCTATTAGCAATAATAGCCATAAAAATAATTGTTCTTATTATTACATTTGTAAGTTTTTTAGGATGGTGCCTGGCACATATGGGATTTTTAATGACTGCTTGCTTGCTTCCTTCCTTCCTCGCTTGGGAAAGCCTTAGCAAAGTCTTATGGACCAATGACTTGAGAATGACATCAGAAAAATTCTAAGACTTTCATTGAGGAGATAGGGCTGAAACACCAACCAGAAAGTTGATTACTCATACAACTTCCTCAGCCATAGATTATCAGAGGATGCAGGATTAGACCAAGAAAACCAGACTCTCCAATATTCTTCTCAGTAAAAAACGGTGTCAACGTGACATCGGTCTCCCAGCTTAGCCCAAGGTCTAAGAAACAACACTATGAAATCAATTCAATTCATCAAGTATTTAGGAACTGCACATTATGGCATATAGTAGGCATTTAAATATGACTGACTGAATGTGCCAGGCACTGCTTCAGACATGAGAGTCACCAAAAAAAAAAAAGGAAAAAATATGGAGCAGTCCGTGCTCTCAAGCTTACATTCTAGTGGGGAGATACAACCCCCACATAAGTAAATGAAGGTGGGTACAAAGTAATCTAGAAATGGCAAATGGAGGAATCAGGAGAGGCCTCTCCCAGGATACGGACCAAACCGTGAGGTGAGCTTTGAAGGGAGCTAGGGATTCCTAGATGAAGAGATAAGGAGGGAAAACATTCCGGGCATGGGGAAGGGATGGAGGAAAGGAGACTGATGGATGTCATGTTGATACCAAGCTTACTGAGAGGATTATCTGGGGATAGAATTTGGAATAGATGACCAATGAGAGCCTTTCCATCTCTAAAATTCTGTGGTTCTGAGATGGAATGTTGAGTCGAAGGGACAACTCTTGGGTCCAGTTGGGCTGTAACTAGAGCAAAACCAGGAAGCGCCATAGTGCACAGAGCACTGGGCAGGAAATTGGAAAGATCTGCCTTCGAAGCTTGCCTCAAACACTTGCTTATTAGCTGTGTGACCCTGGGCATGTCACTTAAGCTACATCTGTCTCAGTTTCCTCATTCCTCAATCATGCCCAACTCTTTGTGGCTTCATTTTGGGGTTTTCTTGGCAGAGATATTGGACTGGTTTGCCATTTCCTTCTCCAATTCATTTTCCAGCTAAGGAACCTGAGGCAAACAGGGTCAAGTGACTTAGCCAGGGTCATACAGCTAGTAAATGTCCAAGGCCAGATTTGAACTCAGGAGGAAGAGTCTTCTTGACTCCAGACCCAGTGCTCTGTGCACTATGGTGCCCCCTAGCCATCCTCATTTGTAACACGGGAATAATAGCAGCACCTTCGCACCCAGGATCATTGTGAGGATTAAATGAGATAGCTCCTGTAAAGTGTCTTACCAGCCTATGTATATGGCAGCTTTCTCAAGGGGAATAATAAAAAATTAGACTGACAAGATTGGGATGGGTCTGAAAGCCTACCAGGTTAAAGACTGTATAGTTCAGTCTAGAGCCAATTGAAGGGTTTTTTGTTTTGTTTTGTTTTGTTTGAGAAGAGGAGAGATGGGATCAGGCCTGTGCCTTAGCAAATCATTTAGGAAGCCATGAGGAAGATGGATTGAAGTGGGTGAGGACCTGGGAGAGTTCCAGAGACAGGAGCTAAAGTAGCTTTCACTAGCACACAGGCCGGCCTCTACTACTATGTGACTCTCCTTAGTCAAGAAGCACCATAAAGAGAGGTCAGAAGCAATTCACCTTTTAAGGTCTCAGTTTCACCGGCTCTACAATGGAACTAATTACACTGCCTACAGAATATTTCTTATTAATGAATAAAGACCTGCAGTACACTGAAACCCTGAGAAGGGAAGGAGGGGAAGTGACTGATTATAAATAATGACCAAACAGTATTTAGCTCTTCTCTCTAATTTATCCTCACATCCAGACCTGAAACGTTATAGTGGCCAGATCTGGTTTTTAGTTACTCCATCTGCACCCCTACACATAGCAGGCACTCGGGAAATGTTCAGAGGTTTAGAATTAGAAAGGACTTTTGAGGTCACTTTGTCCTCCCCTTTCAGGCCACAGAGGTAGAATGACCAAGGTCACACATTTCCACTTCACCCACAACAGGATGGCCTGATCAGTTTACTGATTCCCTTATCAGGGAACACTGCAACGTTAAAGGATCATAGACTTGGAGGTAGAAAAAAAACCTCAGAGGGTGTTTAATCCACTCCTTTATTTTAGAGATGGCAAACAGAGGGCCAGGGAGGTTAAACTGTTTTTCTAAGGTCATGCAGGTAAGTAACACTTGGAGACAGGATTTGAATCAAAGGCTTCTGACTCCAGTTTTGTTGCTGCTCAGTGGTTTTTCAGTCATGTCTGAGTCCGCATGACTCTATTTGGGTTTTTTGGTTTGTTTGGTTTTTTGGCAAAAATACTGGAGTAGTTTCTCATTCTTTCTCCAGCCTGTTTTACAGATGAGGAAACTGAGGCAAACAGGGTTAAGAGACTTGGCCAGGGTCACACAGCTAGTAAGTGCCTGAGACAGATTTGAACTTATGAAGAAGCTGAGATACTCTATCCACTCCACCACCTTGTTGCCCATTCTGACTCCGGAGTCAGCACTTTTTCCTCATACCAAAGTCTCTGCTCAGCCCACTGTCCATTCAGCCTGAGCTGGTAGTGCATTCTCAATATGAGTCAATAGTATGATATGTCATCTCCCCAGTGAGAAGTAAGCTCCTTGAGGGCAAGAAATATTTCATTTAACTCTTTCTTCCCTGGTAGCCTGATGTACAACCTGCTTAACAAGTGCCTTGTTCATTGAAAACTCGTTTGCCGATCTCCTGTTAGACTGTGAGCTCCTTGAGAATAAGTATTGTCTTTTACCTTTCTTGGAATCCCCAGGGCTTAACATAGTGTTTGGCACATAGTAGGCTCTTAACATATGCCTACTGGATTGATTTGAGTTGACCACCAGAGTTACTTTGAATTTACCCTGTAAACATTTTGCATTTATTTCTGTTCTGTGTTCCTGTTGTTCCTATAGAACATACGTCTCATGTTGGCAGGCACTGTTTTCACATTTCAAAACAACAGAACAGACTTTTTGAAGCGCCCACTGTGTGCAGTGCCCCAGAGGTGATGCTAGATTTAGATAAGATATGCTTCCTGCCCTCTAGTAACATATTCTGGTAGGGTATGAGAGTAACCACTATCACACATGTATTGGATGAAACATGTATTTCGGAGTTAGAGAATAAAGTGAAATCTGAGGTGTGAGGAGGAAGAAACAGATGAGCCTTGATGAAATAAAATGGTTTGGTAGGAAGAGTACTGGCTTTGGAGCCAGAAGACTTAGGTTTAACTCACACCTATGTGACCCTGGGCAAGTCACTTGTCTAACCTGGGTCTCAGTGTCTACATTGGTAAAATGAATGGGTTGGACTAGGTAATCTCTGTGGCCCCTTCATGCCCTAAAAGTAGGTTCTACTGATCATGAAGGGCAATAATTAGAAATTTCTTGGGGGGAGTTCCTCTTGAATAGGGCTGAAATTTTTAAAAGTCCGATGTTCTTACACTCCCACCCCTACCCAAAAAAAGAAAGAAAGAAAACCAGCTCAAGCCTATGCACTATGTAGCAAAAAAAGTGCTTTGAATTGAGATTCAGAAGATCTGGGTTAAATTTCAAGATGGAACTTGGGAAAGCAACTTCCCTCTTGTAAGAAATGAGGGGTTTGGATGCCATGACCTCTAAAGGTGTCTAGTTTTGAAAATTCTCTGCTTCTGATTCCCTCTCTCAGATTATCTTCTTTTAAATTCCTATGCCTGGAGGGCACTCCCTCCTGAACTCCGCCTCTTGGAATATCTGGCTTCCTTCAAAGCTCAAACTCCTCTGTGATCTTTCCTGGTATTCTCCCAGTCCTGCCCTACCTGCCCTACCCTGCCCTACCCTGCTCCCTCCCCACCACCAGCTGCTAAGGCCTCTTCCTTCCCTTCATTATCTGGTGGATTTATTTTGTATTTGTCTAAAGCTGAAGTTCTTTTTTTTTTTTTTGGCTTTTTGGAGGGCAATTGGGGTTAAGTGACTTGCCTAAGATCACATGGCTAGTTTGTGTCTGTGTGTCTGTGTGTGTGTGTGTTAGGTGTCTGAGGTCAGATTGGAACTCAGGTCCTCCTGACTTCAGGGCAGGTGCTCTATCCACTGTGTCACCTAGCCGCTGGTAAAGTTCTTAACCATTGTTTTTTATGCTATGGTCCCCTTGGTTGTTGTTCAGTTATTTCAGTCATGTCCAACTCTTCCTGACCCTATTTGGGGTCTTCTTGGCCAAAATACTAGGGTGGTTTGCCATTTTCCATCTCCAGCTCATTTTGCAGATGAGGGAACTGAGGCAAACAGGGTTAAATGACTTGCCTAGGGTCACACAGCTAGTAAGTGTCTGAGGTCAGATGTGAACTTGGGTCTTCCTGACTTCAGGAGCAGGTAGGTGGCATAGTGAATGGAGTGCTGGGTCTGAAGTCAGGAAGACTTATCCTGTTGTTTGTCCATACTGTGATACCCCTGAGAATGGGCATGCCGTTTCCCATACTAGAATGCAAATGCCTGTAGCCCTCCTGGGGTCTATTTTGCTGCTGTCTTTGTATCTCTCGTGCCTGGGAAGCGATTGGCACATAGTAGGCACTTAGTAAATATGTGCTGATTGATTGAGTCCCCACCCGCCTACCCTCATTTTTCATGGGCTCCTTCTTAATGTCCCTTCTGGGCTGGGAAGGGAGGCTATCCCTGCTCCTAATGTTGGCTAAGAAGGCACCTTCTCAGCCTCTTTAACTCAACCACCTGGCCATAGCTTCTACCAATGTGACTATCATTTTCTCTTCAATAAAAGGTAAACTCCTTGAGGGCAGGGAGTTTTTGTTTGTCTTTATATCCCCAGAACCTGTCATGGAGTGCCAACATAAATGCTATTGGGTTGATTTGATTTCTGTTCTGTAGAGTTGGGTATTCTCTTTTCTCTCATAATCAACCATGTTGTAGATTGGATTCCAATGTTGGTCCAATGCATCTTGCCAAACAGCTTTGGATTAAAAGGGTGGAACAGGCCTGGAGTCAAGAAGACCTGAATTTAAATCCGACCTTATACCCCTACTAGTTTTAAATTAATTACTTTAATTCAAATTTATTTTAAATCTGATTTACAAAGCCTCCCTGTGTGACCCTGAGAAAGTCACGTCACTTCTGTTTACCTCAGTTTCCTCATCTGTAAAAGGGGATAATAATAGCACCTATCTTCCCGTTGTTATGAGGGTCAAATGAGAAAATAAGTGTAAAGCGCTTGGCCCAGTGTCTGGCACTCAGTAAATGCTGTATAAATGTGGGCTATTAAAAGTCACTGGAAAGCAGCCCAAGGGGAAGTCTAGAATGAAGAGTAGTGGAACCAAAGGAGTGTAACTTAAAACCCTTTTTAAGCCTCTGGATGTCCTTGAGGGCTGCTTCCCAGCCTCCAGCCCTTCAGAGATGACCAAAACAGGCAAGGAAAACCTTGACATGCTGGTTTCTTTTAAGTCAGGAGCAGCATGCCATCTCCCTCCCTCCCTTGGTCTCTTAGCATCCCATGTTGCCAGTTTCCTCCCTCCTTCCAGCCAGGTACCTTTGTCTCTCCCACACCCAGATCAGCTCGCTGCCCCTGGGATGGTTAAGATAGCCATATCTCTTAGCCTAGATTGACACAAATAGACATGGCCTGGCCTGTCTTGTGGGGTTGGATGGGGAGGTAGGGAGGTGCTGAGGAGACCTGGTCCTGGTCCTGGTCCTAGAACTGCCATTCACTAGTTGGGAAACACTTTGGGTAAGTCACTTAATTTTGAGCAAAAAAAAAAATCGCTCTTACAGGAAGCCTGGATAGGCAGCAACTCACCCTCCTCCTTCCACTCCATCCCACCCGTCCCCAAATCTGAGGGTCTTAGTGCACTGAAAGCTATGAGTCAACACTGTGGCCAAGTAGAGTGTAAGCTCTTTGAGACCAGGGTATAGCTTATTTTCATCTCTATTCCTGTCGCCTGGCTTCACATCTGGTACATGGTAGGTACTTAAATGCTTGCTTATTAAGAGAGCACTTTCCCATCTGCACCAAATCACTTTGTTTTTTTTGTTTTGGTTTTTTTTTTCCACACCATAGTTTAGACAGTCTTGAGTTTATCAGTGTTTTTCTTAAACCAGAGCACCCAGAATGGAATACAGTAATCTAGGTGTAGTCTGATAACCAAGGAGCAGAGGAGTGGGACAGTCACCAATCTATTTCTGGAAGCCCTGCTGCTCTTAATGCAGCCCAAGATTGAAATTGTTTTGTGGTTTGGGGTGTGTGTGTGTGTGTGTGTGTGTGTGTGTGTGTGTATCTTGCCCCATCTGATTATGACTCATGTTGAGCCTGAAGTCCACTTCAACTCCAGATCTTTTTCAGAGTATCTGTTGGCTAATTCTGCCTCTCCCGTCTTGTGGTTGCACTCCCACTTAGATGAGTATAAGGGGTAACACTGATCCCCGTTGAATTTGATCTTATTAGAGGCAGTCCAAAGTTCCAGGCTGTCAATGCAACCTGTGGCAGTTACCCATCGTGTTAGTTATCCTTCCCAGTTTTGAGTCAACTAAAAATTGGATAAACCTACCATTCTTGCCTTTGTCCAAGTCGCTGATTTAAAAAGAAAAAGCCAAGCACAGATCCCTGGGGGACTCCAATGGACAGCTCCTGTCAGCTAGATATTATACAATTTCTCTTTAAGCTCAGGCATTCATTCAGTTCTGAATCTTTCTTAATGTATTGTTGACCTAATCAGCCTTGTTGCTTTCACCTTATAAGTACCCTGTAGCCCTCTGATTGGAGGGTGGACTCATAAACTCTTCTATTTAAGGAGACATCTCCTCAGATATCTCTTTATTTCCCATCCAACTCATTTTGCACTTATTTTGGACTTCTCTGGCTTCCCCTCCATGCTCCCTCACTGGATTCTTCCCCTCCTTCCCCTGCTTTCAGGGTTTTTTTTTTTTTCCTCATGTATGGGTTTCCCTCTTTAGATTGTAAGCTCCTTGAGGGCAAGAACTGTATCCCTAATGCTTAGCACAATGCCTGGAATATAGTAGGCACTTAATATTTACTGACTATTAAATCATATCTTTTCCATCTTCTCCATGAGAATAGATGCTTTATAAAATGTTTTGCTAAGACCTAGATGCTGTATCCATAGCATTCCCTTTCTCTACTAGTTAAACAATTCTCTCTAAAAAGGCAAGAGACCAGATGAGTTCCAACCCCTTCATTTTACAGATGAAGGAAGCTGAAGTGACTTACCCAAGGTTGCCAAGCCAGTTCACAGCAGGGCTTGGAATTCTCCAGCGTCCCTGTACGTTGCTGAGGGGAACGTGTAAAGGAAGAAGAGAAGAGAACAAAAGTAACACTTTGAAATTTGTCTTCTTGTCCCCATTGGCTCACTTGAAGGCAAGCGTAAACAGTGGCGCTGTCTAAGGCTGAGTATGATAGAGAGACCCTGTTCCCTTGGCTCCACATCCTGAGATCCAAGGGCATAATAAATATTAATAAAACTTTGCAAGCTAAATCACTTTATTTATGAAGTTAAGGACATAAACTGGGTTTGTTATGTCTAGAAGGAAGAGAGTCATTTTCTTGCCTCTCTTTCTGGTAAATTTTGCCTACGTTTTGGGTAAGTTCTCATTCTGTCACTTGAGGGAAAGTTTTATAGTCTGTTATTCTGAAAACTAGAGATCCCCAATTGTGTGTTGGGTTATGTGCACAGGGCTAAGTCTGGTGTAGAGGACAGAATATTGGCCCTCTTCCTTACTGCCTGTCCACATCCAGTCAGTCACCAAGCCTGTTCCTTTCTATTTCCATGATCTGGACCCCTGTCCACTTCATGCTCCCATCCCAGCCAAGTCCCTCTTTGCCTCTCTAACAACAGCTAAGATTTACATTGCAGTTTAGATTTGCAAAGCACTTTTCACATGTTATCTAATTGGATCTTCATAACAACTCTGAGAAGGGAAGTACTATTATTATTCACATTTCTACAGATGGGGCACTGAGGCTGAGAGAGGTTAAGCAATTTGCCCAGAATCACACAGCTAAGGAAACGTCTGGGGCAGGATTTGACTTCTGGTCTTCACGACTTCAAGTCCAATGCTCAATTCCCTGTGCCACCCACACCTACTAACCTTCTGATTGGTTTACCTATTTCCAATCTCTCCTTTCTCTAATATTTCCTTCACATAGATGCAAAAAAAAAATACAAAAAATCTTCTTAAGGTGCAGGTCTGATCATAACTCTTCTCTGCTCAAGTCTTTGTGGGTTCCCTCTTACCACCTCTTGGATAAAATACAAAGTCTTCAGCTCCTATTGAAAGCCCTCTAAATTTCTAAATGGGTCTTTGTTCCTTGATCAACAAAAGGTGGGGACCGGGACCCATCTAATCTCCGGTGTCCCTTTTAGATAGAGTTACTTAACTGATAGAAGAAGGAAATGCTGCATTGGATATAGTTTAGCTAAGTCTCAGCAAAGCATTTGATGAATCTGGTTACAACCGTAGTGTTACTCCCCTTTATGCATTCTATGTGTTAATCAATCTGTTCTACTTGCTGCTCCTCATACAAAACATTCCAGTCCCCATCTCCATGCCTAGGCTATCCTCTCCCTCTTCATGTGGAACTCTTAGAATCGTGCCTCCCTTCAGTGCTTAACTCAAACAACACCCCCTACAAGAGAAGTTCCTGATTCCCCAGTTAGTAGCCCACCCTCCCCATTATTTTGTAATTACTTGGCAAATATTTTGTATTCATGTATACAATCAGTCCCCAACTTTTGTGGGAGCAACTTTCCTAGAAAACAGCAAGAAAGTAAAAAAGTCAAATGTCGATGCATTGAATCTCTGGGAAATAGGGGGTTAGGTTCCTGACACCACCGAAAACTATAATCTTTCCTAGGGATTGCTGAAAATACACTTTTCTGCATATAATTCTTTATAACAAAACATTAATTCTGAGAATATGCACTTTTCCTAGCACAATAACCATAAAATAACCCATAAAATGCAGGGCAGAGGAGAGGGAATGCTGGATGGAATGGGGAGGGGCAGGGGCAGCCATGTCAGAACTCAGAAGTAAAAGAGGGAAAGGGGGCAATCTGCCTTCTCTAATCGCCCTTTCAGCTCTGTGGTTGAATTGTTCCCAGATGCCTCTGCTGAGTCCCCAGCCTGGTCTGAGCTTGGAACTCCCACCTGGGGCAGCTTGGCCAAGGTCTGTCTGAGGAAGCTAGGGCTGGCCTTGCTCTTTCATGATGCTCTACAGGAGCTTGGCTGGAATGGAGCCGGGCAGTGGGGAGAAGAAAGGGCTCTAGAGTGGCCATTGGAGCACCTGGAAGAGAGTGAAGGAGACCATATTTGCCACATTTCTCATTTACCCACAAATGTAGTGACTTTTCCATTTTTTTTTCAGTTCCCTCATTGCACACTTGAGAGGGTTCTTTAGCACATTCCAGAGCAGATTCACAAACACTTTTATGAACATTTTCCTCCTTTTTGCCAACACAAACTTGTGCCCATCACGCCTCTCATGTTTTTCTCTACTGCTCCTAACTCCAGCGTGCTGGGTTGCCAATAAGAAAGTGAGAATGAGGCCACTAATAACCCGAATGCTTGAAGTCAAGAAAGTTAAATGTGTGAATAGTGAAGGTTGACTGTACATATGTATGTGTTGTATTTCACCCCCAATAGAATATAAGTGCTTTGAGAGCAGAAATTCATTTTTGTCTTGGTACCCCAAGGGCCTGGCAGGCCAGCTGATACATTGTAGGTGCTTAATACATTTGGGTTGATTGATTGACTGAATAGTTGACCTGGATCCTGCCTTTGACACCAACTCAGTCAGGTAACCTTGAGCAAGCCCACCCACCCCTTTGAAGCCTCAGTTTCCTCATCAGTAAAATGGAGTTGGACTCAATGATCTTGAAAGCCTATTTCAGCTCTGAACCTGCGAAAATTGTTTCTAGCACTAGCTTTATGTCCTCACGTCTAGCTAAATATCTGCCCTCCCTCCAGGAGCCCGATCGTGTTTGGGAAGCAATATGTATGTTTGTATATATCTGCTTTCATTTACTTGACCTCAGATCTCAAGAAGGGGAAAGGGAGAAACATGGTTGGCCTCTTACAATGAAAGAACCCAACTGCATGAGCAGAAAGGGTCAGCATCTCCAAGCTGCATTTGCTGAATTGTGATTACAAGAAGTCCCTGAGCAGGGAGGGCTGTGAGGGTTTTCTCACCTTACAGTCAGACAGCTCAACTTTTAAATGTCTGACAGCCTCAGCATTAAAGTTTAATAACAACAATAATACTTTGTTCTATTTACATAGCACCTTTCATCCCAAGAACTCAGAGGGCTTTACAGACATTAGCGAATTAATCTTCATATCATTCCCCCTCCCTTCTTCTCTTCTCACCCTCCCCAGCCAAGTTAGGGGCAAGTGTTACTATATTCATTTTACAGACTGGAAAACAAAGGGTCACTCTACTCTGGGTGTCAGTGAAAGGAAACAAAAGATGCTCTGTGCTATGATCATGTACCATGCCAGCAATTGGCCTTCCTACTAATGCTGCATACACATCACAGACCAGAACCTTATGAAAAGTCAAAGCAGGCAACCATGTAGACAGTGTGATTTAAGGTTTGCTGTTGTTGTTGTTGTTGAGGACCAATGACTTCAGGAGGGAGACATCTTGACTTGCTAGTGAATTGGATTTAAGTGAGGCAAGCCTGAGCAGAGTCATCAGCCTCACTCTCTCCTCCAGAGTCATCTGAGTTCAGTAGCAAGATATAGGTCAGGACAACTGGAGATAGCCCTGGATGCAGTGAGAGACCTTGGCCTTTATAAATTAAGGTCTTTCCCAGATCTCAGTCTGTCTGGGGCAACATCTGTTCAATAAAGGCTAGGTAAAAAAAAATGAGGCAAAAGATGTCCTTGTTTGCCTTCACAAAAGAATCAATATGGGAGGGGAAGACCCTCAGTCTCTGACAAGAACAGAAACTGCTGTTTTTACTTACTCTGAGCCACCAAAACCCTAAAAATGAGCAAGTGATTTAAGGAATGCCACCCAAAAACACCTCTTCCATTGGCCTGACTTAAATTGCTCCATTAGAGATTCACTCTCTTAGCTGAGACTTATTAGAACCCCTCTATTAAAACATCTAGCATGGCGTCTAGCCCATGATAGGCAATGAGCAAATACTTATTGATTTATCAATACAAAAATTCCTAGGAAAGAGAGTGTTGCCAGTTTTTAAGACTAGAGAGTGAATTAGCTTCTGAAATTGCTTTCCAATGAAACTGCTGGCTGTGGGAAAAGCTCTGAAGGAAGGGATCTTAGGTAAATTTTGATCAAAAAATTGTTGTAATGCATGTACAATCCAGGAAGTTTATCACCAGAGAGGATACCACAGTAGAGTTTTTAGAGCAACCAGAGAATACTGGTTCCTCAGAATGGAAACCCTTGAGAAGTTAGAATTAAAAAAAAAACAGTTTAAGAGGGGACTAAAAATAACCTTTACTCACTTTATAACTTTGCCTACATCTGGCCCTATGAGACAGAGTGAGTCAACCTTGTAAAGGAAAATGAGAGAGGAAGGGAGGTATAGAACTCTGCAGGTTCTCTGGTCAGCTGCCGGTCCTGAGAAATGAGATGACAAATTAAAAGGCCCAGGGCTTCTTTAAGTAAACAAAGTTCTTGGCTAAACTCAAACCAAACATTTAATAAGCACTGACTATATATTAGGTGAGAGGACACAAAAACAAAAGGAAAAAAAAGCCAATACTTGACCTCAAGAAACTTACATTCTATTGGATGCTTTGAGTAATTAAAAAAATAATAATAAACCTCATTTGAAATTTTGCATGAGCTGATCATCAGAGTCAAAATTAACTGGCGTGAAGCCCCACGATGACCTCCCAAGGGAATATGCCACATGGGGAGAGAAGTGGGCAAGTTCTGCCAACCAGCCCTGCCCAGCAGTCTAGTCAGTGACCTGTGAAGGCTTTCTTCTGGGGTGTGAAGGAAGGGGAGCCCAGCACAGTGGCTGCCCTCCCGGAAGCCATTCCTATTTCCTTGGTGGCAGACTGCGCTTTTTACCACCTGAGCTTTGGCTCACAAAAGGAGGCTGTTTTATTTGGCAGGTGGGAAATCACTCCAATTGTACTCCTCTTCTGCTTTCTCAAATAAATATACAGATGCTTTTACTTCCCACAAAGAATTGTTATCACCGTTTGAATCTAGGTTGTCACAAAAACAAACATCTTATTTTTAAGCAGCAAAAGCAGAACGTTGCCATTCCTTGGAGTGGAAGTAACTCACCAAAAGACTGAAACTGGAGATCATTGGTGAGATGAAGTGAATTCTAGCATGTCTTTCCACATTTCTGCAGAACCCAGTTCTAGAAATTAACAAAGACTGTCACAATGGGATCCACACTGAAGGACTCACTAAGCTGGGTGCTCCAGAACTAATCCAGCTCATTTCAATTAAGGTAGGATTTATTAAAGCACCTACTATGTCCCTGGGGCAGTTAGGTAGTGCAGGCCCTGAAGTCTGAAGACTCAACTTCAAATTTGGTCGCAGATACTTACTAGTTGTGTGACCCTGGGCAAGTCACTTCACCCTGTTTGCCTCAGTTTCCTCATCTGTAAAATGAGCTGGAGAAGGAAACAGCAAACCACTCTAGAATCTTTGCTAAGAAAACCCCAAATGGTGCCATGAAAAGTCAGACAATTGTAAAATGACTTAACTGACTATATCCCAGGCACAGGGCTAAGCTAAGCGTTCAGGCAATTCACCCCAAAATGAAAATGACTCTTCCCTGCAATAGCTTCCCAAGAGGGTTGTGGTGAGGCTCAAATGAGGAAATATATAGACTATATGCAAAGCATTTTGCAAATTCGAAGGTACTATTTAAAGCCCAGTTACTAGCATTAGATCATTTGCTGTGCACAGGGGGATGGAGAATTGGCAAGCAGATGCAAGGGAGCAGATTAAAAGAGGAGATGAGACTGGTGGCCCTGAGCAAGTAACTTCATATCTCCTTCTGTCTTCACTTTTCTGTGTATATATTTCACCTCAGAAAAAATGCAGCTCTTCAGAACCAGGAGAACTTTGCACACAATTAGGGACACATCATATCTGTTATGACTGACTTTGATATAATGGGCTCCCCTCAGCAATGCAAGGCTGTAAGACAACTCCAAGGGACTCATGATGGAGAGGGCTATCCACATCCAGAGAAAGAACCAGAGTCTGAATGCAGACTGAAGCAAACTACTTGCTCTCTCTCTCTCTCTTTTCTTTTGTTTTGAGCCTTCTTTCTCGTTGTTCACTTTTTGGTTATTGGTTATAATTCTTCTTTACAACTTTACAACTTGACTTATGTTTAGTGTGAAGGTGTTTGTAGAACCCATATCAGATTGCATGCCATCATTGGCAGGGAAGGAGAAAAATTTGGAACTCAATTATGGAATAAATGTTGTAAACTAAAAGTAAATAAGTAATTTTTTTAAAAAGAATACATGAAAAAATACCAAAAAAAAAATAAAACTGTAAAATGATTTTTTTTTAAAGTGAAGTTCTTTGAGGCCAGAAGCTTTTTTTTCATTTTTTGCTCTGAATCTCCAGTGTCCAGCATCTGGTATAGGTAGCATTTAATAAATGTTTGCTCCACTGAATTGAGTGGAATTGGGCAGGGCACTGGTGATGCTATCACACCATGCTAAAGCCAACCCTGATAGAGCATTCAATGTCTTGGCATGTCCCTTTAATTCAAAAACAGTTTTGATTTGGGCAATAAATTTGATAGCCAAGTTGTGTGAAGTCTAAGGTTAAACCACTTGGTCAGCAAAAATCAAGTGCCTTGAGAGTGCCTGGAAATGCACTAGTTGTCAAGGAAAGAGAGTTTGATGCAAATATCCAGGAATCATTCTCATAATTTTCAGTCATTGTCTGAATGTGGGAAACCACCTCTGAGGTCAAATAATAAAACAGGATGATTCCAAAGGGGTCAAAGAAATAAGGTAAATTATGTTTAAGAATGAAAACGCTGTTTGGAATATTGACTATAACAAATCAGGCCCACTGGCTTCTAGCTGCAGGTGCGTTTTTAATGTCCTTAAACCTTAAGACTATAGAGTAAACATCTATGGAGTGCCAAAAGCTCTTTTGGACACATATGGCTGATTCTCTCATTGCTTTCCCATGTAGTGACTCAGTAATGTACAAACTTGGTTTCCCAAAGTCTTAAAGGATTCTTTATGAATGACTGTAGTTTTCCTTGGGTCTAGATGTGAATAATTCTCAGGGATACTAAGCAGATTTGGAGTACTAGCATTGCCTCTCCACAGTGTTTGTAACACTAAGTAAGAGATGGTTCTCTTTATTCCAAGGTGCTACCAACAATTGGGTGGTTGAAGTCAAGAGGAGACCTGCCATGATGCAACAAAAAGAAGCATGAAAATAAATGTATTTATTTTTAGTTTTCAACATTCACCTCCACAAGATTTCAAATTCCAAATTTTCTCCCCATTTCCCCTCCCTCTACCCCAAGACTGTGTGCATTCTGATTACCCCTTGCCCCAATCTACCCTGCCTTCCATCACCACCACCCCTTCTCTTATCCCCTTCCCCTTTTATTTTCCTGTAGGGCAAGATAGATTTCTATATGCCATTGCCTGTATATCTTGTTTCCCAGTTTCATGTAAAAACAATTTTTAATATTTGTTTTTAACTTTTTGAGTTCCAAATTTTCTCCCCTGCTTCCTCCCTACCCACCCTCATTGAGAAGGTAAGCAATTCGATAATAGGTTATACATGTGTACTCAAGCAAGATACTTCCATAATAGTCATGTTGTAAAAGACTAACTATATTTCCCTCCGTCCTATCCTGCCCCCTATTTATTCTATTCTCTCTTTCGACCTTGTCCCTCTTCAAAAGTGTTTGAAGAAGCAAAAAAATAACAAGAAAGACAGAGCAGACTGTGAGTGGGATTGTGAACCAGGTAAAGTGGGTCTGGGATGCTTTTTCATTTCCCTTTAAGCATCCTCTCCCTTTCTCCAGACATGCTGTCATCCAGACTGCCTAGAATCTTCCATCCAGGTTTGTCTTACCCTGGTCATTGTTGTTCATCCTTGTTCTCTAAGAGGATCAATAACATCAGGAAGTTGATTTCTAGACTTGCAAGTGAATTGGATTTAAGTGAGGCAGGGCTGGGCAGTGACCAGCCTCACTCTCTCCTCCAGCATCATCAGGGTCTAGTAGCAAGATATAGGTCAGGATGATTGGTGATGGCCCAGGATGCAAGAGGAAACTTTGACCTTTTTTTAAGCTAAGGTTGTTCCCAGGTTTCATTTTGTCCGAGGCAATGTCCATTCAGTAATTAAAAGCTAGGTAAGAATTGAGGCAAAAGAAAGCCTGGTTTGCCTTCACAAAAGAGTCAGTCTAGTGGGAGAAGACCCTCAGAGTTTCTGACGCTGGTCTTACTCATGAGTTCTAATCTTGATTTTGCCAGTTGTGACCTCGGGCAATCTATAGCCTCCCTGGGCCTGTTTCCTCATGTGTAAAATGAAGAATTTGGATCTGAATTCAGATGACTTCTGAGCAAACTTTATCTAAACCTATGACCCATATACTGAACCTTTTCCTCCATAGTAGGATTGATCCCTTTCACTTAGCCATCTTTAAGCAGAGGCTGAATAATCACTTGTTGGATATAGTATAGAGAGAATTCCTGTTCAGGGATGTGTCAGATTAAGCTACCTCTGAGATTACTTCTAATTCTGTGATATTGTGATTCTTTCATTTTGCCCCCATCAAATCTGCTGATTATGGTATTCCTGTTACCAAAATAAACAAGGCAGGGCACCCAAGCTGTGTGTGGGAAGACAGCAACTGAATTCACAAGAGCACCTCACAAGTGTGCCGGCCTCTCTCCTATACTGCCACTAACTGCAATCAGTAGATTGAAAAAGAAAGAAAGAAAAGAAACAGGATTTTCTGGATAGTGTTCTAGGTTGATCCACTAAGGAGCAGTTATAGAACCAGTCACCCTTGAAGAAGGAGAGAGGAGAGCCAGGTGAAACCTTTTTTTCTGTAGAGCACCAAGGCTGGAGGAGTTTTATTTTCTCATTCCTAGGAGACTTTCTCTGTATAAGTAGCCCTCTTTGAGTAACTTGGTACTCTGTATGTCCCTGGCAGAGTCTTGTGTGACAGGTCATGTCGTGAGCTGCCTGAGGCTTGGGGCGCAGAGATCACCAAAAGGTTTGGCAGTGATTAATCTGCCATAAGGTCTTCGTCCTTGACAACACCTTCTGAGACTTTTCTTACTTTATCAGGTGTTCCTGTACTACAGATCAGGGACCCTGAGAGCTTCATACTGTTATTAGCCAATTACAATGGAAAAACCCAAGGGTTCGGAGTTAGGAGAAGGGACTTCAAATCTTAGTCCCTCCCTTAGCTGTGTGACCTTGGGTGAATCATATAAAGCTCTGAGTTTCTGTGCCCTCATCCTTAAGAAGAAGATAATGGGAGATGCAGGCTCTATTTCCCAAAATATTTTCTCCCAGAACACCAGAATATAAAAACAAAGATGTCACGATGTCTATGGAGCAATATGTACCTTGGGGGACCAGGATATTCCAGATGGAGGCTGATCCTCCACTTTTCCCCTTTACTACACTCAGGAAATCTTCAAACCAAGGGAAGAATGGGCACTGTTGCAGAACCAAATTAGGGAAAACCAGGCAAAAGACGGCAAGAATGCTGAATCCTCCTAACCTTCATGGATTTAGGGACTGGTTTTGGTCTTCTTGAAAGATAATGGGGTTTTTCTTTGTCGGTGAGAGGAAAGGATTACCTGTGGTCTGCACACATTCAGAACCAAGTTCTATCAGTGAAAGGTTCCCACGCTTTTCCTCGCTTTGGGAGAAGCCTGGCTGGATTTCTCCCCAGTGACAGCATAGGCTGAGCGTTCCAGCAGCCTCCTGCCGCCCACTGTCAGCGTGGGTCACTGTCACCCAGATGCCTGAGGTGGAGCCTGCTCTCTCCAGGACTTCCCCCACCCCTTCTGTGCCCATAACTTTGAAACTACATGACACCTTAACCTTTATAAAGATTTCTTCAGGACAGCATTTAAAAACACCCAAATCTTTCCTGACCTTTAGATTTTAGAAGAGGTTTTTTTTTTAAATTGATGTTACAATATTTTTTTCCCCCAGCCATGGCATTTTTAAAGCCATTTCAAGGGGGAAGTTCACTTTAACTTCCTCATCTTATTTCAGGCCAATCATTAATCATGAAGGGAAGATACCACTGACTCAGATCCAGCTTTATGATGCTTTTGTATTCCTGCCACTTCCCTTCTGTGATCCAGAGGCAAGTCCTAACCTTTCTTGTTTATAATCTCCAGCTGCAGCCTTTGAAGATCAAGCTCCAGTACTCCTTTATTACCGTCCTTGTCCACCATGCTGGAGAAATATGGCAGCTCTAGCGCACTGGTCTGTAAAGACGGGTCTTTGTAGGATTCCATAGAGAAAGCTGGGTGGCTGTCACAGGCCACTCTGCAACAGTAGGACTTTTTCTACTCAATCAAACCCTTAGTATGTGCCAAGCACTGTAATTGCTAGGGATACAAAAAGAGGCAAAAGGTAGTACTTGTCCTCAAGAAGCTTTGAATCTAATGAATTCATAGAGTTTACAATGTAATGGTTCATAAGTGATGCAACTCATGTTCTTAAAAGTGTAGTGATTCCTTTTATGACACAAATATGGTACTGACACCTAAATCAGGGAGAGACAAAATGGAGAAAGAAAATTATAGACCAATCCCCCTCATGAATATAGATGCAAAAATTTTAAATAAAATATTAGCAAAAAGACTACAGCAACTTATCACAAGAATAATACATTTTGATCAGATTGGATTTATTCCAGGAATGCAAGGACAGTTCAATATTAGGAAAACCATCAGTATCATTGACCATATCAACAATAAAACTAGTAGAAACCATGTGATTATCTCAACTGATACAGAAAAAGCCTTTGACAAAATACAACATCCATTCCTATTGAAAACACCAGAAAGTATAGGAATAAATGGAGTTTTCCTTAGAATAATAGGTAGCATCTACTTAAAGCCATCAGCAAGTATTATATGCAATGGGGATTAAGTAGAAGCATTTCCAATAAGATCAGGGGTGAAACAAGGATGTTCACTATCACCCCCCTTATTCAATCTGGTACTAGAAATGTTAGCAGTAGCAATTAGAGAAGAAAAAGAAATCAAAGGAAAAGTGTAGTGAGATCCTGAACCCTCTCTCCCAGAACAAACCCAGTTACATTACCCTTTCAGGATTCTAAAAGGTTGTCATTTTTTTCAGTTTTATCTAACTCTTTGTGACCCCACTTGGGGTTTTCTTAGCAGAGAAACTGGAGTGGCTTGCCATTTCCTTCTCCAGTTCATTTTACAGATGAGGAAACTGAGGCAAACAGGGTGAAGTAACTTGCCCAGGGTCACACAGCTAAGAAGTGTCTGAGGCTGGATTTGAACTCAGGAAGATGAGTCTTTCTGACTCCAGGTCTGGCATTCTTAAGTCAAGAAGGTGTCTTTGAGGATTTGGGGGTGACTGTCTCTCGTGCTACCAACTGGATGCCTGTCCATCATCAGTGCCCAGTTAACTAATTAATATCAGTTGCCTTTTTGTTAAGGCATATTTTCTGAAAATTAGTAGAAGTAGGGAAGTTAGAAACATATCCCCCTAATATTTTAGGGCACACTCAACTCTATCCTACCTTGGTCTAGCCATTGAGCCAGTATGCTCTTTGAGAACTGGGACTGTCTTTGCTTTCCTTCGAATTTCAGGGCTTAACAGAGTGCCTTGAACAAAGTAGATGTTTCATAAAGGTTAGCTGACTGATTGACAGTTCTACCTAGTTACATCTAGGAGTCAAAGGTAGGAAGAGTAGGTCACAGGGAGGAGAAAGAATCCCCTGTGTGTGTGTGTGTGTGTGTGTGTGTGTGTGTGTGTGTGTGTGTTGTTCAGGGTGGTAATTATTTTGTAGGTTTTAAAAAGTAAAAGATGCCATTTCTGCCTTTGAGGAACATAAGCTAGTTAGGAGATCAGACAAGTAAACTGCACAAGCAAGGATGGGGAAGATACGGTTAGATAACAGATCATGTGGAAAAGATCTGGAGGTTCAGGTGGACTTCCAGCTCAAAATGAGCCAACGGAATGGTGTAGCGACCAAAAAAAGTCAACATAATATTAGAACACATTGATAGCAGGATGGTGTTGAGAATACGGGAAGGGAAAATGCTGGTTGCTTTTGTCTTGCTCATAGTATGAAAACTCTTGTGTTCAGATCTTGGTACCAACAATTTAGAAAAGACATTGATAAACTGGGATGCATGTCGAGGAAGGTACGTAGGATGGTGAGGAGGCTCAACAGCATAGCATTCGAGGATTGACTGAAGTAATTAATGATCTCTAGCCTGAAAAAGGAAAGACTTGAGGGCGGTGGGGAGGCAGCAAAGAGGAGATGCATAGCAACAATATTTAAGTATTGAAACGGCTATTAAGTGAAAGGGGAAGGGGTGGACTTGTTCTGCTTGGATCCAGAGGACAGAGCTAGAAGCAATGGGGGGAAATTGAGAACAAGTAGAGTCAGATTTGTTCTAAGGGGGAAAAACCAAATGAACAAACTTATTAATGCTTAGAGCAGTCCAAAAATGGAATGGGCAGCAAACTGGTCATTTGGTCAAGGATGAGGAATGGCCCTAAATAACACTAATGAACTAACAGTTTTATAGCACTTTAAGGTCTACAAAGCACTTTACAAATATCATTTCATTTTATCCTCTCAATAACCATAAGAGGTAAATGATAAATTTTTATCATTTATTATGTCATAGAGACTTTTTTTGGCCACTACATCATACAGTTGACTCATTTTGAGATGGAAGTCCACCTAAACCCCCAGATCTTTTCCGCATGAACTGTTATCTAAATTCTCCCCATAAACTGAGGCAGACAGAACTTAAATGACTTGCTTCAGGTCACACAGTGAGTGCCAGAGGTTGGATTTGAACTCAGGTCTTCCTGACTCCAGTTCTAACAATATCCACTGTGCTATCTTGCTGCTTCCTTGGGTCCTTTTCAGCTTGGAGCTTCAATGATTCTAAGGAAAGGTCTTCTGCAACTCAGAATTTCCAGACCATATACATTGACTGTGGACAGCCCTTAGAAAATGCTGCATTTGGCAATAGATAGATGCATAGATGATTGATAGATAGATAGATAGATAGATACATAGATACATAGATAGATACATAGATACATAGATAGGTAGACAGACAGACAGATAGATAGATAGATAGATAGATAGATAGATAGATAGATAGATGGATGGATGGATATCTAGATAGATAGATGGGTAGGTAGGTGGATAGATAGATAGATTAAATAGACAGACAGATGATAGATAGATAGATACATAGATACATAGATACATAGATACATAGATACATAGATGATAGATAGATAGATATGGATAGACAGACAATAGATCTTGATATAAAAGATAATGCAACTATTTATTCACTCAATTGTTTATCCATTCAGCAAGTGTTGGAGCCTACTATATTCCCGTCTTAGCTTCTGTGTTCTAGTCTCTCATTCCTACATCCTTTGATTGGTTTATAACTCCTGCCCACCCCTTCTGCTGTCCCCCTTGCTCTGGACACTGGAGACACTCTTCAATGCTCTGGCTTGCCCTGACCCAGGCTCTACCCACATTGATCCTTCTTTCTCTACTTCTGGTTCCAACGCTGAAACTCTGCCCAATCCCTATCATTCTGCCCACTTGCCATTACCATCCCACCCACTCGTTGCCCACACACTTTTTGTGCAAGGCACAGCTTCTGCCAACTTTCTAGTGAATTGACAGTTAATTCTTGCCTGTTGTCAGCTTCTGGCCCTGACACTGTCCTAGGCACTGTGGGAAGTTCTATGGAGGTATAAAGTTTGCAAGGTATGTTGCATATGTTAACTCAGCAGATACCCACATAAGCCTGGGAGGTACATACTATTTGTTAAGGCAAGGAAACTGAGGCTATAAGAGATTGACTAGCCCTTACGTAGCTAGTGTCTGAGGCAGGATTTGAACTCACCCTCCTGAATCCAAGTCCAGTACTTCATCAACTATGCCACCTAGCTGAGGAAAATATGTCCCCTGCCTTCAAAGGAGCTGGCTGGATGTTATCATAGGCTAGACACCATGGAGGGCAGGATGCAAAGATGAATAAAACATGATTCCTTCCTAGAAGCAGATTGTTGGATATCATGGGATCATAGATTTAAGAGTTAGAAAGGATATTCAAGGTCATTTAGCCAAGCCCTGAGCCCCATTAAGGTGACTTGACCAAGGTCACACAGGCAGTGAGCAGTAGAACTGAGATTCAAACCCAGGTCTCTGATCTCAAATTGAGAATCTTTCCATTGTACCACACTGTCTCCCATGACACTGTACTAGTCACTATGGGGAGAGGGAATAAAGAAGAATAAAACGGGCCCCTTTCCCCAAAGGAACTGACTGGACATGACACAGTTCTAGGCACCATAGGAGGAGACAAAGATGAACAAGGCACGGTCCTCACTGCTAAGGAGATAATGAATAATAAGCCCTTATTGGCTTGGAAAAGATCTGTGCTGAATGCCCCACCATCACTAGGCCCCAAAGCTGAACTGTTTGAATGAGAGAAAGCTTATGTGATCCCATAGCCTCTCTCTGCCTCTCTCTGTCTCTGTCTCTGTTTCTCTGTCTCTCTGTGTCTCTGCCTCTTTTTTGGTCTCTCTTTATCTCTTTCTCTTTCTCTCACTCTTTCTCTCTCTCTCTCTCTGTGTATCTCTGTCTCTCTGTCTGTCTGTCTCTCTATATCTGTCTCTCTGTCTCTTTTTCAGTCTCTGTTTCTCTGTCTTTCTCTCTCTATATATTTGTATATAATGTATAAATTTATAAATGTGTATATAAATTTTATATGCATATATTATGTGTATTTATGAATTATATATGCATATATTAAATGTGTGTGTATATTCATGAATTGTTTGTATATATATGTATACACATTTTCCTATACTGGATTCTCATGCCCCCCATAAACACAGTCTTTACTCCAAGACATCCCTGTAGCAGGTAGAGAAGCATGTCCTGTCTGCAAATGATAAAGTCACCATTTGCTGTTTTTGTTGTTCAGTCATTTTCAGTCACATCCAGCTCTTCATGACCCCTCTTTTTGAGTTTTCTTGGTAAAGACACTGGAGTGGTTTGCCATTTCCTTCTCCAGATCATTTTACAGATGAGGAAACTGAAGAAACAGGGTGAAGTGACTTACCCAGCGTCACACAGCTAGTAAGTATCTAAGGTTGGATTTGAACCCAGGAAGACTCATCTTTCTGAGGCCAGGCTCAGCACTCTATCCACTGTATCTCCTAGCAGCCCTAAAGTCACCATATTCAGTGCAAAAAAAAATATCCATTACATTTGTCCGCCCCTAGTTAGTCATGCTCCAATCAATGGACATCTACTTCATTTTCAGTTCTTTGCACCAGGGTCTTTCTCAGGCACAGCTTCTTGTGACCCAGGGCTGATGCCACTTCAAAGAGTTAAGAAATTGCATCCCCTACTTCAACTGGCCTCTCTAGGGTACTTAGCAAAGTGCTAGGCACACAGCAAGTTCTTAGGAAACACTTGTTCACATGCTTCATCAAGGCAAATCCTTTGACGTCTGGAAAAAGATGCCTCAGCTAGCTTTGGTGTTAGTGGTGATGACGCCAGCTCTGAGGATAACTGACATTCACATGCTGCTTTGAAGTTGACAAAGCATTTCACAAGCATGCTCTCCTTGGAGGAAGCATCCATTTGCATTTTCCCAGAAAGCTGTTAAGAAATATCATGATCATAGAATCGTGGGAATTTAGAACTAAAATGAGGTCCCAGGCATCGTCTAATTAGTACATTTGTGGAGAAAGAAACTAAGGCTGGGAAAGGTGATGTGGCTTGTGATATAAATCACGTAGTGAGTAAATGACAGCCAGAACTAGAATCTAGGCTTTCTTAGCACCGATTCAGTGCACAAGGACGACTTTCCATACATTTCAACAAGAATGCAGCACCATTCTCAGGGAAGGGACTGTGTCCCAGTATTCCAGGCTACTGGAGAGCAGAATGCTCTCAAAGGTGACTGGGCATGGCGAGGGGCACCTGGGAGCAGAGACTGAAGAGCTGGCTGGATTCTTATTGGCTGCCCTAATTGCTCACTAGCCTTGGAATAGCTCTGCAGTCATCAGAAGGACATGAAAACTTCCAGGTACCTTTCAATAGCATTAAAAAAAAATTGCAGCTAGCCATATCCCGGCCTACACCTTCAAGGTTAACTGACCTGAAATGACAATCTGCTCTGGTAGCACTGTCCAGAGAACGTACTTAGAGACCTAGATTCATACTTGGGCAAAGTTTTGCCCTGATCCTGAATCACTAATCTCATAAATTCAGAGCTGAAAAGAAACTCAGAGGTCACTCATTTTACAAATGAGGAAACTGAGTACCAGAGAGCTGAAGAGACTTATACAACAGTAAGTCAGCAAGAAGAAATTGGAGGACAACTCCTAAATTTGACGGAGGAGTGAGAGTAGGAGGGGAGGGATTTGGAGTGGACTGGAGGTCATATGACCTCCATTCAAATCTCCATTGTATTACAAGTCAACATCTATGGGTATTAGTTTCCTAATCTGTAAAATAAAGTAGTTGGATCCTGAGAACTGGAAGGGACAATAAAGGCCATTACATTCTGACCTACTGATTTCACAGGCAAAGAAACTGAGGCTAAATTTAATGGCCTTTGCCAAAGCTCATGTCAGAGGCAGGATTCAAAGTCTGGTCTTCCCAATCCCAAGTCCAGCACTCTAAAAACTGTACCTCCCCATTACTCAAGCCATGATACTGGATAAGACCTAAGATCTCTTCTAAACACACATATATTTGCTCCCCTGTGTTATATTATTCACAGCTCTGGAGCTCTATTCTTAAAATATATGTTTTATACTCATAAGTCATAGCATCAGAAATTTGGTGTTGGTAGAGACATCAGAGGCCACCAAAGTCCAACCCCGTTATTTTACAGGTAATAAAACTGAGGCCTAGAGATTTAATGACTTGTCCAAGGTCATGAGAGGTGACCAAGACCCAAACTACCATGGGTGGCTGTATGAGCAAAGATAACAGATGCTAGAACTGTGGTGGAGATAGAAATGATAAGATTCAGCAAGTGAACAGGTATGTGGGATGAGTAAGAATGAGGAGTTAAGGATGATGCAAAGATTCTGTATTTGGGGAGCTATAAGGATGGTTGGTGCCATTAACATAAGTATGGAAGTTCAGAAAAGGCGAGAGTTTATGGGGGATGAAAATGAGTTCTGTATGGGACACATTAAATTTGAGATGCCTCTGGGGCATCTGGTGGGAAATGTCCAATAGGAAATTGACTGTGTGGAATTGGTACTTGGGAGAGAAAGGAGAGATGAGTATCCAAATCTGGGAGCCATTGGCATAGAGATGGTAATGAATATATAGGAACTGATGAGGTCACCAGCATAGAGAGAAAAGAGGGAAAAAGCCCAAGATAAGAGCCTTGGGTAGATTCATAGTTAGAAAGCATAACATGACTCATCAAAGAAGATACAAAAAGAATGGTTAGGCAGATAGGAGGAAAACCAAGAGAAATAGTATCACCAAAGTGTAGAAGGGAAAGAAAATTTAAAAACAGAGAGCTCAAAAATGTTGAGAATTGCAAAAAAAAAAAAAAGTCATTAGATTGGACAATAAGGAGATCCTTGGCTGCCTTTGGAGAGAGCAATTGCTGTTGAGCAGTGAGACCAAAAGTCAGACTATGGAAGATTTAGAAAAGTTAGAGGAGAAGTGGAGGAAAGTGAACTGTAAACTTTAAAGCACCAGATAAATGTCAGTTATTACAGTTTCCCCATTTTATTGATGAGAAAAATGACTACTAGATAGGTTAAGTAATTTGCTCAGTCACACAGAAAGTCTATAGTAGATTCAGGAAAAGAACCCAGATCATTTATCAACTAACTTAGTGTGCTTTCCAACACAATGTTTTGCCTCATAAAAGGAATATTGATCCAGGGAAGAAAAATCAGACCATGACTACCCAGAGATGATTGTGATTCTCAGAGTGGATCCTCCTATGACTGAGTAAAGTTTCCTATGCTCAAAGAAATATTTGATGGGACATCTTATTAAGCTTCTGCAGATCCTCTCCCCTTCCTGTCTTTCATCAGACATTGGGGAGATTATAGTGGCTACTAGAAGTAATGTCCTTGCATCACAAGAGATCTTATAGTAAATTTCTGTGTTCCAGGATGGTCCCAAATCTAATGCCATAGAGAGGTCAAATCTGTTCTGTGGAGCCAGATGGGCATGCCAAGTCAGAGCAATTACTAGTAAATTTGATGGTTGAGAAAAGCAGAATAAAAGGTGCCTTCAAATCAGCTTTTTAGGACAAATTCAATTGCATATGGGGAAGAGACTTTGGATCTTAGTATCAAAGGAGTAACTCCAAATACTACCCCAAAGCACATGGAGAGAGAGAGAAAGCCCTTATCTCCATGGACTAAAACTTTGGAAAACTCTGAGATTGTAACTAAAACCACCAGTAGAGGGAAGAGGGTTAAACTGAACCAGGGAGTCATTCATTTAAGGGTGGTAAATTCCAGAGGAGCTATCTGGTAGCTTTCTATGCTAACTTACTATTCTTGATAATTAGGTACTAAGAAGGACCTACATGTACAAAAATATTTATAACAGCTCTTTTTGTGATGCCGAAGAATTGGAAATTGAAAGTACACCCATCTATGGGGGATGGCTAAATAAGTTTTGGCATATAGATGTAATAGAATACTATTGTGCTATAAGAGATGATAAGCAGGAGGATTTCAGGAAAAAAAAAAACAAACTGGAAAAACTTACACGAACTGATATAAAGTGAAGTGAGCAGAACCAGGAGAACATTGTACACAATAACAGCCATGTTGTTCAAGGACCAACTAAGAAAAATTTAGCTCTTCTCAGCAATACAATGATCCTAGACAAGGCCAAAGGACTCATGATGTAACATGTTATCCACATCCAGAGAAAGAAAGAACTGATGGAGTGAATGCAAACCAAAGTATACTATTTTCACTTTATCTTTTTCATGGATTTTTTTTTCCTTTTGGTCTGTTTCATTTTTTTTCACACATGAGTAATAAGGAAATGTGTTTTACATGATTTCACAAATATAACCTATTTAAAATTCTTACCTTTTGGGGGAGGAGAGAGGGAGAAAATTTGGAACTCAATTTTTTTTAATAAATATTAGAAATTATCTTTACATGTAATTGGAAAAATAAAATACTATTTTTTTAAAAAGGTAACTAGGTACTAAATTGAATTTTTACTCCCTGCTGAAGATATGCATGTATTTAGGGTAAATTCTAAATTTTGGCACTCTGGGTCAAAGCCCCAGTGACCCAGTACTAGTTTCAGCTCTTCCAAATGTTCATCTCTCACAATATAATCAAATCTTGAAAACAGGCATTATTCCAGCCTTTGCATCACCTATTCACCATGCTTGGGATATGGTAGGTGCTTAATAAAAAACACTTGTCAATGTGTTGCTTGATGATAATATTTTACCTAGAACTCTAAAGTCTAGAAAGCACTCTACATAAATTATTTCATTTGATCCCCACTAAAAATTCTATTAGATTGGTGCCATTATTACTATTATCATCAGTCTTATACATTATTATGTATCAGCTGATACAGCAACTAGAGTCAAGAGAACCTGAGTTCAAATTTGGCCTCAGACACTTAGTAGCTGTGTGACCCTGGGCAAGTCAGCTAACCCTGTTGACCTCAGTTTATCATGTGTAAAATGAAATGGAAAAGGAAACGGCAAAGCATTCCAGTATCTTTGTCAAGGAAATCTCAAATGAGGTCCAAAGACTTAGACATGAATGAAATAACACACAAAAATTATTATCATCTCCATTTTCCAGACGGATAAAATCTCTTTTGAGTTCAGGTGGCATCAAATAGGAAACTTCTTGACCATCTCTCCAATGGTACCCCTGGTAGAGTCCTGTGAGGCTCACTGACAAAAGAGCTGTTGTTAAAGCATCTTCAGGAGTGGACCAAAGTCATTTTACACAGAGCAGGGTTAGGGAAAGAGATTGGACCTGTGATTTCCTTTTTTTTTTTTTTTTTTTTGCTTTTTGGAGGTGGGAAGCAGGGCAATAGAGGTTGAGTGACTTGCCCAAGGTCACATGGCTGTAGTAAATGTTAAGTGTCTGAGGCAGGATTTGAACTCAGATCCTCCTGACTCCAGGGCTGGCACTCTATTAACTGTACCACCTAGCCACCCCAGACCCTATGATTTCACTAGGTAAGGAATAGGTGACTCCCAGGTCAGGAAAACTCTCTCTACTAACGGAGGTTAGCACCATCTCTATAACTTGTAGATCTAGAGATTTGCCTGAAGGGTACCAAGAGGTTAAATGACTAGAGCAGGGTCACAAAGCCAATAGGTGTCAAAGGAAGTACTGAAACCCAGATCTTGTTGGTTGTAGGGCTAGCTCTATTTCTGCCATTTTTTTTTTGTGCCCTTCAGGAGATAGTTGCCATATGAAACACAGCTGAAATCATGAAGGAAATATACCATTTATGGCCTCTGCTGTTGAAGGGAGCTTAAAAAAAGTTTTAAGTCCCTTTTCAGGAGGGCTGGAAATCAGCGTTCTGTGTCTGTTTATTTTGATGCAATTATGCATCAAACTTCCACAGGCATAAGACAGCCCGTTCCGGGAAATCAATGTGTGCTAAGTTTCGCTGCAGTCCTGGCCCGTGAGGTCACAGGGAAGGAGCCCCAGTTGGTAAACTCAGTGACGTTCAGGCCCTAGCGTATAAATCCGAACAATCTCACAGTCATGAAATGGAAAGTTTGTGGGGGGAAAACAAATGCTTCCGTTATTACTGTGTTACTACATTCATAAAATATATTTCATTGAGGTGGGGGGAGAGTTTACAGCGGGGGTAATGAGATTTCTGCTTTATACATTATTTATAACCGCTTAATCCAGGTACTGGAGGTTACTTTTTTATTCCTTCGTTTCACAGCTACAAAACACTCCACTATTTCTAATTTATTTCTGCTTACAATACAGATGTTCTCAATTGTGTTCCTAACTACATTTCAACCGTTATGATCGCTTTTATTTGTTTGTGTCAGCATAGGAGCCGGTCTGGAACGCGCCGTACACAATAGCGAGGCTTCCGAAAGCCAGCTAAAGAAAGCTTCGAGTGCTGCTTCAGTTACCAACAAATTAAAGCCTGCTGAACAGCGCTACCTTTTATCATCAACGCTCTTTAATCTTCGCATAATCTCCCTGAAGTTTCAGTGAGCTGGTGGGCTGTGCGCAAGCTCATCTCCCTGAACCAAAAGGACCCGTGCCTTAAGACGGCACTTTTCAAGATGACCATTTGGAGGGAACATTTGGAGGGACATTTGTGTGATATCCTCTAACTAAATTTCCAAGCTGTTGGTAATGGACTAAAGAAAATGCTGTCTGGACTGAATACTAAGGAGCTGGGAGTGTAAGATCTTTGAAGGTTATGTGTAAATATCCCCATTTTTGTTTCATTTGGCATACCCAACTGTACCATTCCCTTCTTTGCTTATCTTACCATAAAAACTACTCTCCCGTTGGCATTACCCCACAGATGGTCAAGCAAAGATTGGTATCTGAACAGCAGTACTCCCTCCCTGCTATCACTAACAAGCTGGAGTTTTGTTTGTGCAAAGCCTGAGTCAGAGGGGCGTTCCACCATTCTCATCTCAAACACGGACTGATGCACCTGATTAGATAACAGAAATTTGCAGGTTGCATTCTCCTGTTGTGGCATGCAAACCAAGATACAGAGATGGCAGGCATAACGAGCTCCCTATCCCCTTGAAACAATCAAGCCACATGTTGGAAATCCAGGTTCAATGGGAAATCCCAATATCTGGGTTTGTTGGGGTAGTAGACAGCCCTTGGGTGTGCCCTTATTAGCATCCCAGGGTACACAGAAGGAAGAACCGAAAGCATGCACTGGAGTTTTTCTTTTTCCTTTGTACTTTCCTCTAAGAACCAGAATATGCACATATACACACACACACACATACACACACACACACACACACACACACACACACACACACACACACACACACACACACACACACACACACACACATACCCCTAACCTTGAAATGAAGAAAATTCCAAAAACAAGGAACAAGTGATCACTTTGGCTAGAGACAGACTCACACTTCAACCCATGGATGACTATTCACACACATTTAACAACTTTGCCAAGACACCTGAGCCTGAACTTCTCTACAGGCACTACTTTCCAATTGCTGAGCAAAGAGACCCAATTATGTCAAACAGAGGTTTGGTTATGTGCCAGAAGTTTGTGTGTGCCTAGGATGAGGTCACTGATATCATTTTACTTCTAGGACACATTCATTTGAGGGCCAGGTCTCCAGAAGCAAGAAGCAAGGGAAGTTAACTATGAGGGAATCAGGTTATATTAATTAGGCATTACTCTAGAATACTCATTTTTCCCCAAGTAAAAGGTGGGAAATGGACATGAGATCAAAATGTTCTTTGAAATTCTACCTCTTTTAAGCTCACAGTACTTGGTTTATATTTCTCTCATGAATTTTTTATGTTCTAATTTGGATGATATTTATTTGTGTTCTAATGTTATGATACTCATGAGAGTGTAAACTACTTGAGGGCAGGCACTACATCCTCATCTTTGTGCTCTCAGAACTTAGCACTAAACTTTTATCTCTTCAAGGTCATACATACACCAATAGTGCACATTACAAACTATCCAAGTTTCCTTATCCTATGTGACTCAATTCCATGTTGGTTTATAAAGCCTTCACTGGTGGGGGCTTTTCTCAAGAATTCTCTGGTCTTCCTCCTTTTATGGTCACTCCACTTAGTAGATATCAGTACTTTGATGTTGTTTCTCCTTTTCAGTTTCAGCCTAAAACCTTCAATGCCTCCCTGCTTTTTTTTTTTCCATTTGGCCTCCCTAATCTCACCACCTTTGAGTCTACGGGGGAAGATGCAGGAGACATTTTATTTGCACTTGTGAAAATAATGGCTTTTATCAAGTTTGTTGTGCTAAGTTTTGCTCCTCTGGAGGGAAAAGTATGCTTCCTGATAAACTATAGCTCTTTATTATGTATAAATGGTGTCTAATATTGCAGCAGATAAAACACTTCTACAAATAAGTACATTCTCCTAAGTCACAAAGAAAAGTGGTAAAGACAGAGTGATTGACTGTGGTGATATTCAATAGCTAGCTTCCACCCTGAAGCCCTGTAGGGCTGTCAAGCTCCAGTCATTCAGGGGAAACCAATGCCACCGAGATCACAGAAGTCACAGGAATCTACCACGGAAATTACAAAGCTGAATATGTGTGTATATAGACACACAGACACATATATATCTATGTAATACATACACACATATATATGCACACATGTTTTTCAAATTACTATGTATTAGTATATATGTGTGTGTATGTATGTATATGCATGCTTTTATATATATGTATATTGTATGTATATGTATTTGTATGCATGTATATATATAAGCAAATATGTTTTTTATAAGTGTATGTACTCTTCCAAGATATGATTTGCACTGATATAAGGATTCTAATGTGGAATGTTCTCCATTTATACAGACTGGTAGATTGACAGATTGGCAGCAACTTCTCTCCAAATAGCCTTAGATGGGTGCTTGGTGGTACTGAGAGTTTAAGTGACAGTATCATGGAATAATCAATGGAAAGGGCTTTAGAGATTATTCAATACAACCTACAGATAGATAGATAGATAGATAGATAGATAGATAGATATAGACAGACAGATAGATGAATGGATATAGGGAAAGAGAGAAAGGGAGAGAGAAGAGAGAGATGAGTACATATACAGAAATGTCTGTGGATTTTTATATCTAGATCAATAGTTATATAAATATATATGTAATGTACATAATGTCATGTAACATAATGAATATACAAATTTATATAAATAAATATATAAAGTAGGTCAGAGAATGACTTCATGTCTATTCCCCAAAAGGGCTCTTTTCTTTTGTATCTTTTACACGGCATCTACCAAATCCAAAATATCCATATGAAAAGTGAAAATCCAATCTCCTGGAACATTAT
>CM053584.1:35382911-35411502 GCA_028627135.1 Pseudochirops cupreus
ATGCTTAAATTTAAGACACGTTTATATACAGGCTTGAGTATCCAATTACCCCCCTGAAAATGGGTACTTTATATTCATTTTATCATTACAACAACTCAGTGAGATTGTTGTCATTATACTCATTTTACAGAAGGAAGGAAGGAAGGAAGGAAGGAAGGAAGGAAGGAAGGAAGGAAGGAAGGAAGGAAGGAAGGGAGGAAGGAAGGAAGAGAGGGAGGGAGGGAGGAAGGAAGGAAGGAAGGAAAGAAAGAAGGAAGGAAGGAAGGAAGGAAGGAAGGAAGGAAGGAAGGAAGGAAGGAAGGAAGAACTTTACAAATATAATCTCACTTTCTGGCCATCTCTGTACTCTATTGCCTCCACTCTATCCATCATCCTCAACTCCCCTCTCCCGCAGTGGAACCATTATCAACTCTAGCAGACAGCAGACTTTGACATGTAACCCTTCCCATTGTCTTGCCTGGGACCATACCTCCATTCCAACTTCCCATGAAGCTCCACACCATTTCTCATTCTCTACCCTTTTAAATCTTCCTTTCATGTGTTATCATCTGCATTAGAATGATGAGGGCCTGTCCCAGAGTGGTGGCAGTGTCAGAAAAGAAAATGGGGTATATTCAAGAGATATTAAAAAGGTGAAATCAACAGGTCATGGGGACAGATTGGGAAAGGGAAGAGAATGTTATGAGAGTTAGTAGGGTCAAGGATGACACCTATGTTGTAAGCCTGAGGGAAGGTGATGTTACCTTCTACAGTAATAGGGAAGGTAGGAAGGGGTGGACATTTTTAGAGGAGAAGATAAGATTAGTTCAGTTTTGGACATATTGAGCTTAAGATGTCTACTGGAAAACCAGTTTGAAAAATGTGAAAGATTATTGGAGGTATGAGATTGGAGGTCAGCAGAGAGGTTGAGGAAGGATGGGTAGATTTAAGAATCATCGGCATGAAGATGGTCACTAAATCCTTGGGAGCTGATGAGATCACCAAGAGAAATAGTATAAAGGGAGAAGAGAAGAGGGCCCAGGACACCCAGAACTCTGAGGGCATGATCTGGATATAGATCCAGCAAAAGAGACAGAGAAGGAGAGGTCAGATAAATAGAAGAACAAGGGGAGAGTAATGACCCAAAAACCTAGTGAGCAGAAAGTATCAAGTAGAGAGTTATCCATAGTGTCAAAGGTTGCAGAAAGGTCGAAGAGAATGAGGATTGAGAAAAGGTCATTGGATTTGGCACCTCAGAGATCATCGGTAAAGCAGTTTCAGTGAAATGGTTCTGTCAAAAGCCAGATTATAAGGGGTTAAGAAGACAGTAAAAAGAGACAAAGCAAAGGCACCTATTGTAGATGACCTTTTCAAGAAGTTTAGCCACAAAGGGCAGAGGAGATATAGGATGATAGTTAATGGGAATGAAAGGATCAAGTGAAGCGTTTTTTTCCAAAATCAAGGAGACCTGGTTTCTGACACCAGGTCCATCACTGTTCATGATTTCTTATTATTCAATATATACCAGGCAATCAACACACAGCTAGGCCTGGTGGAGATACAAAGTTTAGATAAGACTTCTAAACTGTGAGCTAGCTGACGCTAAAGCTTACAGTCTAGTAGTCAGAACACTTACACAAATAAGTGTAATAAATGATAAGTATAAAAGAGGTGCAAAGGAAGTGTTATGTAAGGTACAAAGTGCTGGAGGAGGCTTATTTAACTAAGTATTTTTTATGTGTGAAATACATTGCTCAGTCAGCACTGGGACACTGTACTGACTTGCAAATAACAAGAGCCCAAAGACCTGTGAGGTTTGGTTTGGTTTTTTTGGTTTGGGGGGGGGGATTTTTTACTTGTTTGTTTTTTGCGTTGAGCTCTATTTTGCATTCTTTCAAATTCAGCAAGGCAGTGTGGCCTAGTAGATAAAGAGTCAGTCAAAGATAGCAAAACCTGAATTCAAATCCTGCCTCTGGCCCATACCAAATTTTGGACCCCAGCAAGTGATTTAAATCATCTGCCTCAGGAGACTGACTAAGCTGTGAAGTCATAGCCCAAGCACTGATTTGGTTTCCTATGTCATCTTTAAGTCTGTGAAGCAGAGCTAAGATGCAAATTTTCATCAAAAAAGGGAGTTTCCCATGGATCTATTAAAAAAAAAAGTCAAATTCATACTCACTTAACACATTACTTACTTTAGGTCCATCTTCTTCCCTTTTCAAGTCTTCTGACAAATTTTCCAGCTTTCGTGCAACTCCACTTAACACAACAAATCTTTATTATGTACCTACTATGTGCAAAGTGCAGCTCTAGTAAACAGATGACCTATTTTCTGAAATTCTGAACTTGCTCGACTTGCAGTTTTAAAGACAAAGTATATTTTCAGTGCTAACAGAATGTGTCCCCAATATCAAAGTGACCAGTTGAGAAGGGCACACTCAGTGAGGCAGCCAGATTGAACTCTCTCTAAATGATATGACTGCTTTTTTTCACTGAATGTTTTACTTCAGATCTGTTAGCCCTCAAAGGATGAAGGAATAAGAGATGGAAAAATGAATGAATTTTGTGATATTCAAAGGAAGAATCCTCTACCCAGTCAATGGGGAGCTCTAAGGTCTGCAGAAGGGTTAGATGACTTCCCCACAACCCAGCAGTGAGTCAGCAGCAAAATCAAGATGGTGGCATCAAAGTTCCAAACTCCCTTTCTTATATCAATTTTGAGGCCTCCCCTTCTGGGAGTCTTTATTTTTCTTAGGTCTTGATACATCCATCCTGTCCATGGGCCATCAGTGTATTCTGCTTCACTACAATATGCCAGCATCTGTCGACTAAAGAAACTACCTGAAGGTCACAGAGTCTTTGGTGGCCAGCGGAGGCATGCCAAGGGAACTGGGCAAACCCAGTAACCAAAAGTGGGGACCTGCTGTATCATGCTCAAGCCTGTGGTCCTGACTTCCTGTGATTAGCTCCAATTCTTTCTGCTAATAACCCTGCTGGAAAAAAAGTGTACAAGTTTGACTTGGAATAAGCGTCTGCCAGCAACAAATGAGGATATGAGTGGGGAGAGAGGGTGTAGGAACTAGTTTTGGCAAGAGCTAGTGGATGGCAGGTTTTAACAATATACTTTTGAAGGGCTTGTTGACTGCATTGCCTTATTTAATTATGGTAGGATAATCCTTACATGGGTAACTATTTATTAAAAACAAGACAGAGCAGCAATTAGGTGGATGGCAGTGCTGTTATCTCTGGGGAAGAATGACTGTCACCCATCACTCAGGCCCCAGATGCTGAAGCAGGATAAACTTCTTCCTTGTGCCCGCCCCCACCACCACCTTCTTCTCCCCCCGCTTTTAATTGCAAATGAATTGTAAACTTTTGGAGAAGATAAGAATAACGTTGTTTTGTTTGTACACAGACTGCATGACTAACAAGGAAGATATAAATAAAATCATTTCCAGTTCTATCAGCATGTGGACTGGCAGGCGTTCTGTTGAAGTGGAGATGGGGATAACTGGAAGATGAGTTTAGATTGTTATTACGGAAGAAGCCAAAGTTGCCAAGAGTTTAAAAGTAAGCGATCCTCCCATCATTTATATATATAATTTTTTATATATGTATTTTATACACACACACACACACACACACACACACACACATATTCTTCATTTGGATATTCTGTGCGCAGAGGAGGAAGGAACCCAATCTCCAAACTTGAAAATCAACATACACTGATGTTGGTTCAGGACTTATAAATATACTGTCTTAACACTATAGGATCCCAGACTAACCATAATCAATGGTATTCATTAAGGCACATATGTGCCATTCCTTACATAGTCTATATTCCAAGAAAGATACATGTTTATTCTTTGTTTTGCTCCTCTTGATCCAAAACATAGGAGGGAAAATGTTTATACATTTTGTTAAAAATTAGGCTAACTATCTACAGACAAAGAAAGAATAAGCTTTATAGAGTCCAGATACATAACCAGGGTAGGGTAAGCAGGTCCTCGTCTCAAGGTACTGAATTTGGAGAGCGTTGGCAGTACTTGAATTCTTCTAGCAGCAGAGGAAAAAATAAAACAAGCTAATCACTTAATTATCAAGAATCATTAGTTAAAATAGAGAACTGGTAAATGGAGGATAGGGTAAGTTCTTATCCCACTCTGTTTGCTTCTCCACCATCCCTCTTACTGCAGCCTCCCCTTTCCAAGATTGGCACTGTGTCAGTATCTTATGGTCTCTAAGTCCTCCCCATGGGGCAATGTTCCACCCCTGACCAAACTGAAGGCATGTTCCTTGCCACTCATCCCAGTTACAGTTTGTGTTATTTACCCTGGATGCAAAAATTCTTAGTTTTGAGGTTTATTTGAGATTCTTGGGGGGAAGGCGGAGACACTTAAGAATGACTTCAGGCCAATTGATAAGGACCTATATAACTTGGTTCCCATATTTCTGTAAAAGGGGTCATGTATATGGGCAAGAACAATGTACAATGATAATAAATTGACATTTATAGTATATTCAAGCTTCTTCAACTACTTAATGTGATGGAGAACAGCCAGGTGTTTAGGTAGAAACATATTTCCTCAGGAAAACAAGACACAACATAACAGCTCCAACAACAGAAATGGAAGGAACAAAAACAAAATATCTGAAGCTGGATATTACGAAATTATAAATACCGAACTTGATCCCGAAGAAGAGGCGGGAGAAAGTTACCCTCCCCCTTCTTTTTCAGAGGTGGGGAGCAGCACACTGAATGTTAGACTTTTTAAAATAGGCTGCTTAGTTTTTCTGAACTCTTTTACCCTTTTTATAAGAGATGGGGAGGGGAACAAGGAGAGACACATTGAGAAATGTAGATTAAAAAACAAAAGATTTCAATAGTTTGGGTTTTGTTGTTGCTGTTAGAAAAAGAAATAGATTTTTTCCTAATGAGCTGGCTGTCTATAATGAGCTGGATGGAAGGCTAAAGAAGGTAGACTTGGAAGCCAGCAGACAGGGAGGCAATTCGGGAGGCTTTTAATATGTGAATGTGCCTAGGAATGGCTCAATATTATCCAGTCAAGAGAGGTTAGTGGATGAGAGTCTGAAAACAAATTCTTAGCTCTTAACCCTAGCCCTAACCCTCTGACTCTATCATGATCAATATAATCAACCGAGCTATTTTAAATTTCCTTCAACCTAGAGCGTGCTTTCTAAGGACATACACTAAGGCAGTATTTCCCAATCTTATTCAACCCCTAGAAAAGCAAGTGTGATCTTGCCTGGACAGGTACAGAATCTTGGGCAGGGAGGGCAGGGCGCTGTCCATCCATTAACTCTCATGCCTCCAACCAAATACAAGGCAGTGTATGTGAAAATCAAAAGCAGGAATGTGGCTAGACAGGAGGGAGACATTGACCTTGTCCCCAGTTTGTTTACTTCATGCTCCTTGCAGCTTCTGATTCACTTACATGAAGGAAAAAAAAGTCTCAGAGCTGAGAAATTGGGGTGGGGATTAGGAGTGGAGCAGCCAACTCTGAAACTCTTAAGAACCATTGATGGAGTGCTGGAAAGATAACCTTTAAGCCCATGTTAACCAGGGGCTGTTTAGCAGGGAGCTACAAAGAATGTTTGGTCAGAGCAAGGCCTTGGTGAGAAGAAAATAGAGGTTAACAGCTAGATTTAACCCTGAAGGCACTATTCAGCTGAGATAGCTCTATGTTTCAAAGACCTTGGTGGCTATGGAAAGAAATCTCCTTCTGGAGAGGAAACATCCATTCCTGCCAACTCTCTGATGGACAAACAGACAGATACCATTCTTATCCTTATGGAAGAACAACACATTGAGGGATTTTTCTTCTAGTTCAAAAACTGAATTTGTGAGATTTCTGCCTTTCTAAAAGAGTTGTAGCATGAGGGGAGGTAGAAGCCTCTGGGTTTTAGGCTAAAAGAGGAATAGCCAAGCCCACTCTTTCTCTCATGGGAAAGAGGTCAGACCTCAGCTGAAAACAGAAACTGGAAACCAATAGAAACTCAACAATTCCATGACCTAGTGGAACCATGCCTGGCAGCCACTGTAGGACTGGGAAAGCATTTCTAAGCAGTAGCCACGTAAGACCAGCAAGAAGAGGAACAATGGCTGACAGAGATAAAATATCTCTCAAAGACCACATTGGGTGCTGACCCAACATGAAAATATGGTGACATATCAGTGGTCTCACAGAACTGTGCCGTGAATTATTCTTCTACATATATATGTTTGGTCATAACAATCTGTTTAAAAATATGCCTTTTCTTGCATGTTCTCTATACATATATACTCTTCTAACTGATGGTGAGCATACTCAAGGAAACGTGTGACTAGGTTTATGTGGAAAATGTTTCATTGCTACTTGATTCGGTATTATTGCTTTGTCTTCACTGCACCCTTTGGCTGATGAGAAAAAAGTTAACACATTAGTGGGGGCTCATGAGCAATGGTTTAGAATCACAGAATCTTAGAGTTGCAACAAACCTCAAAGCCCTGAACAAGAATCCCATCTCTCCATGATACCTGTTAAGTGGTCCTCTAATCTTTGACTGAAGGGCTCCAGAGAGGAGATAACTGCTGCCTGCCACAGCCTCAAACTTCACATTCTAACAGCTCTAATCGTTACAATCTTTTCCCTGACATTAAACCCAAATCTGCCTCCATATAATCCACTGCTCCTGGTATTGACCCCTAGTGGCTGAATGCAAATCTTGTTCCTTTTCCTCCAAATATTTGAAGACAACTGATATTCTTCCCACTTAGCATTTATTCTCTTATCCAGACTGTGTATCCCTTAGTTTCTTCAACCCATCTGACATGAAATTGAGTCATTTCATGATTCTGTTTATCCATTTCTGGACTTTCTCTAGATTATAGATGTTTTCTCTAAAATGTTCACCATAGAGTGAATCAAAACTCTCAATATATACTGGAGATGGATGGGAATAAGTAGGAGGAATAGTAAATAGAGTAGTAGGTATAGTGTTGGGAGAACCTGAGTTCAAATCTGGCTTCAGGCACTTACTAGCTGTGTGACCCCAGGAAGGTCATTAAGCCTGGTTGCTTCAGTTTCTCATCTGTAGAATAAGGATAATAATAGCACCTACCTCTCAGGGTTGTTGTGAGGATCAAATGAGATCATAGTTATAAAGCACTTAGCACAATGCCTGGCATGTAGTAAGTACTATATAAATGTTGACTGTGATAATGAGGAGGAGGAAGAGGAAGATAATGATAAAAATAAAATACAACAGCGCTTAGTACAGCACCTGACACATGGTAGACATTTAATAAATGCTGGTTAATTATCGTCTCCCCAGTCCTGGATTTTAAGCCTCTTTTAATGTAACCTAAGAGTTTTCAATTTTCCTCCTCCCCTCTACCTCCTATCCATTTTCCAGCTCTGGTTCTGAGAATACTGATCAAATCAACAGTGAAGTTTCTGAAAAATACCTTAGTTGAACATCCTGTTGCTCCAGTCACCATTCATTTTGTATTCTCTATCCAAAATACCCACCCCTAGCCACCTTCCTGGTCTTTGCCTAATAGAATGTAAAGAACTTTGGTGCAGGAACTTTCTTGCTCACTTGTATTTGTACCCTTAGCGCCTCTCACAGTATCTAGTCTACAAGGATATAGTTCATCTGAGTCAGGTGATTTGAATTCATCTAGCTAGTTACTCTTTTTTTTCAAGATACTCATTTTTGTCTATTTTCATTCTAAAGATCCAGAAAAAAAAGTTTTACTGAAAGTTTGTCTGATAAAGGCTTCATTTCATATGTAGGAAACTGAGTCAAATTTATAAAAATAAGAGCCATTCCCCAGTTAATAAATGGTGAAAGGATATGGAGAAGCAGTTTTCAGAAGAAATCAAAGTTATCAATAGTCACATGTGAAAATGCTCACTCATTATTGATTAGGGAAATTCAAATTGAAACAACTCTGATGTACTACCTCACACCTATCAGACTGGCTGACATGACAGAAAAGGAAAATGATAAATGTAGGGGAAGTGGAAAAATAGGGACACTAATGCACTATCGATGGAGTTGTAAATTGGTCTAACCATTCTGGAGAGCAATTTGGAGCTACACCCGAAGTATTATAAAATGTGCATATCTCTCAACCCAGTAACACCCTTAGTAGATCTGTATCCCAAAAAGATCAAAGAAAAGGGAAAAGAAGTTTTTTTGTGTGTGGCGCAGAGTTGAGGAAATGCCCATCAATTGAGGAATGATTGAACAAGCTGTGATATATAAATTGTGATGGAATACTATTGTACTATAAGAAATGAGAAGCAGGATAGTTTCAGGAAAACATGGGAAAGTTTATATGAACTGATGCAAAGTGAAGTGAGCAGAGCAAGGAAAACATTATACATAGTAACAGAAATACTATAGAGATGATCAACTGTGGAAGACTTGATGACTGTCCTTGATACAATAATTTAAGACAATTACAGAGGACAGATGACGAAAAATACTAACCACTTCCAGAGACAGAATTGATGAACTCTGAGTGCAGAAAGAGGCATACTTTTTTCACCTTCTCCATGTTTCTTGCTTTTTATTATTTCTTTTCTTCAACATGGCTAATATCAAAATAAATTTTGCATGAATTCATATGTATAACTGATGTATTGTTTGCCTTCTCAATAGGTAGAAGAGGGGTGGGAGAGGAGAGAATTTGGAGCTCAAATTTTTTTAGAAATGAATGCTCAAAAATAATAAAGCAAACAAACAAAAGAAAAATTAAATCATAATATAACCCCCTCCAAAAAAATTAAGATAATGTAGCACAGTACCGTTGTCTAAAATAAGTGCTCAACACATTTGTTGAATGGGAAAACTAAATTTAGTATCTTTCCCTAAAAAGAAACTGCCCTTCTCATCTCTCTCATTTCTGTCCACTCTTACTCATTCCCTCTCCTAGGCTAAACGATTTAGACTCAGATTTGACTCATCCATCTCTTTTTATCCCAATAGTCAATCTGCCACCAAGTCCTATTGTTTCATCCCTGTGCATTATCTCAAAGACTCACCCCTCCTCTCTATTCCTACTGTTATCACACTAAGCATTCATCATTTCATGCCTAAACTGTTGCATTGCCTCTCGCTGGACTGGGAGAATAATGAGGGGGCTAGGGGTGGTCATAGCTCTAGAACTGAAAGACACCACAGAGGCCATCTAGACCAACCTCTTCATTTTATAGATGAGGAATTGAGGACCAGAGATATTAAGTTATTTGATTTGTTCACAGTCATACAATAGTGAACACAGAAGTAGAATCTGAACCCAGGTCCCGAGATTCCAAAGCCAGTTCTCTTTCCCCTGTTTCTGTCATATTGATCTTCCTAAAACATAACTTTAATGATGTCGTCCCTACTAAAGGACCATCCATATTATCACATCAAGTCTAAACTTCTCTGGCTTTCAAAGGTTTCCATAATCTGACCCCAGTTTACCTTTCAATTCAAAAATTCAAGTCAATATTGCCCAGGATATAATGACAAAGATGAAACAATCACCTCTTTCTGGGAAGTAATGTTCTAATAAAGGAAACAATATGTGCATGGATAAATCAAAATGAAATTTATACAAAGTTAATACAAAATAATCATACACTACTTTCCAACAAGAAACTCTGCATTAATGAAGCTTATCTTCTCGCTGACTCCAATACACCATTAGCACCTCCATACTTTTGTTCATGTTGCAAACCATCTACTTCTCAGCCCCCTATGCAGGTCCTATTCAGCCTCCAAGGCCAGTTTATGTTCCACATCTTCCAACAAACATACCCGGATTTCTCCTTTCTCTGGATTTACACTTTCAAGTTCCCCTTAGTTGAGTTCTTAATTATTTGCTACCTCTTTCACATGTGTTCTTTCAAGACAGAGACCATCTCACACAGCTTCCGTCCACATATCATATAAACTCCATGGCATTTCTCAAATACATTCTGTGTTTTCCCCATCTCTGTGTCTTTACTAATGTCTTTTCTCCAGAATTCCTCTTCAAAAAAGGCAAGCCAAACCGTATGAATGTCAATAGTAATGTATTGTTTTAAAATACAAGTCACAGAGTATCAGTAAGATAGATGGGTCTACACTGATTCACGCATGACTTTAAAAAATTGTGGTATATGAATATAATGGAAAATTACTGAACTACAAGGAACACTGACTATGAAGGACTGAGACATGAGAAGACTCGTATGAACTGATGCCAGATGAAGCAAGCTGAACCAGGAAAATAATGTACGCGATGTGTACAACAGTGCAATTGGAATGAACAACAACAAAATGAAACTGAATTTTATGTAATCAGAGTAACCACGTTTAGCTCTGGAGAAAAGTTGAGAAAATACCGCCCCCCCCTTTGCAGAGGCTTATGGGCATGAAATATTGCTTGCAGTGTCAGGTTCAGGTTCAGATTCTGCCCAGTTGGCTTAAGTTTATAATATCCCTCTGTAACATGGCAGCCAATCGAAGCTGATGCAAGATCCAGGGTTCTGAACCCATTAGTTCTCTTTCCAAATCCAGCTCTCTTTCTTCTGCCTTCTGTATGTTCATTAACCCTCCCTTAAATGCTACAATCTAGAATTTTGCCAAGAATCAAAGTCAAGCTCATTCGCTTATTAAAGATTCTTCTCTTCTGTGTTGCAAAAATTGGGACATTTTGCCCTCCCCACCTTCTGCAGTACCGCTCTTCACAATCTTAGAATGATCACAAATAATTAAGCTACATTTAGAGGATGCCCACAGTGCCTGGCACACAGTGCCTGGCACACAGTAGGTCTTTAATAAATGCTTATTAACTGACTTACTCCCAGAAGGAGGTGATCATTTTGCTACATGTTGCTCTGATGAGACCATGCCTCCAGCACTAATTCTGTGCACTTCCTTTTATGTAGGACATGGATACACTGGAGAACATCCAAAAGGAGATGAGTAGGGTGAAAAACAGGGCCTAAAGACCATGTGATATGAGGATCACAAGGGGAACTGGCAGTGCCACTAACCCTGACTTTTGTCTTTACCACTAGACTTTGATGACTCAGGAAGAGAGAATGAGGCTATGATAAGTAGCCTCCTCTGTTCCCCAAAGATTAACCAAAGATATTTGCCAAACTCCAGTTTTCTGAACCATTTCCAATAGTTGTGGGCTGACAAGGTGGGAGGGACAATGGAGGGTGCTCATGTTGCTGAATGTTTTCCAGGGAGTGCATTATAATCTTTCAAAATTGACAATTAGGGCTTCAGTGATTTTTATTTTTTTTTTAAAAACAGGTTCATATGCAATGGAAGCAACAGAAAGCCACAGAATATCAGAGCTGGAAGGAACTTTGGAGATTATCTAGCCCAACCCCATGATTTTACAGGTAAGAAAACCAAGAGTTAAGAGATATGCCTGGAGTCACACAACTAGTAAATGGGAGAAATCAGATCCTCCCAGGATCTTCTGACACCATTTTTCACAGCCCTTTGCCTGCTCTACTTTTGAACTCAAAGCCTGATTTCTAACTTAATCACTCTGATGAAACTTCTCTTTCCAAAGGTGCAGATGATTTTCAAATTTCCAAATGTAATGTCTCCTTTAAATCTCCGTGTTTCTTGACCCTTGTGCACCATTTGACACTGTTGACCATTTTCTTCTGATGGATAATCTCCTCTCTCTTGGTTTTTGTATTATGACCTCTTCTTGGTTCTCTTCCAAGGAGTGTCTGACCACTTCTTCTCAATTTCTTATGCTGGTCGTTATCCAAATCCCATTCCCTAGCTTGCCAAAGGTTCTGTTCTAATGTTTCTCTTTTTCTGTCATTATGCTCTTTCACTTGGTGATAGCATCAACTCCCATGGGTTTAATTATCATCCCTGTGGTGATGACCCTCAGTTCTATATATCTAGCCCCATTTTCTTTCCAGAAGTCCAGAGATGAATCAACTATCTAAATTGTACCTCTCCTAGGCATATCACCATATCTAAAACAGAACATATTACCTTCCTTCCTAAGGTCATTGCTCTTCTAAACTTTCCTGTTTCTGCAGGCAACACTATCCTTCCAACTACCCAAGGTTACAACTTTGGTGTAATTTTGGATTCTCTCACCCCACTTATCCAATCACTTGACAAGACATATAGGTTCTGCCCTCCAACATCCCTTTAATCCCTCCTGCTCTACCCTAACTCAGGTCTTCATCATCTCTTGCCCACTCTATGACAATGACCTCCCCTGATCTCTCCACCTCCAAACCTCTCTCCACTCAATCTAACCTCCACAAAGCTGTCAAACTGATTTCCTAAAGCACAGGTCTGATTATTCACTCCCCTTTCCCCTCCACTTAATAAATCCCAATGGTTCTGTTACCTAGAATCAAGTATAAATTCCTCTGTTTGGTATTCAAAGCTTTTTACAACCTGACCTCAACTTCCCTTTCCTTATTACACATTACTCCTTCACAAACTCTACAGGTCAGCCAAATTGGACTTCTTGATGTTTCTCAAATGTAACATTGCATCTCCTGTCTCCCTGACTTTGCAACGGCTATTTCCCATAATTAGAATGTACTCCCTCCTTACCTCTACCTTTTAGAATCATCAGCAGTCCTGACTTTTGTCCTGCCACTGAACTTAGATGACTCTGGAGGAGAGAGCAAGCCTGATGACTTTGTGCAGCTCTGCCTCACTTAAATCCAATTCACAAGCAAATCAAGCCATCACCTATGATGTCATTGGTCTTTTTGAAACAAAAAACAAACAATAGAAAGATCACTAGTTCCCTTCAAGACTATCTTCTATACTGGATCTTTCTTAATTCATCTCTCCTTCAACTGTTAGTAATTCCATTGTCCCTTTTCCATTACCTTGTGTTTATTTTTCATATATTTTAATATATTTAATATTTTTCACATATTTTATATATACCTATATTGGCACGTTTGTCTCCCCTAACAGAATGTTAGTTCCTTAAGGAAAGAGACAATGACTTTTGTCCTCTGTGCCTAGCACAATTTCTGGTGCATAGTGGGTGCAGAGTAAAGGCTTGTTGATTGACTTTGCCTCGTTATATAACTCCATGGTAACTCATTTCGTCCTCTCCTGAGGACAATATCAGTGCATCTTCAGCTAAAACTTAGAAGTATAGCCCCATTGAACTGAAAGAGCATTAGAAATATCTGAGATTCCTTCTCCTCCCAAACTGCTATGATTCGAATGTGCACACGTGTGCGCACACGCACACACACACACACACACACACACACACACACACAACTGAATATTAACTGGATTCATTTTTCCCCAGTCTGAATAAATGGACCATGAACTCTTTCAAAAGCCAATCCATTTGAATTCAACATCACCTGAGTTACAATCCCTTTGGAAAAAGGGTCTTTGCTTCTGATACTGGGGTAGCACAGAACTCTAAATAATTGGGGTTTTCTTTTTGGACTGGATGCGAGATTCCACCAATGCTAATCAGTTCCTTTTCTGTAACTCCTGATCTTAGAGAGTTGCCTTAGGCCCTGAAAGGTTGTCTAGAGTCACATAATAATTTCATCAGAGACATGATTTTAATACAGAACTTCTTGATTCTTCAACCAGCTCTCTATCCACTACTCCAGAGGTGTTAAATGGGAAGGCCCCATATGGCCCATTCCCAAGTACATGCCCTGAACCACATTTATATTTTAAAGCTAAACCCATATGCTGCTCACCGGGATCCTTACAAATGGCTTCACTGCCTCCAGTTCTCTTTGAGTTTGAGACCTATGGGACCCCTAGGTCATTCTACATCCTTGTCTCTGGGACCACAGATAGTGCCCCTTCATGTATCAAGGTCCATGGTCATCATTTCCTTTCTACTCTACTCCAAAGCCATCCTCTTCACATGGTAACTATCTTCATTTTTATATAAATCTATAAAAACTAGAAATGTACTTAAAAGAAACTCAATGCACTACATTTGAACATATCCCTCTGTATAGGATCACAATGGAATGAAAAGAAGTTTGAGGAGTTGTTTGGGACCTAACTATCCCTTCCCTGGAAGCTGATCTGGTGTTCGGGTCTATGGACCAATTACACAGTTTCTTTTACAGACACAAGACCAAATGGGGTAGTACTTGCCAATGGCAAGAAGTACATTTGGATTGAAGAGACCTGTGGTAAAGAAGTCCATGGTCCTAACGAGACCCTGTAGGGGGGATCAATGAGAAGACATGGACAAAAATGACAGAATTGATTAATAGAACATAAGTTACTTGAGGGCAGGGGACGCTTTGTTCTTGCCTATGTATCTCCAGTACCTAAGCTTATAATACACCAGTCTCCCAGAAGCAGTCAGATACTGTGAGGGAGAGACAGGAGGTAATATGGGCCAGGCAAATCAATGTTACCACCTTGGCTATCATCAACCCCAAGATCTGATGGAGATAACTCGGGACATGGAATCCAAGAGCATTTGGAGTAACAGGGATTCCCAAACCTCCAACTCCCAGAAATCACTGAGAGGAGAGAAATCATTGCAAAAAAGGTCTTCCCTTTGTCATCATGTGAAAGGTTAAATAACTTGCCTGGGGTCATATAATTAGTAAATTTCTGAAATAGGAGTCAAACCCAGGTTCTCTAGATGTCAAAGCCAGCATTCAATCCATTACCTTGGGCTACCTCTCAATTTATAGAGTTCTTTCCAAATAACAACTCTGAAAGGTAGGTAGGTATAGGAAGGTAATAGGTATTATAGGCACATGGTCATATCCTAGTCTAGCACAATACTAGGTATATAAATGGCAGGCACTCATTAAGCATCCAGAGAAAGAACTGATAAGTAGAAATATGTATAGAATAAGTTTACATATATGTATATATACATATGTACATGTGTGTATACCTATTTGTGTATATCTCTTTGTGTAGCCATTTCTAGGGGAGGGGGGATGAGGGAAAGGGAAGAAAAAAAGAAAAAAAGAAATTTACATGAATACTTTATTATATATTTAAAAGGAATAGCAAGTTGTATATGATAAGTTTGCAGTTTCACGTGTAATCATTTCTTTTCTTGTATCATATTATGCAAATGCTTATTTTGCTCTATAAATTAAAAGTAAAATAAATTTTGAAAAACACTTTATTAACCATTTCATTGATTGTGTGATTAATTGATAAATACACTCCCTCTACCCACAGTAGTTACTCTCAGCTCTACCCTCCTATTTGAAAAATTGTCAAGGAGAAATGAGGGCGATTGGAGTCCATTAAGGACTTCTTCCCAATCACAGCATCTCACCATAAAACTGGTTGGGAAACAATCTGAAAGGAAGCTGTTGAATGCTTGATCATTACTCCCTTAGCTGGTGCCTAGGTTTGGAGACCTGTCACTTCATAGAGATTGTTAAAGCTGGCCACAGGGAATGTACCAATTCCCTCATTTCATTAACGGTGAAAAACAAATGTAGAATAGAGTCCTAGAATCACTAAAACATCTTCCTGACTTCTATGGACTAGAGATGGATTTTTGAGGCTCCTCCACTTAGGCCATCTATCAAGCCATTTAGAAATTCTTTCTAAGGGGGGATGATGGAGGGGAGGGCAGGTTGGGGGTAAGGGTTATTAGAAGCACACACTTCTGTAAAGGAATAGGGACAAAGTAGAGAATAGAGCGAGTGGGGGGAGGAATAGGAAGGAGGGAAATATAGTTAATCTTTTGCAATATGTCCATTGTGGAGATGTTCTGCTTAACTACACATGTACGGCCTGTATTGAATTGCTTGTCTTTCTGGTGGGGGTGGGTGACGAGGGAGGAAGGGAAAAAATCTAGAATTTAAAGTTCTAAAATCAAATGTTAAAAAATATATATATATATAATCATTATTATTATTTACATGCAACTGAGAAATAAGATATACAGGTACTGGGGTAGGGAGATTCATCTTGCCCTATCGGAAAGTCAGGGGGAAGATATAGGAGAGAGCAGATTGGGGGAGGGGGTATACAGTGGGATCGCTGTTTTGGGGTGGTGGGTAGGGGAAAGACAGGGAGAAAATTTGTAACTCAAAATCTCGTGGAAATGAATGATGTAAACTAAAAATAAACAAAAGTTAAATAATTTTAAAAATAAAAAAAATCAAGAAATTCTTTCTACTCCCACCCACACAAAGGGTTAACTACTTCTGACACAAAAAAAGATGGGATAGTCTAACTCTAAATACCATGGGTACATGGCCCAGGAAAGCTGAGGGCTATTGCATTATACAATTACCTATTTACTGGAGACAGTATATTTAATAACTAATCATCCAATCTAATAATACAGAAGAATATCAGACTGAAAGGTCAAGTGTTGAAGATTAGGGAGAAAGTAGCCTTAAAATGCATTAAAAAGGGCCTCACAGATCAACGAGTCAGTCTCAGGTCTTCCCTGTGTCACCATGCTTCCTCGTTCTTTTTTTGGCTTAGAAATGTTGACTTCTCTCAAATTCAAGAAAATTCAAGAAGCTTTAATCCAAACTCTTCTTCGTTCTTGATGCTAAACCCTTATGGTCTTGGCTTGTGATCAGGGCAGGGCAGGGAGATAGTATAAGAGGGAGAAACAATGTTGGATAATGGAGAAGGGGCCAGATTTGAAGTTTGAAAAGACCATTCCACTACCTAACTCCTAACTCCAGGCCTGACTCTCTATCTACTCTACCACCTAACTGCTACATACATACATACATTTATACATACACACATACTTACACATGTACATGCATATGCACATTTTTATATACACACATGTGTGTGTATATGTATGTGTATGTATAAACACATATATGGAAACACACATAAAATCTGTCTGTCTTTGGCAATCAGGAAAGAGACTATGAATTGATTCATACACAAGAAGATAAAGTTTGTTGAAGCAAGAAAAAAACCAGCCATTAAATTCAATTTAAAAAACCAACCAAAAAGTATTAAGAACTTACTATGTTTAAGCCACTGTTGATAAGAAAGAAGAGTAAAACTAGTATCTGCCCAAAAGAAGATGACATTGTGACTGGGAGATTTCATGTAAATCACTGCCTACATGCAGACAGATAAATCATAGATGGGGTGATCATATAGAGGAAGTCAGTAGTGACCAGGTGCACCTGGAAAGTCTTCCTCTAGAAGGTGGTATTTAAGGTGAGACTCACAGGAAGCCAGAGAAACTGAGAGACACAACATTTCAGGCACAGGGGACAAGTGCAAAAACACAGAGACAGGAGATGATGCCACACGGGAGGAGCAGAAAGCAGGCCAAGGTAAGCTGGATTTCATGATGCATAGAAGAGAGTAGACTCTAAGAAAATTGGGTAAGGATGGGTTTAAAGGAGCCTATCATTAAGTCACCCCACCCTACTTAAAGTAAGAAGCAAGATATTACCCTAGCACCTTTGTCAAGTGAGAACATCTCTCCACTGAATCAAAGATGTGAACCAGGTGTAACCAAGGCCTGGACACCACCCTATCAATCAACACATCAACCAGCTATCCCAGGAAATTTGTTTAGATTTGTTAAGGGATTTGATTGAGATCTGTATGGCCTGTATAAAATAATTAGGTTAGTTTGAAATAAGGGATTCCAACATCTGGCAGCTTTTTCCAGTCTTCCAGTCAAGTTCCTGAGAAGGAATCTCTACTTAGGGATAAGGAGAGGCCCTGACCTTAGTCTTGATTCCCTCCATTTCTAAAAGCTAATTAAGTCTGGATGACTAATTTATTCCACTGATAATCAGTGGAGGGAAAACATGTTGGTGGGGTGTCCAAGGTTGTATAGCACCAGAAAAACACTCCCCATCCACAGCAGGGTCACCTTGAACTCTGAAGGGACAAGTAGCCACTTGAGCTCTAGGGACCCAATGTACAAGAAGAGAACAGCCTCTAAATCTGTGATAAAATGAGAGAGAGAGACAGACAGACAGAGACAGAGAGAGAGAGGATCCAAGTTCTGGAAAGCTTTAAATACCAAAAATATGGCTTTATATTTGATTCTGGAGAAATTATCTTCCTAGGCCCTGATCACAAACTTGAAACCAACCATCTTCTTTATGTTTTGAGTCATGTTTCTCTCTGAAACTTTCATTGGAGCTCTACCCTCATAGACTCTCCTTCTCCCCCTTAGCCCTCTTTCCCCATTCTTATGAGGGCAAGGGAGTTTGCTGAGGTGGCCACTCAGGGATGGTTCAGCTTGCTACAATACAGATATTTCCCACTCTGGTTCTGCATTAACTCCCCTATACATTTGCAGAAAATACCCTTCTCTTCTGTGTGCTTTTGAAAGAAAGAAAAAGTGAAAACCAGTTTAGATTACTAGTGGCCTTCAATGTACATTGCAGAAAAATGCCTGCATTTTTGGTATGGATGGCAAAGTTCAAGCTCAAACTACATCCACTAATTTAATCATGTACAATGAAATACCAGTTATCTTAATCGTACAGGCCACCTTCTGTCTGCTGCATTTTTTTTCGTGTAATTGAATACTGACCCTAAGAAGAATTCAAGGATTTTTTGCTCTTTAGTGAAAAGTATTAGAAACACATTTCCAATTGAAAAATGATGATGCATTGATGGCATGCTAACGCTGAAAGAGTGGGCCTGAAAGGACCCAGTGTCTTAGAGGCAACTGGGGTGGGTGGATTGCTCTTTTGTCTTGTTTCCCCTCACCCTTCCATTCTTGTTTCTCATGCTGCAAGGACAAGATGAATCGGTCCATCTCCAAGAATATCTTTGATCTCTTAACAAAATGACAAGAAATGCTCAAAGTCATTGGGTGGTAGGGAAAAAAATGAAGTAACATTGAACCCCAATGACACAGTTTTTGTTTCTATGCTTTCTTTTCCCTTTCACATCCCTAATATATGACCATAGCAGTAAATACCACAAGACCAAGACATCTTCCTTTTTCCAGTGAGGAAAGGCAAGACGCCCAGTACAATGTAATAGAGGCCCTTGCCAGTATGACCCTTCTCAGCAGCTACGTCGGGCCAGGCAAAGGCAAAGAAACAGGAAGCTGTCCAAACCAATGGAGGGTCCAGGCCTGAAGCTTTGTGTGTGACTAGAGGCCAGAGAGGCTAAGGCCCAAGGAAACCCCAGCAGTAAGGAAAAAAACCAGATTGACTCTCAGTAACTCATTTAGCTCCTCGATTGGACAGATCTGTCCCCTGCTGGCAATTTGGCCAGGCATCAATAGTTTGGATACCAGACTGAATAGCTTAAAATAGTTAGAAGGGGAAAAAATTTTGCAAACCTGTAGGCCATCCAACTCTTTACTTTGTGCTGAAAGACACAGGACAAATTACATTGAGGTTATTAAGTATGAAGTCACTGGATCAACTGGCCATTTGGTCCAAAAGCAGGGGACTGGAGAGAACTCCAATGTCTCCCTATATAGATGGCCTGTTTGTCCTTGAGGGTATCCACGGGTTTTTGGCAGGGCAGGTACTCAAGACATGTGGAAGTGATGTGGGAGGGAAGGGAAGTGGAAGAGAGGGAGAGACACAAAAAGTGCTGGGTTGCTCCCTATGCCATCTCTGCCTCCCACCTGGGGAAGAGAGGAGGAGGCATAGAAGGGCGAGATGAATTCATCAACAATGAATGAGCAGACAAAAGGCAATGGAATCTCAGCCAAGAGTTTTGAGAGATGCCAGCTTCAACTTTATACACTTTTGACCAGCAAGCTGGATTTCCGGGATTTTTATATCTAATGCACAAAAACAGAAGCAACAGGCTCATTCAGTATCAGTAAAGGTCAGTTAAAATTATAGAGACATACTTTGGAGCAAATCCCCCGCCTTGTATTTGCATATTTATGAACTAGAGATTATGACAGGCCATTCCATTTATTAGCACAGTGCTGCTATAGTTAATAGTCTGTCAGCATTTCCATTATAAACCCCGTTTTTCAGTGTTTTAATATCTCAGCTGTTGGAAAGCCCATCAGACTGAAAAGTGGCCTTCAGGTTCTCAGTCCCCTGGCAGGGAGGGGGATATTGGTTGTTTTCTGGACCTAACAAAAGCATTTACATCAAACTGGCCATTTGAGCTCTGGGCAGCCACAACAAAAAGAGATGGAATTGTGGATTTGAGGGCTGGCTTGGGTGGAGTCTCCCCTTGACCCCATTTCTGGCCCATCAATGTTCCAACCTCAGAAAAAATCTTTTTCCACACAGTCTCTATTAGATTTAATGGCTGGCTTGGTTTAGAAGCATAGAGTTCTTAAGGGACCAAGAAGTCCACAGTGGTCAAGGAAGCCCTAGTTGCTACAGAGGTTTCAAAGGTCATACTCTCAGGGTATGTGACCCTCTCCTACCATGTGGATTACTTCACATGAAACCAGATTATGCCTAACTGTTCTCAGGCATAGCTTGTTCTTTATCATGGTGAAGTCCCTTTAGAAAAGGGGACGCTTAATCTATTTTGTATCATGGAGCACTTTAAAAGACCAGTGAGGCCTATGGAACCCTTCTCAGAATAATGTTATAAATTATTATTATATAATAATATATGTAACACGACACAGGAAACCAGTTATATTGGGAGAGAGTGATCAAAAAGAAATTTTTTTCTCCAGATTGTAGACTCCAGAGAAAAAACTCCTGCAAAAGGAACAAGTCACTCTTCCATGATCCGTCCCTCAGAATTGTCTCTTGGATTCTGTAAGCTTTCCTCCTCAGGGGAGGTCACACTCTCTTTTCAACCAATAAGAGGTTCTCATATGCATACGATGGTACCACTTGCCTCACTCCATTCTACATGAATAAAAACTACAAAATAAATTAAAAAAAAAAATAAAGCAGTGTACCCCAGGTGCTGCTGCTCACTACTGGCCCCAAGAAACACTGTGGGAAAAATGTGCCCAATGGACTGACTCAGTCCTCTCTGGGTTATTGCACAATAGTGTACGAGATGCTATGTTCCTATCAGAGGTCCAGTTGTTCTCATTTGTCAGGATGATTTTATTTTTACTCCGAGAATTCCTCGTGAAATGAACAGGACTGACGTAATCGCTTTCAGCAGCACCTCTCAATGAGTAGGGTGATTACGTAACAAGACACACAGTAATGTGTGTTGTTGTGTAATCCCAGTAAGCCAGCCTGACTGTGCTGGGCTAGGAGCCAACAACCACCTAGTTGTGCCATTCTGATACAAGAGCATATGCCCTCAAGACGTGTTATAATTAGACTGACAATTTTGAAAGGAAAGGTAACTGATCAAAAAAGAATCTCGACTTTTCAATAACTTTTTTCCCCTCCCAACTCGATGCAGCTCCTTCCAACAGAGGCCAGAAGAATGAGACCCAACATTCATATGAGCCAAAACTCTAAATTAAATTTTTGTTTATGATTCGCTACATTTCACTGCAGGCTTTGGGACTCTGTAGCATACTCAAGCTGCATTTAAAAAGTCTAAGGAAAAAGAAAAATTTTACTCCAGGTGAAATTGCATCCCTTCAGAGAGATTCCTATCTCTATTTAAAGTAGTAGCTTTTTCATTCTGAACTCCTTAACTTCAAGAGCAATTGAGTCACTCAATGGACAGGGAATGCAGTGTTTTGGGGTCTGTGCTTCTCTTCTCGCTGTTAACAAATTGTCAGTCCAAAGATATAGATAGACAAGAAGAAAGAAAGAAAGAAAGAGAGAGAGAGAAAGGAAGGGAGGAAGGAAGGAAGGAAGGAAGAAGGGGAGGAAGGGAGGAAGGAAGAGAGAAAGAAAGAGAGAGACAAAGAGAGAGACAAAGATAGATAGATGGAAGGAGAGAGAGATGGATGGATGGATGGATGGGTGGATAGATAGATGGGTGGAAAGACAGACAGACAAGGGAGCTAGATGATAGATAGAGATAGATAGATAGATAGATAGATAGATAAATAGATAGATAGACAGACAAACAGACTGGTGGGTGAATGGATGATGGATACTATAGAAAGAAGCACTCTCACAATGTAGATTTCTTTTCTGATCTTTTTTGGAGTCATTAAGAAAATGATACCAAGTTGTAGTGATGAGAACTTGGAGCAGTCTGCTGTTACCTCACTGAGGCTCCTAAAATTGTATCTCTGGAGCTAGAAGACATCTCAGAGGCCTTATAATCCAAACTCCATTTTTTACCAATGAAAAAACTGGGCTCTGAAATGGGTCAGTAATTTGCCAAAGCTCCCAACAGCAGGACAGCTGGAATCTGAACCAAGCTCCCCTGGCTCCAAGGACAGAGCTCTTGCCACTAGACATGCTCTCAAACTAAACGGAGAAAGCCAAGGACAGCAACATAATGACATACTCAGTGCATGACATGGGTGGGGGTGGGGAAGTGGGGGGATAGATGGAGACTTCACCACTACATCCTTAAAACAAAGCCAGTTTCTGTGACATCTTGCAGTTGTCACCTGTGGGACATTTCAAATCAGATGTTTGTAGGTTGAGCTGTGGTGGTGGTGGTAATTCAAACATATTACTGGTTAGTTATCATGGACATTTCAGTCAGATTAATGACCATATCATTTAGTTAATGCTCTGAAAAGGGTCACTCTAGCTAAGCAGATAAACCTTCACTTTAATTCCAACTCATATAAATATAGACCAGTTATGATTAACCAAATGCAACAAAGGTCCCAATTGATTCTGTAGCACCTTGCTATCCTAGGTTCAGTGTGAGGTGTTGGGAATAATCACAATTGCTCAGATATTGTACCAGCCCCCACCCAATGTCTTCTCTACCAACAGACTAGTCAAGAACTTTGAAATATTATCTCATTATATCTTCATGACTACTCACAACTGGGAGGTAAATGCTGTCATCATTTTAAATAAGTTTTTATTGATGTCTTTTGTTTTTTATGTCACCATAGTTTCCTCCCATATCCTTCCCCTCCCTCTTCCAGAGAGCCATCCTATAGAACACATAGTATTTTTAAAGAAAAAAAGGAAAGAGAAAAATTACATAGCTAATCAATCCATCAAGAAAGGATGAAAATATGCCCAATAGGCAAGACCTAGGGCCCTCCTACCTCCATGAAGGGTTGGGTGTTGGGAGTGTCCTCTCATATCTCTTCCTCCATTGGCATGCCTGATCTTAAAAATTTTACAACATTGACCTTTTGATTTGTGTGTGTCTGGTTGTTCTTTCATTCTTACAGTCATTGTTTCTATTGTTTTTGTGGTTCTACTCAGTTTATTCTGCATCAGTACATGTTGATCTTTCTGTGCCTCTCTGTTCATCATAGTCATCATTTCTCATAGCACAAGTAATATTTTATTGCGTACACATTCCACTATTTCTTTAGCCATTCCTCAATCAATTTATTTCTAATTCTTTGTTATCACAAAAAGTATTGTCATAAATATTTTGTTATACATAGGGATTTTCTTCTTATTAATAGCCTCCTTGGGGTATAATCCCAATACTGGAATCTCTAAGTCAAATGGGCATTGATATTTTAGTCAGCTCCGCCAACAATGTACCAGTGTCTATCTTCCCATAATTCCTGCAACATCAACTATTCCTACCTTTTATCATATTTTTCAATTTGCAGAGTGTGATGCAAAACTTCAGAGCTGTTTTGATCTGTATTTCTCTAATTAATGATTTGGACCATTTTTCCATATGGTTGTTAATAGCTTTTTTTGAGAACTGTTCATATCCTTTGACCACTTATCTACTAGGGAGCAGTGATAAATAGTAGTTACCCTCATTTTGTAGATGAGGAAAATTAAGCAGACAGAGATTAAGTGACTTGCCCAGGGTAACATAGTAAGTATCTGAGGGAGGATTTGAACTCAAGCCTTTCTGACTCTAGATCTAGGGTTCCATTCACTGTGATGCAGTTAAATTGTGGCCTCTGGGGAAAAAAAACTACAGAAGAAAGGAATTGGCCATAATATCCTTTTCAGATGGGTGTGGATCCTGCCTCCCCATATGAACATTTCAAATAGGCACTTTCAAATCCCATTTATTATTCACTATAAGTTTACCTGACTAATCAATATCCAAGTGATGAAAATCAACCACCTTCCAGGACCATCAGCAGATTAAAGTCGTATTCAGGATAAAGTTTTCCTCTTTTGCAAATTTTCAGCCCCTACAAGCACCTGTGAAACCACTAATTGAAATTAAAAATTCTCGGTGGTTCATATGGAATTGTTCAAAGAAACAATTCCTGCCAAACAAAACATCAACAAGATTGAAAATAATTTTCATTGACAAACCATGTGCCTGTTGGGCATTCCAGAGGAATGTAATGAGAATTAGCTTGATTGAACCACCAAGGCAGTTGCTACTTATTGGGTCAGATCATCCTGCTAAGACCGTATTAAAATGGTGCAGTGGGAAGATGGCTGGATTGGGAATCAAAGGACAAAAGATTATATCTTGCATTGACGTCCTGTGTGACCTTGGGCAAGTGGATTCATCTCTCTGGGCCTTTGCTTCCTCATCTGTATCATGAGGCAATAAGACTAGATGAACTCTTAAACTCGGTCAGTCAATTAATATTTATTAAGTACCTACTGTGTTCTAAGTACACACACAGGTATATATGTGTGTATGTATATGTGTGTATATGTATATATATATATATATATATATATATGCACACACACACACATATGTATATATAAATGTATTATTGTAATTAGAGAAGCCTTGAGACTTCTTCCTCTCAAATTAATATGTAGTCCTGTGAATATGGGACCCAATTCTTTCCCTTAACATTAGTTCTCTACATAAAGAAAGTTGGAGGCTATGACCTTGTGAGTTTTGAAAGTTCAAAACAGTGAGTGAGTCATCCAAAAGTCCAGGAGTTTCAGTGATGGGGAGTCCAAAAGTAAAGTTCATACCAGATTTTACAGCCAGTTCATCATCAATGCCCCAAGAAACAAAGAGTAACCTTCAGCATGCAGCCTAAAAGTGGATAAAATGAAGATTTATTAGGCAATGATTGCACATTTGAATTAGTGGGACCAATGCTATATTGAAATAGTGTTAAGTTTTAGCCCATTTTCCCCAGAGAATAAGGTTATTTAGCAGAGATTTTTCAGGGAAATAGTTATATATCTGTTCTTACTAAATCTTCAATGTCACTTTGTAAAAGCTAATAGATATTAATTGGTTAAATGGGGCAGTAATTGGGGTTACTAATCATTGATGGCTAACAGTAGGGGGAAAACACCTGGAATGGGGACTCAATCCAGTCACGTCAGAAAATAAAACCCCAACTCAGAGTTGCAAATGTTTCTGAAACTAGTCCTATGCTTCTGTGGTCACTAAATGGAACAGCAAAGACAAGTGTGATAGGAGGGTGAAGAACCCACATCCGCACCTCATGTATTGAGCTATCATGGTCATGGTGGTTCCTCTAGAATCATGAGGAGAAAATGTAGCCAATTTGGTTGGGATAAAGAGTAAAAAAATACTTAAATATATTTTGAAAGAAAAGTGAGATATTTATAACAGAGCTTCACAGTTTCATATATAATCCTCTTTTTCTCTTCGACTATGTATATGAAAAAAATCATTTTAGTTTTTGCTGTTCAGTCATTCAGTCACGTCCGAATCTTTGTGACCCCATCGGTCATATTGTCCATGGAACTTTCTTGGCAAAGAGACTGGAATAGTTTGCATTTCCTTCTCCAGTATTATTAAGGCAAATAGAGGTTAAGTGATTTGTTCAGGGTCACATAGCTAGTAAGTGTCTGATACCAGATTTGAACTCAGGTCTTCCTGACGCCAGGCCTGGCACTATCCACTGAGCCATCCACTGCCCCTCATTTTAGTTAGCATTTGCTAAAAATTGTAAAATAATTTTTTTAAGGTTGTCAACCTTCAAAAACAGACTTTGAGACTCTTAATATCCATGAAAATCCATATGGAATATTCCAGTTGCTAATGTTCCCTCAAATACACACTGCATCAGATTAATTGTGCCTGGAATTATGCTGTCGCCAGGAAGATTTTTTTTCTTGAAATGCAGTTTATTAGAGTAAAATGGTTAATGAGATTTAAGTATAGAAAAAGTCGTTAATGCGTATTCCTGTGTATCTGGCACTGACATTTACCCTTATGTATGTCATTTTCACGTTCTCAGATACTATAATAGTGGGGATGGTATAACTCTCACTCACACTGGTAGCCATCCAAAATGTAGGATAATCTTAAAACTCATTTTAAGAAAATATTTAACCCCTTATATAAGCACAAACATGAAGTTTGTGAATGTAAGAGATGGGACATTGGTGCAGTGGTATGACCAAGGTATCTGGTGTCAGAGAACTTGTGATGGTTACAATATGTGAGAGTTTGGACAAGTCATATGACTTCCCTAGATCTCATTTTCTTCATTTATGAAATAAGAGTGTTGGATGAGATGGCTTCTATGGTCCTTTCCAGCTTGATATGATTCTGTGATCCTATGGAATTTAAGTATCTCTGATCCTAATGGAAGACAAAACTGATATACTTCATATTTGGAATTATTTCAGAGAAGCCACAGCTTCAAATTGTGAAGCAAAAAAGAAAATCCTTTGTTGTGTTCCTGTCTCATCCTGGGTGTCAGAGGTTACCGCTGGTGCTAAAGCAAGCACATCCTTAGAGGATGGGAAATGGCTTCTATAGGAAGTACCAGGCAGGCAGCAATTAGCTGTGCCTGTAGGCATTCATCTCATCACTGGCCAGTGATTCCCCCTTGGTGCTGGTTCATACCCCTAAATCCCCAAGCTATTTCCCTTCACAGTCACAGACAGATAAGACTTGACCCAGGGAAGGGGCCCAAGACAGTTCCCTAGGCTTCACCTAACCAGAATTTGCTACGAAGACACTGATATGGACACAGAGGGACAAATACCTGAGGAAGGATGGGATGCTGTGCTCACAATGGCTCAATACATGAAATTTTCTTCCCACTCCTATCACTCCCCTTCCATCTTTCACCCAGTAGTCATGGAAGAATAAAATCAGTTTCAGAAATACCCATAACTCTGCAAAAATCCTTCATTCTATAAAACTAGTGGGTTATCTGATTCCATTTGTAAAAGCTCACACTACAGCAGGTTTCTCTCTTCATTCCCCCTTTAATGCCCTTTCTCCCTGCAGTCTCTTAAACTCCACATCACCTCAGCCTGTAATGGGGAGAGATAGGGTGACATGGATAGAGAGTTGGTCTTAAACCCACAAAGAGCTGAATTCAAAGTCCTACTTCTAATACATATTAACTGTGTGACCCTGGGCAAGTAACTTAACTTCTCAGTGTTCTAAAACACTCTCTAAGGTGATACATTGCAATCAAAGTGCCTGGATTGGTAGGAGTTTCCTTAAGGTTGAGTTCCCATATCATTGATTAAATCAGTGGTCCAGTCCTTATCCATAGAGTGTGATTGAGAGTTAACCTGGTATAATGGATAGAATCAACCCATACCTTGGCCCATGACAGACTCTCACAGTGATTGGCGGGTGGGGGAGAGAAGGGTGATAGAAAGTGGTGAGTCTGGGGGAACAATGAAGCCCCCCAAATGATGAATTTGTTGCTCTTCCTCCTACTGCTGAAAATAAGCAAGGAAATAGAAATTGTGATTTCCCTGCATGGGGTGTTCACCCACTGAGGTGTGGTGTTTATAATTTCAAGACTGATTTCAAGAGTAGCTGCGGCCAAAATACCTATCACTTTCCAGACAACCCAATGACAAACCTCTTGAACATTACCTGGGATCATCTGCCAACAAATGGCACAAAAATCCATCCCTGGAATTAAACAGAGAGAAGACTCTCCAACTTGGTAGGACCTCTCAGAGTTCATAATCCTTTGGCATAACCTTTGAGAGCCAAGAGTCCCCTCTATAAACAGGGTCATTTGTCTGATGGGGCCTCTAATGGAGAGGGCAAAAGAGTGTCATGAAGACAGAGGCAAGTTTCTGAAGTAATTTAGAGCATATAATCTGGGTACAAAACAACTATTTATATGGCAGTTCACATCCGTCCCCAGATGATATTCTCAATCACCAAATCCTGCTAGTCTCCCAAGAGAGTGACCCTATGGAAGACCTGTTCCCAAAATAAGAATCTGCTTTTAATGGAAAGATTCTTATCTTAGAATTTCAGAGCTGGAAGGGACCTTAGGGATTACCCAATACAACCAGCTTGTTTTACAGATGAACTATTTCCATTCATGGCAGGATCATTCTTTCAGTCACCAGGCTTCAAATATTGAAGTGAGTCTTGATTTTTCTTTCTCTTTTTCCTCCCTCCCCTAATCTAAATGATGTTTGTCTTTTCTGTCCCTTCCTTTTCACTCCACTTGTCACCACTCTGGTAAGGTCTCTCAACCACTCACATCCAGAAGGCTCAGTGACTTCCAAACTAAACTCATTTTCAGTCTCTAACTTGCCCTACTCCCACCTTCAATACATCATCTATCCCAGTGGTTCTCAACCTTCCTAATGCCACAACCCTTTAATACAGTTCCTCATGTTGTGGTGACCCCCAAGCATAAAATTATTTTCATTGCTACTTCATAACTGTAATTTTGCTACTGTTATGAATCATAATGTAAATATCTGATATGCAGGATGTATTTAAATTGAACATA
>CM053584.1:35412002-35431978 GCA_028627135.1 Pseudochirops cupreus
GTGGTGACCCCCAAGCATAAAATTATTTTCATTGCTACTTCATAACTGTAATTTTGCTACTGTTATGAATCATAATGTAAATATCTGATATGCAGGATGTATTTAAATTGAACATAACCCACAGGTTGAGAACCACTGATCTATACCAACTCCAGATTTATACTCCTCTGGGACTACTCCTGACTGACTGTATCTGCTCTGCTTTAAAGGAAAAAAAATCCAATGGCTCTCCATTACCCATCAAATAAAGCTCAACCTCTTTAGCCTGACGTTCAGAAACATTAACAACCTAGGTAGCCAGCAACAGATGTGGGACTAAGTAAAGGGAAACTCAGGTCTAAAGCTGATGAAAAGGAAATGAATGAGGGCAGAGGGAGGGCAACTGTAGAAGAGGGATGCTTGTCCTGGGGCCCTAGGCTCTGACACCCAGAACTAAGGGCTGAGGGAAGTAAATTCCCAAAGGCTGAAGCTTTCCAAATTAATTCCAAAAGAAAGAATAGACCTAAATTATATCTGTGTAGGGACAGCTTCAGTCAGAAGGGGGAAGCTCAGTGTGATGTAAAAAAAGAGATGAGTGCAGGAGGGCCTAGGACAATGGTATCACATTCCCCATCACTTCAACCTTTCTGATAGAAAAGCATTGATTTCCTTATACATAAAATTAAAAAGTTGGATTCCCCTTCCAGACTCCTGAAGTCCCTCCCAACTCTGGATCTCTGAGCCAATGAATGATCTTATCAGATGGAATGAAGGGATCTAGATGGAAGAAATACACTGAGAAGATTATGAAAAAGAGTCCAAACTCAGTAGGAGAGGTAGGAAAGGAGGAAATGGAAAGGGAAGAGGGAGGAAGGCTCATTTGCCTATTACATTTCATGTATGGTTTGGACTAGAATATCACTGGGGTCCCAAGCAATTTTCAAATTCTGTGATTCTATAAATAGATTCAGATTTGCCTCCATAATTATTTGTCTGAAGTTCCTTGATCCGGTCACAAGATCATAGATTTATACCTGGAAGGGATCTGAGGAGTCATCAAGGAAAATTATCTATATCTATAGAAAACTTAGCTTCAGAGGAATCGAGTGATTGGTTCAGGATTACAGAGCTGGTGAGTTTCTGAGGCAGGATTTGAACCTAGCCCTTCCTGAATCCAAGTCCAATGCTCTCAATTGCAGTCAATCTCAACCTCTCAATTTCTTGTATTCAATTTCTTAGGTTTCTGGGTAATTTCCATTTGTGTCACTTTGTCCCCAAGTCTGTAATTATATTTTGGATTTCAGAAAACACAAGGGAATTTTTGTCTCCTGAGGTTCATGTCATAATTCTCATTCATGAGAGGCAACATGGTATGGTCAATAAAGGACTGGCCTTGGAGTCAGTGAGACTTGGGTTTATGTCTTGCCTATGATACATACTGGCTGGGCATCCCTAGACAAGCCACACTTTGACCCTCCCTCCATGCCCTGGCTGGCCAACGTGCATTCCCTCCCTGGCTCTGCTTCTGATTTTTCAGACCTTTATATATTGTCAACGTCAAAAAAAAAAAAATCAACTTTTTTTGGTGTGTTTTCCCCCATTAAACTGTAAGCTCCTTGAGGGCAGGGACTCTTTTTGCTTGTATTTGAATCTCCAACTCTGAGCATGGTCTCTGGTATACAGTAAACACTTTATAAATGCTTATTGCCTTGCCTTCTCACCTCTCTATGCCACAGGGAGCTCTCTAAACCTAGAAATTATACAGTGGGGGCTGACTTACATTTATCCAGTGAGTTTCCTGCTCGGTTAGCCAATGAAATCACAGGCCCAGCCCAGGTCCCAGTTATAGAGAATGCTGAAGTTTTAAAAGACCTTTTCCTCGCAACAACATATAAGGTAGCTATCACAAATATTATCACTCCCATTTCACAGATGAGAAAACTGAGAACTAGAGTGATAAAGCGAAGTAAAGAGTCAAAGGTGAGATTTAGTCCTTGCTTCCTATTCACTGTTCCATATTGCTTTATTCATTTCTGTTCTACAGATCTGGAACCTGGGAACATATGGAACCCAGGAATGATGCAGTCAATCAGTACACATTTCTTAAGCTGTGCTCAGCAGGCAGTGATAGATACAGTAGAAAGACCAACGGATCTGATGTAGGTAGGTACTCAGAGGGGGCAGGTAGGTGGGTTAGAGCACTGAGCCTGGAGTCAGAAGGACGAGAGTTCAAATCCAACCTCAGGCACTTACTAGCTGTGTGACCCTGGGCGAGTCACTTAATTCCTGCTTGCTGAAGAAAGAAATAGTAAACCATTCCAGTATCTTTGCCAAGAAAACCCCACACAACTAGTCCACATAACCGAATAAGAAGATACTCAGTGAGTAGAACTTGAGGCCTAGAGTCTGGAAGACCTGAGTTCAAATCCAGCCTCAGATTCATAATAGATGTGTGAAGGAGTGAGTCACTTAAATCTGTAAAATGTGAATGATGACAGTACCAACTTCCCAGGATTGCTGTAAGGACAAAGTGAAATCATATTTGTAAACTACTTCACAAACCTTAAAGTGCTGTGTAAATGCTGAATATTATAGTAGTTGTTCTTATCATTATCAATAATGCCAGTTAATAGGATTGTTGTTATATCATAGTCATCATTAATACCATTAATGTTGATAATAATCAGAGAAATAACTATTGTTAAAGACCCTCCGACGACTTGGGTTTCCTTCCTGGCTCTGCTTACATTCTTCAGTTCATTCAACCCCTATGAAGTCACCTTACCTTTCTTCCTCTCTCAAATGCAAGGGTTGAGCCCGATGACCTCAAATGTCCCTTCCTCCTGGGAAATCTCTGTTTCTATGACTGAGTCATAACTAGAACCCAGATGAAGCCTTCTGGTGGGGGTTGGGAAGGCTGGCATGCCATATAAATGTCCAGGATTATCTGGATGGGGGTGGTCCAATTCAATTCAGCCAAAACTGACTCAGTGGGGCTGAGCGCACAAAGGCAAAAATGAAATAGTCTCTACCCTCAGGAAGCTTATATTCTACTAGGGAGCGGGGACGGCAACAGATACCCCTGTAAGCAAACATAAAATATCAACAAAGGTTCCCTTTCAAGAGGGAAAGGGGGCTAATAACCAGGGGGATGAGAAGGCGTGGGCAGAACTTTCTCTGAAAGAGGCTAAAACGCAGAGGAGGGAGTGAATTCCAGGCAGGGAGAGCCCTGGGGCTAGAAAGTCCTTAATACCTGGCCCTTTCCTACCCTCCCATTTTCCTAACACTTTCCCTCCACCTTTCACTTCTTACACCTTCCCATACTCTCCAATCCAGACGTGTTGACTTACTTGCCAACAGGGATCCATCTCCCATGCCCGGGACCTCAAGCTGAATGTCTCCTGTGCCTAGACTATTTTTTCTCCTGACTTTCCTGCCCCCTTCAAGACTCCAATGAAACTCCACCTTCCACAGGATGCCTTTCCCAATCTCTTGGGAAAGTACCTTGAGGGCAGGGGATATTTTTGCCTTTCTTAATATCACCAGTAATTAGCACCCAGATGTTGTAGCTGCTTGTTAATTGATTAATTGATTGTAATGATGGGTAGAGAGCAGTAATCAGGTCAGTTTGATTAGAATTGAGGGGAGTAATATGAAGCAAGGCTGGAAAGGCAGGTATTGGCAGGCCTTAAATGCTAGACTGAGAACTGGGGATTTTGTCTAGGGAACAATTGATTCAAAGGCACGCCTGCTCCCTCTGTCTTGGGTAATGCAAAGGTTGCACTCCTATGAGTCCATCCTAAGGATGGCTCCAACAAGCCCATGGAAAACAACGTAAGGAATAGTTAGCCAGAGCTGCCAAGAGATTGATGCCAGTAACTTCTTTTGACTTCTTCTCCATTCTGGAATGAAATGATCATACAAGAGGGCTAGGAGTCTGACAAGGGGTCTTGTTCCCACTCATGGAGTGTGACAACATTTGGAAAATGAAAACCAGAGCCACAGCAAAGAGTATTGTAGCCAAGGAACGGTGCCAGCGCAGCTGTGAGCTGCAGTGAGACACTTAGCAGCCAATGCCCAGGCCCGGCTGGCTCTCGCCTTAAATTTATAGCCAACAGGGTTGTCGATGGGACATTTGTTCTCTGAATTGGTCATTTGCAAAGGGATCATAGTAGTCATATCACATGTGTTGGGGATTTTAAAAGTTTTAGGTATTGGTCATCTGTTGCCTGAATTAGACCCAAGATCTATTTCCTCCCTCCTGATGGCTTACATTGTGAGAAAATCTCCCAGGAATATAAGATCAAAGACCTAGCATTGGAAAGGGCTTCGTTTAGTTCCACCCACTTATTTTACAAATGAGGAAACTGAGGCCTAGAGAAGGTAAGCGACTTACCCAAGGTGACTCAGGTAGGAAACATCAAAGGGAGGATTGAGACCCAGATCCTCCAACTCAAGAGCCAGCTCCTACCATAACCCCTGCCTTCAGGAGCAATGGTATCATAGAATCATAAGGTTAGAGCAGAGAGGACTGAAAGACATCACTGGTTTAAAGATGAAACATTGAGGGGCAAAGGTGTGGAGGTAGACTATAGAGCAATATGTATGAAGGACAGCGATCAGGCCGGGAAATCTGGATCATAAAGTACAAGGAGGAGATTAATGTAAAGAACACTGAAAACATAAGAAAGGATCAGCTTATGAAGAGCTTTAAGTGCCAAACAGGTGTTTATATCCTAGAGGTAATAGGGAGCCACGGGAGTTTACTTAGTAAAGGAATAAAATGGTAGGATCTGTGCTTTAGGAAAATTTCTTTGAGTCTGGGGTATAGTACACACCTGTGATCCCTGAACCTGAGAGCCTACTGGATCACTTGAGGATCACTGGATCACTGCTCAGCAATAAAGCTGAAGTCAATCAGGTGTCCCAAGAAGTCTGGCACCAAAATGGTGAGCCCTGGGAAGCTGGAGACCAGTAAACTGCCTAAGCAGAGGTAAACTAGGCTAGGTTAGAAACAGAGCAGGTCAAAGTTTCTAACGGATTGGCAGTAGAATTGGTGGAGTGACTACTGCACTTTCAGCCTGGAAAAGATAAGGGAAAGAAAAAAAAAAGCAAGAGAGGAAAGAAGGAAGGAAGGAAGGAAGGAAGGAAGGAAAAGGATAGAAAGAAGCTTGAAAAAGTACTCAAAGTGGCCACATGAATTCAGAGTTACTGCTGTGCTGTTGGAAGGGGTCAGATTAAGCCCTAATATTAGGTCACTCTCTATTTTCCAAATCAACAGCAATAACCAACCTAATGATCACAAGCAGCACCTTTCTTGATTTCTCATTTATTTTTACCCCAAATTCTGGATGTTATGGACAAATTTACTGACTGCCTAGGTTTCCTGGCTAATTGGGGTAACACTCTGTTATTGCCATTAGGAGATTTAAATATAGCTCTACTTGAGCAATACGCTTTATTGGATCCCCTGTTATCCTTTAAATATCTTGGTGTGCAAGTGGATAAAATTAGAAAGAATTTGTTTGCTTTAAATTACCAACCTCTGCTTGATAAAACTATTAGCGATTTAGCTAATTGGACGGCTCTTCCATTATCATTAATTGGCAGAGTTAATACTATTAAAATGGTTGTTTTATCTCAATGTTTGTATTTATTTCACCACGTTCCCATCAAGGCACCTAAAAAATGTTGGAAAGCTTTGAATTCTGTAATTAGTTCTGTTTTATAGGTTAGAAACAGAATTAAGATTAATCTTAAAGCTACAACTTCCCTAGGAGGCCAATGGATTAAGTCTTCTGAGGGGTTGGGTGGGTGTTGGGCTCTTCATTCATGGAGTTGACGTATAATACACCATTCCAAAGTTTAAATTAATCATCACTAAGAAATATTAACACTGAGGGATGAATACAGAAGGAATAGAAAGATTATGCTTACTAATATAAAGGACCACAGAATGTCAGAGCTGAAAGAGGCTTAAACTAACATCTAGATAAACCTATACCCAAAGAAATGACCTCTTCCACAACATCCTGAGAAGTCATCCTCAAGCTTTTCTTTCAATGCCTCCAAACAAGGCATCCCATTCCACTTTTGGACAACCAGAAAGTTTTTCTTTGCATCAAGACTAAACCTACCTCTCTGTTAATTTTACACACTATTGATTCTCTTTCTACCCTCCATGGCCAAGCAGAATAAATCTAATCTCTGTTGCACATGACAGTCCATTAGATACTTGAAGACTGTGATGTCCTTTCTGAATCTTCTCTTCTTCAGCTCTTTCTCTCCATCTTTAGGTGGAATCCACTCAAAGCCCTTTATTGTCCTGCTATTTTCTCTTAATACCTAACACACCCAATAGATTTGCCTGAAGATACACAAGAAATAAATGCCCCACCTAAATGAAACTTTATATTTCACAATTCCTACTCTACTGTTTTTTGGGGGGGGAAGAAAATTAGGAAAGTAAACTAGGTAGATTCGCATTCTACAAGTTCTACCATCTAGGATTGGAGGAATAACTGAGGGAAAACTATCATGGAGCTTAAGTAACTCAGCAAGTGTGGGAACAATAAGTCTGGAAATTCTCAAGAAAAGTTCAATTGAACAAGATTTAATAAGTATTTACTATATTCTAGGCACTGTGCTGAACACTGAGGATAAATAGATCAAAATGGGAAAAAAAACCTAATGTAATGGTATGACACATGAAAGTAGAGATATCTAGGGGGCAGTTTGAAAGTTGAATCTGGTATTCAGAAGAGACTCAAGATAAAAATGTAGACTTCTTTGCATAGAAATCATTAAAGCCAAGGTAGTGAATCAGATCACCAAAATACAGTGTAAAGCAATTGAGAAGAGAGCCCAGTATGGAACTCTGGGAAATATTCAAATTTGGGGGAGGAGAAGAAAAAAAGAATTGAAGGAGACAAAAAAGAAGTAGTCATAAAATCAGGAGGAGAACCAGAAGAGTAAACTCATAGGAGCCAAGTAAAAAGACAATCAAGAAAAAGGGATGCCACATGGTTCCAAGAAAGGAAATGAGAAAAGGTCATCGTTATTGATGATGACAAAGTCTTTGGTGATTTTGCAAATTTGGTCCTATCAGTGTAGTAAAGTGCTTCATTTACAGAGCTAAATTAAATATATATGTGTGCACGTAATGTATATATATGTAATTATACATGCTTGTGGGTGTGTATTTCTACATGTGTCTATTCTATACACATTCTATGTATATTCTATGTATATGTAAAATGTGTTATATATATTATTTGTAATATATGCTTATGTATTATGTATACTATATAGATTACATGTGTACATGTCTATATATAATGTGTGCTTATTTCTATATATGTATATTATATATCATATAATGTATATATTATATGTATAGGTTAAATGTATAACATATACATGATATAGAATATACATATATGCTTATGTTGTCTATATACACACACACACACATAATCTACTTGAGATCAAGAATCATTCTAAGTACTTTCACATAGTGAGTACTTAATAAATACTCTTTCATTCATTCATTAGCAAAGGCTAAATTATGTAATGTCAATTACACAAAATTGAAAAATTTCTGCAAAAACAAAATCATTGCAGCTAGGATAAGAAAAGAAATTGTCGGTTGGAGGGGGAATACTTAAATATCACTGATGGGGCTCTGATATCCAAGGTAAATAAGTACACAAGTATATGACTAGTAGTTATTCCCTTGTGGATGTGTTCAAAGGATATCATGTATGCACGTATGTATGTATGCATGCATGCATGTATGTATGAATGTATGCGTGTATGAATGAATGAATAAATGGATAGTATCCATTAAACATTTGCTATGTGTTAAGCATGGTGCTAAACACTAGAGACACATATAAAAAACAAGTCAGCCTCTGCCTTGAAGAAGCTTACATTCTTATAGGAGCAGCCAACACATATGGATGAGTGGTAGCCAGCGAGGAGTGTTTTGGGTAGGGAAGCATAGGGATGGTGAGTGGAGTTATAGGACCATGGATTGACTTGTCTTTTCCAGGAATCACAGAGTTGATTTGATCACTGCGCTTAGAGTTAGAGGCTGGGGATGGGCACCAGGACCACAATGCTATGAAAATGACCGGGGACTAACACCACAGTGGGGCTGAGTCAGGACTAGATCTAATGAATGCTTGCCAGCCAGACACAAGGTCCCAGGCTAGGGGCATAGGATCATGGACTTGGTGTTGGAAGGGATCTTAGAGGCCATTGAGTACATTGTACAGATGAGACTGTTGAGACTCAGGGAGGCTGTGATTTGGCCAAGGTCACATAACCAGTAAGTGTCTGGAGCAGGGTTTTAGCTCAGATGTAGCCTACAGCACAGGAACGTGGGCACGAAGGTGGCAAATGAGAGGCAATTCTCAATTACAAAATGCAAAATAACGACCATTTGAAAGAGTGCTCCAAACCATCAATAGAAAAAGAAATGTACATCAAAATAACTCCGTTGTGGAAGCAAGCATTTTGTAACAGATAGATTGCCATACCTGAAATCAGGAAAACCAGATCCCACGTTGAATACTAACTATATGTCCCTGGACAAGTCACTTAAACTCTCCGATGTGTAAAATGAGACGGTTGAGCTAGATGGCCTCCAAAGTCTCACCCAGTTCCAAATCTTGATGTTGTGTTGCTGTTGACTTGTTTCAGTCATGTCCAATTACTTATGACCCCACAAGGGCTTTCTTGGCAGAGATGTTGAACAGGTTTTCTGTTCCCTTCTCCAGCTCATTTTACAGATGAGGAAACTGAGGCAGACAGGATTAAGTAACTTACCCAGGGTCACACAGATAGTAAGTGTCTGAGACCAGATCTGAACTCAGAAAGAGGAGGCCCAGTGCTCTATTCACTGAGCTACCTAGCTGCCCCTACAGCTCCATAACTTTCAACATATACCTAACAAATTGACAAAGGTGATAATTTAATTTTGTGAAAATTAATGTGAAAATGTTAATGTTGGAAGATCCATAGAAATATAAATGTTAATACACTCTGGGTGAAGCTGTGAATTAGTCCAAACATTCTGGAAGCTAATTTGGAATTATTTTTTTTTAAGTGGCTAAAATGCCCATACCTTTTGACCCTCCCACTGTTAAGCACATAGCCAAGGAAGTCAAATGCAAAAAGAAAATTCCCACATACACCAAAATATCCACACAGGTATTTTTTTTTGTATGAGGAGAAGGGGGAAGGCAAAGCAATTGGGGTTAAGTGACTTACCCAAGGTCACACAGCCAGTAAGTGTCAAGTGTCTGAGGCCAGATTTGAACTCAGGTCCTCCTGACTCCAGGGTGGGTGCTCTATTCACTGTGTCACCTAGCTGCCCCTCATACAGGTATTTCTGTGGCTATGAAGAATCAGAGCCACAGTAAGGGCTCGTGAGTTAAGGTACAACTAAACAAGATGCACTAGGGCATATGATAGCATCTCTAGCAAGAGAAAAAAAAAACAAAGAAAAATTCAGAGAATCAGGAACACAAAATGCATAATGATTACAAAAATAAAACTAAACCAAATGCTTTTCAGTTACAATGACCAACACTTGGCCCTGGAGAAGAGTTGAGAAAATTCACCTCCCTCCCTTTGTTGCGGAGGTAGAAAACCATGTGTATTTAATATTGCATAGACTGCCGGAGATGGTGGATGTGTTGGTTAGTTTTGCTGAAATGCTTCTTTTTCTTTGTTTAACTTTTGTTTGAAAGGAATCCTTTACTGGGGAAGGGAGGGGAGAGATAACATTTGAAAAAAATGAGTAACACAACGAAAAGTATAAATAAAAATAATTTGGGAGAGAGAATTTTTGGCAGAGTCATGGAGAGAGCAGTATATGACTAAAGAATGAGTGAGTGGTAGGGAAGTATTGCCAGTGAGTGAGAGCTCCTCTTTATAGAAGGTGCTCATTGAAAGGGATGAGAGAGGTGGGCCATAGTCCAAAGGAACAGCAGAACGTAGGAATGTAGCAGTGGGCATGAATGGATCTTTTAGTTATAGAATTAACCGTTAGAAACGGACATAAAGCTTTTGATGAGTATAGATTTGCATGGGGCATTCAAATCTATATTCTATTAATATTTTCCATTTATAGACACTCTATTCTGTGAAATAAATTATTTGAATACTTAAATTATCATATTCATGTCTTCCACAATATTTTCACGCTAAAATGGGATGAAGAGAAGAAATTATATAAGCATCCAGATCCTGTTCCATCATCGCCCTTAGCAAACTTCATTCATTCTTTAAATTTTAATCCCCACTTACTAAAGAGCAGTACTTAGAGTAAACAGAATTTTGCTTTTTCAATTTTTTTCCATCCTTCAGCAACCCCTTGCTATTTAGAGCAAAAGACTACTTAGAGGCAGGCTCCCTTTGTGTTCCTGAAAAAGCAACTGAGAAAAGGATAGGTAGGCTGGTGACTTGCAAGTAACTGAAACGGGGGGTGCTTACATTTTTTATGTCCTTTCCTTTCAAGTTTCAGGTTTATGACTTATAAACCTGTGAACTGAGGAAGAAGGACTAAGCAGTTGCTGAAGTCACAAAACATCATGCACATCTCTCTAGGATGTTAAAGGTATTTGGAGAAGCTGATAGGTCTCTGTTCTTAACCCAAGGGAGATATGAGGGGCACAAAAATAAAGATAGGGGAAGATATTTGGGGAAGGTTAGGGAAGGGGAGGGGAGGGGAGAAGAGAGGAAAGGAAGGAAGCAGAGGAGAGGGGAAGGAAGGGGAGGAGAGGGAAGGGAAGGGGAAGGAAAGAAAGGGGAGGGCAGGGGAGGAGAGGGAAGGAAAAGAAGGGGAGGGGAAGAAAAGGGAGGGGAGAGGAGGGAAACAACAATAATTGCTTTTTCAAAACAGAAAAGTCAGGAAAAGAGTCACATTATACAATGAAAAAAACCATGTCTTCTTAAAATGTGGTGAGAAAAGACTATATAGGGTGGTAGAAGAAGACAGTACAGCGGTCAATACATCAGAGAAAAAGATTGGTCACTAGTGATGTTTTCCCAGTGTTTCTGTCCCTGATTCATTCCGTGACCCTGAAACTGTCTTGGACAGCTATTTCCCCATCTGTAAAGTAATAGAATTAGACCAGGAAAATCTCTAAGATTCCTTTCAGCTCTACCAATTTATGGTTCTAATGGCTCAGGCAGGTGCTTTGGTAAGACAAGAAATGTAGTCATCAAATCATTGTTTCCTTCCCTCCCTGTCCTGCCCTGCCCTGCCCTGCTCCCAAAAGATGGAGACAGTGAGAATGCCCAGTGTGTAGAGCTCTGGGCATAGAGTCAGGAAGACCTGAGATAAAATCATTCCTCAGAAACTTCCCGTGTGGCCCTAGATAAGTCACTTCACTTTTTAGCCTCTATTTACTCATCTGTAAAATGAGGGGTTAGAATACATGACTTCTAAGGTACCTCTTGGTCCTAAACCAATAGGAACGCTACATGTTCCAATCACTAACTCTGTGACTTCTCTGTCCAAAAAAGTCTTCCATTGCCACCTTACATGAGTAGTCTTCCCCCATTAGAACATAAGCTCCTTGAGGGCAGGAACTATCTGCCTCTTGTATTTTTATCCCCAGTGCTTAGCACAGTGACTAGCATATACTAAATGTGATATCATTGTTTATTCATCCATTCACTCATATCCTTTGGCTCTTTCTCCATGAGATAATGAATGTCTCTTTTGTTTTTATATATTTCCACTAATTCCCTCTAGACCTACATACTTTGTCTAGTGCTTATTTTTTTTTCAGATCTTTTCCTAAAATTTTCCATGGCAAATTAAGTGCATCTTTACAAAACTGTGCAAAATCATCAGGGAATAGGGCTAGAGAAAGCTGTGCTATTCTCAGAGGAGGTCAGCCTTCCTCCACCATATGGGGCATAGCAGCCCTAGAAAGACATTCCTCAAGAGTGGCAGCAGCTGCCACCTTCTTACCAGAAAACAGGGGAACGGCCCCTCCTCAGAAGCAGGGACATCTAGATCCATAGTCTCTATCCCCATTCTCAGTCTTTCTCCTCTATCTTCCTGCTCCCCGAATGGACAGATGGTCAGAGGGCAAGCTTAAGTCAAAAATCATTTATTAAGCACCTACTCTGTGTGTGCCAAGTGCTATGCAATTCCAGGTCATGACTGTTAAAATCTTTCTCCCCTTTCAAAGTTGTCCCAAATTCACATCTCACCACCGCCTCTTACTGACTAGCTGACATTGGGTATGTACCTTCATCTCTCTTGTCAGTCAGTCAAGCAATGAGCATTAGTAAGGGGATTAGTCTGTGCCGGGCACTGTGCTAAATTTCTGGGGATACAAAGAAAAGCTAAAACTGATCTCAAAGAGCTTGCATTCTAAGGGAGAAACAAGCATACTAAATACAATGTGAATGGGAAGTAATCTCAGAGGGGAAGGCACTAGTTTAGAGGGAGAGGCTGGGAAAGGTCTCTTGTAGAAAGTGGGATTTGAATTGAATCTTGAAGCAAACCAGGAGCCTGAAGTGAGGAAGGAGAGCTTCTAAGCATAAGGGAAAGCCAGCACAAAGGAGTAGAATTTTAAAATGGAGTGTCATTTTCTTTTTTTTTTAATTAATTAATTTATTTTTTTATTTTTTTGTTTGGAGTGTCATTTTCAAGGAACACCAAGAATGCAGGTGTTTCATATAATACATAGAGAGGAATAAAGAGCAGGTACAAAGGTACCAGGTTGTGAAGGACTTTAAAAGTCAGAGTTTTTCTTATTTGATCTTGGACCTAATAGAGACCCACTTGAGTTTATTTTGGAGGTGATTGCCATGATCGGACCTACATTTTAGGATGATCACTTTGGCAGCTGACTGGAAGCTGAATTATAGCAGGGAGAGGCTATAAGGACAAAGACTATCCAGAAAGCTATAGCAATAATCCAGATGTGAGATACTGATGGCCTCAGTCTCCTCATGTGGAAAATAGGGATAATGATACCTTTAATACCTACCTCATAGGTTTGGTGAGAGGTTCAAATGAGATAGTATATGAAAGCATTTTGCAAATTTCACACCACTCTCCCTTCTTTTTTTTCCCTGGTTGTGTTTGAGAAGAGTGATATCCTATAAGCCTCTGGGTAGGAACAGGTCTCAGACTCTCCTTTCTTACCATCTTGTAGCTGAGAAAATTAAGATTCAAAAAGATTATGATTTGCTAATAATCATACAACCAGTAAAAATCAAAGGTGGGATTCAAATCTAGGTCTCGTCTGATTTCAAGTCCAACTAAGTTGTAATTAAAATGTAATTGTCTCATAGAGGCATACACTCTTAGAGGAGATCTTAAAAAAAACAAATAAACCACTATTAATGCTGCTATTGGTGCTTTATGTAATCAGTCAGCACTGCTGATGAAAGGGACAATACCACATATCTCATACCATGATTGCTTTCCCAAAGGATGCTGTTTACAGAAAATCCTAATAATCATTATGATCACACCTTTACAGGGCACTTTAATGCTTGCAAAGCACTTTCCTTGCAACCCTCTAGGGTTGTAAAGGTAGATAATGGGTAAGTAGTGCAAGAATCAGCATCCATATTTTACAAATGAGAAACGAAGGGCATGAAAGATTAAATTGACTTGTTTGTGATCACACTCAGTTTGATGTATTTTTCAAGCCTGGGTTGAGAAGTGAGAAGGAGCCAAATGATGGCCAGATAGGAAACTGATTAAACAAAAATGTGGTGAATGATAATTAATATCGATCTAAAGGGAGGTCTCCAGTACAAAGCCCCAAGGATCTGTTGTTGGTCACGTTCCAGATGAAGCATAGACAGTATGGGCATCACATTTGCAGATGACACAAAATAGGGAGAAGTAACTCATACATTGAATGTCAGAATCAGGTTATAGCAAGTTTTCCACAGGCTAGAAGTTTAGACTAACTATAATAAGATTAAATTTAATGGAGATAAAAATTAAGATCTTAGATGGGTTCAAAATATATTACACATGTAGCAAATGGGAGAAATGTGACTAGAAAATAACTCATCTATAAATGATCTAAAGCAGTGGTTCTCAACCTTCCTAAAGCCGCAAGTTTTTAATACTCGTATGTGGGCATTTCTGCATGTGGGTGGGCCCACCTGGAGACAGATAGAGGAGCAGTGTCTCAGTTCTTAAGACCATCAGAAATATGTGTTTTCCAATGGTCTTAGGCGACCCCTGTAACCCTGTGAAGACCCCCAAAGGGGTCGCAACCCACAGGTTGAGAACTGCTGATCTAGAGAGTCTGAGTAGACTACAGGCTCAATAAGATGTGATAAGGTAACCCAAAAAAATAACGACAATCTTGTTGTTGTTTAGTTTAGTCATCTGAGTTGTGTCCAATTCTTCATGACCCAATTGGGGTTTTCTTGGCAAAGATGCTGGAGTGGTTTGCCATTTCCTTCTCTAATGACAATCTTAGGCTACCTTAAAAGAAAAATCATGTCCAGAATGAAGCAGGTTATGTTTCCATTGTACAATGCCCTGATCAGACCACATATGTTTGACTATGAGAGATACATTTTGGGAAGGAAACTGATAAACTGGAGTTTCAAAAGAAGGCCATCAAAATGGTATAAAGAGACCGGAGAGTGCAATATGAATTCTGATTAAAGAATATTTATCCTAGAGAAAGGGCTTGTTGAAGTAGCAGAGAATTGACAGATTTCATCAAGCATTTGAAGGGTGGTCCCATGAAAGAAGGATTAAATCTATTCTGCTTATTCCCTGATGACAAAACCAAAAGAAATTGATGAAAATTAGAGTGGCAGATCTTCATTCAATGTAAGGGAAAACTTCCTAATAATTAGAACTTTCTATCAGTGAAATGGGCTACCTTGGGAGATGGTGGGCTCACTGTCATTGGAGACCATCAGTTGAGGATTGAATGATCCCTTGTCAGAGACAGTATAAAAGGATTGACTGCTCAGGGACAGGATGAACTAGAACACCTCGGAAAGCACTTTCAACCCAGAGACTATCTGATTCTGTAACCTCATGATGCTATCTCATGAACAGAAATACAAAAAAGTGGGAGCATTTAAGTAACTGAATTCATCTAATGAATTGGGGAAAGACCTAAGCAAAGAATGCCACTTTCTGTCAGAGGGTTTATCATGCATGTAACTGGCTATCCATTTTTCTGTCATTATGACAAGGGTCCTGAAAGCACATTTTGAAAACATAGTTGGATATCTATTTTAGTGGCTAGAGCAATAGAATGTCAGTAAAGGACCCCAGGATTTCACCCCAGGATATGTGCTCTATTAAAGGTGGAAATAACACTGAACTAGGAGTCTTTGATCTAAGTCTTAATCTGCTATAAACTAGCCTTGTGACTTTGGCAGGTCTTCATTTCTTGGCCTTAGTTTCCTCAACTGTGAACTGAAGCATTGAACTAGATGGTCTCTGAAGTCACTTCCAACTCTGATGTTCTAAGATTAGATTAGTTCTTATCAGACTTTAGGAATTAGACTTATCCTGCTTGGACCAGAAGTACCAGGTGGAAGATATAATCCTGGTCTTGAGGTCAGAACTAACACTTGGAGCTGTCCAAAAGTTGAGTGGGATGCCTCAAGAGGGAGTAGACTCTCCCTCCTTGGAAGTCTTTAAGAGAGGTTGGATGACCACTTGACTATAATGTTATGGTAGGGATTCGTGTTGGATAGGGGTTTGACTAGAAGATCATTTAAATGACCTCCAACTCTCCAATTCTGTAATTTATAAAGGTGATATTATAAAGGACCACCTAGCTATAAGAGTTATATAAAAATAGAATGCACTACGTCAGAGAGTATTGAAATCTCCCACCAGCGGAGACCTTCAAAGAAAGGCTGTCTGACCACACGCCAGAGATATTGTAGTTCGGATTTATTACTTGGGTAGGGATTGGAATAAATTGCTTTTGAGGTCCCTTCCAGCTCAGAGATTCTTTGATCCTACGCTTATTAGTTTCTCTGGCTTCCTTCAAGTCTTAGCTCAAAGCTTAGCTTCTTCAGGAGCCTTTCCCAGTACCCCCAGTGGCTAATGTCTCCTCTTTCAGATTAGTTTCCATCTACCCCATATATATATCTTATGTGTACCTCTCTTTGTAGCCCCAGCACTTAGCACAGTGCCTAGCACACAGCAAATGCTTAATAAATGCTCTTTGATTGAGTGACTTTACCTAGCTACTTACACATCCTCTCCTACGTCAGGCACACTTTTATAGGACTGGGACAGGTTTTGTTTTCTTTTCTTTTTTGCTTTGTTTCCCCAGAATTTAGCACAGCGTTAGGCATATAATAAGCACTTAGTAAGAGTTTCTTGAGTGGCCGATTGCTTCTAGGTCCATGCCAAAATTGACCTCTGAGGTCCCTTCCAGTTACAAAATTCAGTAAGTATTACTATGACCTGACCTTAGGCACCTGATTTAACTTTTCTTAAACTCATTTTCCAAAGCTATAAAATACTATTTACCTCCTGGTAGATGTGAGAATGAGTAAATAAAAAGGGAATGAGGAGGATTGTGGAGAAGAGGTGGTATTTGATCACACCCCCACAACTAGAGAACCTCATATTATAGAAGCTGCTAGAACTCCCTGCTTGGACAGAGCCCGCAGGGCTGGCAAACTGGCCCATGAACAACAAAATGAGTTGGAGTTCCTTGGATGAAAGGCACTCACAGAATAGACATCTCTATATTACATTTGGATATGTATTGGATGATCTTTGACATATGTTTGGTATTTAGATTTCCAAGATTACTCATATTAATATCCGTTGTACATCTTACGTGGTTTCTTTTTCTTATTTTTGCCTTTTGTGCGCACTGGGAGATGTGGGTTTGGATAGACTTCAAGCCAGATTTGTTCCTGTTGCTTTATTGTTGCTAACCATGGGATCACTAAAATGGGAAAATCATCTGCTTCTTCCTCTATGGAACTTTGAATTCAGAACTTAAAAAAAAAGAAAGAAAGAAAGAAACAGGGAAATGAATAATGAACATGGTAAAAATAAATGTGTGGGTTTTGAGTCCATTTAATTTCCCTTAAATGACAGTTTTGTTAATGCTGTGAAATATTTCCCCTGATAAATAAGAGTTAGCTAATTTGCAAGGATGGCTATTCTGTCCCCCTTTTTAAAAAATTCTGTTGAATTATAGGGTTTTAAATTTCTCTTCCTTTTCTTTATGGTTTTGTATACTTTTTTATTATATTTGATAATTGAGCTGCCCTAATGCCATATTGAGAAATACTGTTTTTATCTCTTTTTTTCAAAAAATGGAAATTAATTTTGAAAAAATCATTTATGCAATAATAAAGCTGTGTTCAACTAAATGCATTTCTAAGGAAAAACAATTTACATTTTCTTCTGTCCTAGTTTTTTAAATACAAAATTATTTTTCTGCTGTAATTTCAAATACTTAGAAAAGAAGGAATTGAAAATGAACAATCCAGTCTTCCACCTCCAGGCTTCAGCTTGGTACTCAGGATTTGTATCTCCCATTTTTTTGCCCAACAGACCTGTCTACTCTGCAAAACTCCACCTCTAGAACCAGGCAACACAATGCAATCTAAGGGAAGATACGGGAAGCTAGTGTTTAAACCTGAATATTGTCCCATTGACTTAAATAATCACAATTGTACCTTCAGAGGAATTCCTACTTTCCGTCAAAGTTCAGCTCAAATGACACTTTCCTTAAGTAAACTTTTCTGATCTCTCTAATACATTGGTGCCTCCCCCTCAAAATACTTTGTGTTTAGCTTGTTTTTTATTGTTAGGATTCATATATATGTGAATATCTATTAATATATATCATATAAAATGACATATATAACATAATGTTATGTACATATGAGATATATGTGTCTGCACACATATATGTCATATACATATATTATATATGTATATATACACATGCATATACATATATGTGTGTATATATACATATATGTATATATGTATGTGTGTATATATATACATATATATGTATACACACACACACACACACACATATATCCACTCCTGATAGAATGTAAGCTCCTTGGAGGCAGGGGCTATTTCACTTGTCTTTGTAAGCCCAAAATCTGACACCACCACCTGCTACAAGTGTCCTTCCCCAGCCCTTCCATCCCCAGCTGCTAATGTCATCCCCTTGAAGCTTACCTTCAATCTACTTCGTATTTATCTTATATACATATATATCTATTTATTTAAATGTCGTCTCCCCACTAAAATGTAATCTCATTGAGGGCAGAGATTATTTTGTGTTATTTTTCTCTCGAGTTCAGCACAGTGCCTACAATTTAAGTGCTTAATAAATGTCGATTGATTGATTGATTAAATGAACACAGGAGATGCTTAATAAAAACTTTATTGATTGAATGAATGGACTTTTTTTCTTAAAGGAGGAGACAGAAAAAAGTCCAAGAGAAAAGGAGCATTTCAGTGGAAGGAGCCACATTCCAACAAATGGGCATCTGGTGTTTTCTGATCTTTGTGACCTTGGGCAAGTCACATGGTTTATGACCCTATGAGTAGTGGGTGGATACCTCTTAGGTCTGGTCTTTGGTGCTATGTTCCTTCTTTTTATTCATCCACCATTTATTCATTCAACAAGCATTGATTCAGCATTGACTTTGCACCAGGCACTATAATAGGCTCCAGGGATATCAAGACTGAAATACAATAGTCTCTGCTGTTTTGTGAGGTGGAGAGAGGAACATCAGGCCAAAGTGCACATTAAAGTAAACACAAAATGTATTTTTGGAGGACACTAACAACTAAAAGGATCAGGAAATGCTTCTTGTAAGAAGTCACTTAAGATGAACCTTGGACAATGGATTGTTGTTGTTGTTGCTAGATCTGTGTTTTTTGTCATCGCAAGAAACTTGTGATATGGAAACCCCATCCATACAGATGGTCAACTCTACAACTTAAGTTGTAATGGGGGTGCTGGCCAATGAATGCTATCCAGTCCTTGAAGTATGTATCTATATTACCTGACAAGTCTTAATCCAAGAGATGTTGAGGACACTGGAGGGGAAAAGTGTTTGGAGCATTATGATTCAGAGTCATTGCTATGTAATTATGAAAAACATCCTCATTGGCTTCAGAGTCAGGGCTGGTGACTCAGGAGAGGCTGAGCCAGAACTGAGTGGGCATCCAAAAGGTTCTTGTGAAAACCAATCTTTCACTCTCTTACTTGGCAACTTTGGCATGACAAAAGTCACTTTGGGTTGTCAGGTGAGGTAGAGCTGGCTACTTTTCCACATTTGGGCAATGGCACCCCTGTTTCTTTATGTTTATTGTTTCCTAATTTTGTTAAGGAGTACCCTGAAATATGAGGGTCCAAGCAAACAGTGAGCTCCAGAGATCCATAAGCCACCACAGAGGTCATGCCAGCAAACAGAGTAGTTACTAGAATCCACTGGAATAGTAATGGATGATGATGGAAGAAAGCACCTGCAAATGGAGGCAAAAAGCAGTCAATTTCTTGAGGATGGCATTAGCTTCAGGGACCATAACTCCTCATGACTGAGTTGGCTGTGGTCTATAGAAAGCCATGAATCCACCAAGGCCAAAAGAAAGCTACACCTAAAGGGTATTTCATGATGAAAGGAAAGAACTGCTAGGACCAAGAGTTGAAAGATATCTCTTGGCCATAAGTTTGTGCTTCACTTACATTGTACTTAGAGTTCCCTCTCCCCTGGGGACCTTGTGTGTGTAGTCAAAAGGAGATTTTGAATATTTTCTAGCTACTGCTATAGATAGATAGATAGATAGATAGATAGATAGATAGATAGATGGATGGATGGATGGGTGGATACACAACTAGTATGTCTAAGGTCACATTTGAACTCAGGTCTTCCTGACTCCAGGCCCAGCATTGTGTCCATGGTTCTCCTAGCTTGCCCCAAGCCCCTTCATGTCTCTGGATTTCAGTTTCTTCACC
>CM053584.1:35432478-35472478 GCA_028627135.1 Pseudochirops cupreus
CTATGTCTGTGCTTAGCATTAAGGATACAAAGAAAGGCAAAAAACCTGAACCCTGCCCTCAGGAAGCCCATATTCTATTTGGAAACCCACGTACAAACAACTCTGCATATTCAAGCTAGATGAGAATAGATCAAAGGATCACAGGAGCATAGATCTGGCCATGGACTGGACTACAGTGGCCGCCCAGCCCAACCCTGAGGCACTGAGAGGGAAAGTGACTTGGCCAAGTTTGCACAGCTAGTAAATGACAAAGGCAGCATTTCCACCCAGGTCCTCTGCTAACAAATTCAGAGCTCCGTGCCATACTGACATGAAGGCGTAAAGAAGGCCTGCAGGGCATTAAATAACAAACCTGAAATGTGTCTGTTAGAGTCTCTGGGGTGCATGGCGGTGAACAGAAGCAAGGAGGTTAGGCCTTTCCAAGTTGGGTGTGCAAACCCACTTGTACACTTGGAGAATAGCTACTGACTTTCTGTCTGGGCATAACAATCATGGAAAAAAGAGGTCCCAGCAGTCTTGCAGGTTTATTTATTTATTCAGCATTTGGGGCTCTTCTAGCACTCAAATGGAAATGTGGAGTGGTAGAAAAAACACTGGATTTGAAGTCAAAAGACCTCGTCTTGAACCCTGCCCCCATCGTTGAATATCTACATGACATTAGGCAAGACACAACCTCTGTGCCTCAGTTTCTATAAAATGAGAAGTTTGGATTCAATGAACTCTTAAGGTCCATTTCAGGTCTAAGTGTAAGATCCAAAGCTTATTCCATTCTATCTCCACCTCTCCTAGACATGTTTACCATTATCCAAATTATTCGATCTGCTCTTCCTCCTCAGCTCCCCCACCCCCAAAAAAAGATCTTAAAAGAATAGGTGACACTAGGTTAAAAAATAACAGTTGACTTAACTGTTTTGCATAAGATATTTACAAACCACAGTATATTATTGAGTTTTTTATGCATTTTCACATCCTGCTCAGTTTAAAGCAGCTATTTTCTGCAAGGACAACAGAGAAAAAAAACATGCTTTACACTGCTTATATTAATTACATTTTTTCATTACCCGTCATGTTTTCTGCAGGCTTGTGTATTATTACTGCAAAATGTAATGAAACAGAAAAGGGAAAAAAAAAAGAATGGACTTCTGGGAAATTTTCCAATTCTTGAAATGCAATGTTAATTGAGAGCTATTTTTAGGTCTGCACAGATAGTGCAGGACCCAGTGCCATCCTTGTACAAAATGGGGTATGGTCCAGGTGCACCACTGCTGCCTGGGTGATGGCCACAGGCCTCCAGTGCTAGAGAGAGAAAGGAAACGTTATCTCTTGTTGGGTATGCTTTCCATAGGGCACAGGATGATTTCTGTAGGGGTCCTTCTCCTGAAAGAAAAACATTTTTAAAGAGGAGGGGGAAAGTAAGATGAGAATAGAGGGCAAACCCCCCAGAGCCTGGGCCACAGTGATCATAGATGTAATCTTCTGCCTTGATCTTCCAACCACTCCATCCTTGAGCCCCAACAATGGGCAGATCCTATTTAAAAGAGCTTCAGTACTTTGGAGAGGGGCAGAGCAACATCTCATTCAATGAGCTTTTATTTAACGTCATGTGCCAACACTAGTTCTAGGGGTCTGGAGATGAAAATGGAAGAACGGCTGATCCCAGAAGGCTTACATTTTATCAAGGAGACAACATTTATAGATCTACTATAAACAGAATAAATGTAAAAAATAAGAGGTAGGAAGGGGGCACGCTAGTACTTAGGGTATCAAAAAACATTTCAGATCACAGGAGGGGATCTAGTCCGTTTTGTTCAGTTTTTTCAGTTGTGTTCAACTCTTCATGACCCCATTTGGGATTTGCTTGGCAGAGACACTGGAGTGGTTTGCCATTTCCTCCAGCTTGTTTTACAGATGAGGAAACTGAGGCAATCAGGATGAAGTGACTTGCCCAGGGTCACACAGCTAGTAAGCGTCTAAGGTCAGATTTGAACTCAGGAAGATGAGTCTTTGTGACTCCAGGCACGGTGTTCTAACCACTGGGCCACCTAGCTGCTCTATCTTGTCCATGCCCCTCTTTTCATAGAAACTGAAATCTGAGAAGGTCAAGTCATTTTCCCAAAGACATACAGGTATTGGGTCAGAGACAAGATTTAAATCCAGTCCTTTGACTTCACTAAGGTATAATAAAACAAACAAACAAACAAAAAATATGTGTGTGAATATGTGTATACATATATACATATGTGTCTATATACATACATAGATGCATGTACACATACACGCACATACATAACAAAAGTGTTTTCCAAGAAAGTTTAAAGAGTAAACAAAAGATTTCAAGAGAGTTGAAGCTAGTTACCAACCAAGGCAAGTTACCAAAGATCTCTTAATTGACAGCTCAAATGGTCTTCTTCTCAGTATACTTCCTTCTAGACCAGTGTTTCTCAACCTGTGGGTCATGACCCCTTTGAGGGTTGAACGACCCTTTCACAGGAGTCACAGGAGTCACCTAAGGCCATCAGAAAACACATACTTCCAATAGTCTTATGAACTGAGATACCGCTCCTTTATCCGTCTCCAGGCGAGTCTGCCCACATGCAGATATGCCCACATATGAGTATTAAAGGGTAGCTCCATTAGGAAGGTTGAGAACCACTGTTCTAGACCTCTCTGCTGCATTAATTCATTTGCAAGTCAAGACATGACCCTCCTGAGGTCATTTGTCCTCTTCAAGAATGAAAGATGAACAATAACAGCTACAGCTACACTGGACATTATCCACCCTCTTCTCTGCTCTGGGTGTTTGTGACATTGTCTTGCAACGCTCTTCCTACCTGCAGAACCACTCCTCAGACTTTTCACAGAACTTGAAATCTGGAAGGTACTCCAGCAGCAATCTAGTCCACCCAGTCCAACTTGTATGTGAGAGGAACCTTGGCTATAGCATACCCCTAGCCTCTCTTAAAATCCCCAAGGAGGAGAAGCCATCACCTCTCAAAGTGCTCATCCCACCTGTGGATATCTCCTGACTCCAAGCCTACAATGGTCTCTTTGCTGCTTCTAACATTGCTTCTGATTCTCCTGGAGCCAAACAGAATAAGACAAAACTCTAATGATTCCTTCCAAAAAAGGAAGGAAAAAAGGGAGGAAGGAGGGAGGGAGAGAGAAGGTGGGAAGGAAGGGAAGTCAGGAGAGAGGAAAAAAAAGAAAAGAAAGGAAGAATGGAAGGAAAGAAAGGAAAAATAGGGAGGGAAGAAAGGGAGGAATAAAGGGGAGAGAGAGGAAGGAAGGACAGAAGGAAGAAGAGAAGCCCCTGATGGACCCTCACTATCGGCTTGGGCTGGAATGCGCTTCACCTCTGCTCTTTGATGATGATGATGTGATTACTTAATTATTTGAACACAGCTCTCATATTGCCCCTGAGTCTTATATTCTCCAAGTTAAACATCCCCATTTCATTCAACCAGGCTTCATATCACATGAACTCAAGGTCCTTCACCATCCTGGTTGCTCTCTCCTGGCCACAGACACTTACTAGCTATATGACCCTGGGCAAGTCACTTAACCCTGTTTGCCTCAACTGAGCTAGAGAAGAGAATGGCAAACCACTCCAGTATCTTTGCCAAAAGAATCTCAAAATGGAGTCATAAAGAGTGGGACACAACTGAAACAATTGAACAACAGATGAGATCTGACAAGTACACAGTACAACGGAATGATCACCTGCCTAGTCCCAGGAACAATGCTTCTCAATGCAGTCCCTTCCATTTACTGTATCCTTATCATCAATGCCCTAAAACATGAGTATTCCCTGGGGCTAGGTTCTGGACCTATTTGTCTTCTCACTCTCTACTCTGTCTATGTAATCTTATCAGTTCCCATGGGTTTGATTCCCAAATATATATCCAGTCCTGAACTCCTGTCCCATGTCACCTGTTGGCTACTGGATATTTGAAACTGACTATCTGGGGAACATCTCACACTCAGCAGAGCTCATGGTATTTCCCCCAAAACTCATCTCTGCACTAGACTTTCCTATATTCGTTAAGGGCCACACCATTCTTCCAGTCTAGTAGGCTCACAGGCTTGGTGCTATTCTCAGCTCCTCACTTTCCTTTTCCCCTCATGTCAAGTCATTTCCACCTCCATAGCAGCTCTTAAATCTCATCCCTTCTCTCTATTCACACAGCAACCACCTAAATTCAGGTCCTCAAATCCTCTCACCTAGATAATTGCCATGACTACACTGTCTTTCAAAGAAATCAAATGCTATGGAAACCCTAAAATTCCATGGTCATTTGTAGCCCACTAGTCTAGATAAAGTATAATGTACTAAGAAACTTACTATATTTGTGCTCTCATGAAACAACTAATACAATTACACATACATATATACATACATAGTCTTTTATTTTTTTTTAATTAAAGAATAAAAACTTTTAGTTCCTGACAATTGCTCCTGCCTTCTCAAAACAAACAAAAAGGCTTATAAAAGTCACTATGCCAAGGCCTGCTTGAGGGGTCTTAGACTTAGAAATTCATTTCACCCAAAAGCAAAAATCATCAAAGAACAGAACTGAAGAACTTTTCGGCCGGTGGCTATATAGTGAGAGTCCATCAGGGGGCTTCTCTTCTTCCTTCTGCTTCCTACCTCTCTTTCCCCTTCATTCCTCCCTTCCTTTCTTCCCTCTTCTTCCTTTCTTTTCTTCCTTCCTTCCTTCTCTTTTTCCCTTTATCCCTCTTTCCATTCCTTCCTGCCTTCTCTCTCCCTCCTTCCTTCCTCCCTTTCCTGCTTCTTCCTCGGAAGAAATTAAATACCCAGATCATTTCCTTTAGGCTTTCCCCTAGTGTTGTATGTTAGCTATCTCGTCAGTATCATGACAAATACTAGCCTGAATGCATTATTGTCCAAGGATGCTGGGCAGATGGCTGGCCAGCCTGATGTCAGTCCTTTAGACTGAACGGATGCTTCCTTTGGGAGAAGTATATAATGAAGAAACTCCACCATGTTAGGAGGCTTTACAAAACATAGTCCATTTCAAAAACAATTGAAAATCTCTGTAGTTCATCATATCCAGAGACATAGTGCAAAGACTGCTCAAAAGTGGAGGACCAAAGGCAATCATGGTCACAGAGGGAGAAATGCATGAGTATTCCCTATTGCCTGTATTTGAATCAGGAGGATTAACAAAGATAATCCTCATCTACCCTGGTACTATTTGTTCATTAGTCCTTGAAGTCAGGACTGGACAGCTAATGAAATTTCTCAGATTATAGCTCATAGCTTCTGTTCATTGTGGTACTGCCACCAGTCACCTCCCAGATCTTCATTCTCAGGTTGGCTTCAAGTAAGTTTCCCTTCTTGCTCACACTCTTGTAGCTTTTGTAGAAAATTTGTTGTTATATCTTTCTTTATTGTGTAGCAGGATTTTGCACATATCTTTGTTTTTGGAGGCTATTTTAGTTACTTGAGATGATCAATCGTGAATCTTTACTTAATACTCAAATATTCAAATGGACCCATGATCTCAGTGATCTGGATATTCCTTCTAACAATGCAAGTTGCAGCCTATCCTGTCCAACCTTTGTAAGTAGCCTCCCATTAAGGAGGTTGGGCCAAAGTTCCAGAGATCTTCCTTAAATTCTGCTGAAAACACACTGGAAAACCATCTGCTATACTTCACCCTCACTATATAACCTACCCGTATTCTCTTCCTGTCATTCATTTCTCTGATCTCTTTTATTATGGTTTTTTTTTTTGAAGTTTTTCATTGGTTGGATACCACAGCCTGCTCCTACTCACCATATATCTTTCCTAGATCTTCTATGTGATATTCATTTTTTCAATTCTTCAAAAACTATGGTACTCCATTTCTCACTCTCATACAGCAGTGCTAGTTGAAAGTTGGCATTAAAACATTGGTCTTTGTTTGGGGAGAAGCTTGGGGCTATTGATGTAGCTCTGTCATTTCCTGAACACAATGGATCCTTAATGTACTTAGTCTATTACCCACATCCTTAATATCTACCTAGAAGGTATGGTGCATAGAGGCTGAGTTTTTCATCAGGAAGATGAGTTTAAACCCTGCCTCAGGTACTTACTAGCTGTGTGACCCTGGGGAAGTCACTTAATCTCTCCTACCTGTTTTTTTTTAATTTGTAAAAAAAAAAAACAGGGACAAAAATAGCACTTACCTATCAGGATGACTATGAGGAAAAGGTGAGATAACATTTGTAAAGCATTTCGAAAACTCTGAAGCACTACATAAATGCCTGCTGCTGCTGCTGCTGCTGCTGCTACTATATTACTACTACTATTACTGCTACTACTATTATTACTGTTACTACTACTGCTGCTGCTGCTACTACTACTACTACTACTGCTGCTGCTGCTACTACTACTACTGCTACTGCTGCTGCTGCTGCTGCTGCTGCTACTATATTGCTACTACTCCTACTGCTACTACTATTATTACTGTTGCTGCTACTACTACTGCTGCTGCTACTACTGATGCTGCTACTACTACTACTGCTGCTGCTGCTGCTGCTGCTGCTGCTGCTACTATATTGCTACTACTCCTACTGCTACTACTACTACTACTACTACTATTGCTACTGTTACTATATTGCTGCTGCTGCTGCTACTACTATTGTTGCTGCTGCTACTACTATTTTTACTGCTGTTACTATTATTGCTCCTGCTACTACTACTATTTCTACTGCTGCTGCTGCTACTTTCTGAACTTAGTATGTCACAACCTCTCTAAACCTCAGTTTTCTGACCTGTAAAATTATGTATTTTACTTAAAAATGAAATAGAATAAAATAAGAGGATTGGGCTAGACAATGTCTAAGGTGCCTTCCAAATATTATGAATAAAATAGAGAAAGAAGAGATCAATGAATTGGGCATGCAACTAAAAAAAGCTAGAAAAAGAACAAATTAAAAATTCCCAATTAAATAACCAAATTAGAAATTCTGAAAATTAAAGGAGAGATTAATAAAATTGACATTTAAAAAACTATTTAACTAATAAATAAAACTAAAAACTGATTTTATGGGGAAAAAACAAAGAAATAGATAAATAGTAAATGAAATAGATAATAATTTGATCCAAAAAAGAAGGAAACCAAATCACCAGCATCAACAATGAAAAAGGTGAATTCACCACCAATGAAAAGGAAATAAAAACAATTATTAGGAGCCCACGAAGATGTTCTTTCTCAGCACTTGCCACCAAGGCTGCCTTGCAAACTCATTCTGCCTGCGTTTGAAAGACATTTTCATATCTGTCCTAGGGCATCTTGTCTTCTGCTGTGCCATAAGGGCATCGCCACACGGTCCTGGATATGTCTAAGGGCTGCCTAGATGCTTTTGCTCATTGTTATGCTATGTTATACTATCTAGTTGAGTCATTCTAGTCACAGAAGGAAGTACAGATGTGCTAAGATGACTATCCAAGGGTTGGTTTGGGAATTTGAGGATTTTTGCTATCACAAAGACAGAGGCACATAAATTTTACATGGTTCTACCCACTCCCCTGTATTAGGAGCCACCAAACAGAAGTGATGGTTCAGTTTCTGAAATCTCCAGTGCTAAGAGAGGAGTGATAAATCATAAATATATGTTAACATGATTTCCTCTTATCTGACACATTGGATTAAGAGTGCCGCACTCAAATATTTATAGTAGAGTTGATAAACCCTTCCTTTTAGGTGTGCAGCATCAGCAACATTAACTTTTATAGTTAAAGAACATTTAAAGCCTAAACCAGCTATGGAAGGTATGTCTCTGCTCTTCATGTATTAGAAGAAGAAAATCAAGGAAGGAGAAAAGAGGAGGATCCAGCTTCCAGATCCCAGAAGCTGCTGGGAACTGTGATGCCCTAAAACTCTGAAACAACTTGATTGCATCTTTAAAAAAATCTTAAGATAAGGTCAAGAAATTTGGGAAAGAAGGGAAGGAAGAAAAAAGGAGGAACTGCCATGGATAGGATGACTGACACTGTATGTTTTTTACTGAGATGATGTTGGGGGCTTTGAGGATTACACGTGTTCCATGTCTGATATCTTATGATCAGAGATTACAAAGGATAAATGTTCTAAGTTTCACAAGCAGGCAGGTCAAAGAAACATAGTTCTGTGCTGCATGAAAATGAACTGTAGTTGACATCTTTCCTGGGTCCTGACTCATATTACAGAGGTTTTGGGGAGGCAGGATATGCTACCAGAGGGAGATTTCAAGTATTAAGACATTTACAGCTTCTCTATCTTTCTCTCTCACTGTCTCTGTCTCTCTGTCTCTCTATCTCTCTGTCTCTCTGTCTCTGTCTCTGTCTATCCCTCCCTCCCTCCCTCTTGCTGTCTCTCTCTGTCATTCTCTCAGTTTCTATCTTCTTTCCTTCCCGTATTTCTGTATCTATCTGCCTCTGTCTCTATCTCTCTTTCTCTGTCTCTCACCCTCCCCCCTCTCTTTGTCTCTATCTGTCTCTGTCTCTGTCTGTCTGTCTCTGTCTCTGTCTGTCTGTCTTTGTCTCTCTCTCTCTGTCTCTCTCTGTCTCTGTGTGTGTCTCTCTCTGTCTCCCTCTCTCTCTGTCTTCCTCTCTCTCTCTGTCTCTGTCTCTCTCCCCCTCCATCCCTCCCTCCCTATCCCTCTCTCTTTGTTTCTCTGCTTCCCTCTCTCCCTCCCCCTTCTGCCTCTGTCTCTGCCTCTGTCTTTTTGTCTCTCTGTCTCTTTGTCTGTCCATCTCTCTGCCTCTTTGTCTTTCTTTCTCCCTCCCACATTCTCTCTGTCTCTTTCTCTTATCCCTTCCTCTCTTCCTCCCTCCTAAAAGAGAGTTGTTGATAAATTCTTGATTTACCTTTCATCTTTTGATGAGGTGGAGGGATTGCCCCTCTGCATCCAATTTGTGACCAATAAGAACTAGTAAGTGAAATGGAGACAATGAGAACCCCGAGAGACAATAACTAAGTTATACTACTGTTTATGATAAGGAGGAAATAACACACTTAGTCAGCCTTACATCCTTGAATTTAGGAGAACAGATTTGTCTACCTTGCAGCACTCAATGAGTGTAATTCTCCTGGCCCAGATGAACTACATCCCAGGGACTTAGAGAATTAGCAAATGTGATTGCTGAACCACTGTCAGTAACCTTCAAAAGACTATGGAGAACAGGAGTGATATCACAGGAATGGAGAAGGACCAATGTCCCAATTTCCTAAATAAAAAGAAGGTGAGTGGGAGCTGCAAACTACTGACCAGAAAACTTAACTCTGATTTCCAGCAACATTAATCAATGAGAATTTATTAAGTGCCAGATACAAAGAAAGGAAAAAAGTCTGTCCTCAAGCAGTTCACATTCCAATGGGGGAAGAGCATGTACATCCATAGCTATATAAGATTCATGGAGATTAGATGCTGGGTAACCTTGGAGAGGAAAACTCTACTCTAGCTGAGGAGACTAGGAAAGGATTCTCGCAAAAGATAGGTTTTGAATTGAACCATTAATGGAGTCAGAGAATCTAAGAGGCAGGAGAGGGAGAGAAAGAGAGCATTCCAAGATTGGGAGACACCCAGGGCAAAGGCATATACATGGGAGTTGAAGCGTTGCATACAAAGAAACACAAACAAGCTGGTACAGCCCATGAGTGCGAAAAGGAGTAAAGTGAAAAAGACTGGAAAGGTGAGTAGGGGCCAGGTAGTAAATAGGATGGTTGATGAATATCAAGAAAAAGAATCAGTGGTCAAGCTTGGCTTCATAGATAATGGGTCATGGCACACTAACCTTATTTCCTTTTTTAACAGGATTACTAAACTGATAGCCTCGACATGACTAGACTGGTGGATGAAGAGAGCATTTCAGACATTATTTAATCTAGATTTCAGCAAAGCCTATCATTCTATACTTGTGGGAAAGATGGAGCAATGTGAATGAGATATGATTGCATGGAAAGAGGAGTCATTAATGGTTTCATGTCAACTTAAAGAAAGCTCCCTAGCCAAGGGCCCCCAGGGAGCTATCCATGGTCCCATGCTTGATAAAGGCATAGATGACATGTTTGTAAAACTATGCAAATAATACAAAGCTGGAAGGGATAGAAAACATATTCTATGATGAAACTGGGATCCAAAAAGACAGGTAAAAACAATGGCCTGAATCTAATAAGAGGAAATGAACAGTCCCACAGCAGTCCTGCAATTCAATTCAAAATATCATCTTCTCAGATATAAGATGGGGAGTACTAATATGGTTAGATGACAATTTGATGGGGAAAATCTGGACTAAAATCTTAATACAAATCAACATAGCAACCAAAAAGATTAATGTGATCTAGGGCTTCATTAAGAGATTCAAAGGATCCAGAAGACAGATTATAGTACTGTTGGACTCAGTCCTTCTCTTGAGTATTATGGCTGATCTCTGTACCATATTTTAGTAAGAACATTGACAAGTTGGTATAGCCAGAGGAGGATGACCAAGGTATTAAGGAGCCTTGGGACCATGCCACATAAGGATTAGTAAAAATAACTGGAAATATATTAGCCTGGAGAAGAGAAGGTTCAGAGGAGAAGAGATAACTGTCTTCAGGTATTCTAAGAGCTATCATGTGGAAAAGAGGAATAAATGTGCTCTGCTTAGTCAGGGGGGATAACTAAGAGCAATGTGTAGAATTTTCAGGTGTTTCAACTTTTGGCTCATTTCCCTAGACTGGGAATTGGGAAACTTGATTGAAGTCCAGACTCTGCCGCATACTGGTCATGTAACCTTGTTGAGGCAATTCAACTCTTCTATATCTCAGTTTCCTTATCTGTAAAATGAGTTGGATGGATTAGAAAATCTCTATGGTCTCTACCGGCTCTAAAGCCTACAATTCTAAACTATTATAAGGGAAAACTCCTTAATAATTACTGCCAAAAAACATGCGGTGTGTGTTAAGGGATAGGAAGTTTCCCATCATTGAAAGTCTTCAAACAGAGGTTTGGATTTATGAAATGGGTCAGGGTGAGACAAAATGACCCTGTATCCCTACCTCTAGTTAAAAGAGAAACAAAGCATTCTACTAGCATGGTCCCAGAATTTAGCCTTGCAATAGGGAAGAGAGATTTCTTGAACAACACCAACCTAGAGAGTTGCCTCAATAGTAACTTCAAGAGTTCAAATAGATAGAGATCTGACCTTCCATAAGAAGGGGATTCCCTAAGCAGCATAAGTCTTGGAGATAGAAGAGGATCACCCTCATAGCCTCACAGCTGGAAGAACACTAAGGGGATAAAATTCATGGCATGAAAGAACAACAGATCAGTACCTTCAGACATACACACATACATACATTTATACATACATACACACATTCATACACACACACACACACACACACACACACACACACTTATAGTAAGTTATTTGGAAAATGTAGAGGAAAATAAGGCTGCCTGTCCAGAATCCTAAGATATATTTGCTTTTTGAGGGGCTACTAAACCACAGAGTGGCATTATTAGTCTGGAAAGGCCTGGGGAAAAAAATAACAATTTTAGCAGGATGAACAGAGGGTTCCCCAATGGCAACCCAAAGTTGAGTTTTCTTCTAAGGAGAAGATTATGTGTTTGTGTGAGTGCTTTATGCATTTACTGTATCTGTTTATGGTCTCCTATGAATCCTTTACATCTTCTACATTGTTACTGCTAAAATAAAAAGAACAGGAATGACAGGTGTAAGTTGCTATCATTTCTTACATCATGACCCTGTGGAGTCAGGATGAAGCTACATCAGTTCTAAATTGCAGAATCACAAAATTTAGAGCCAGAAAGGCAACTGTGTCCAACCCTTACAAGAAAGGCCTTGTTTTTCTTTTTTGTATCCCCAACACTTAGCACAGTGCCTTGCATGTAGAAGGCACTAAATAAATTATTGTTGACTGACTGATTGACCCTCTATACCATATTTGATGAATGGTCATCCAACTGCTGCTTTAAGGTCTCTAAGGAGAATCCAATGTCTCTCAGGATGGCCTATTCCATTTCTGAAATTTTCCCTGACATCACACCTAGATTTGCCTCTTTTCAACTTTCAAGCATGTTGCTTCTGATTCTACCATTGGGGAACAACCAATCTGATCCCTCTTCCACACAGGAAGATACTTGAAATCCTTGAAGAGTGCTCCCATGTCCTTTGTCCTCTTCTATACACTAAACATTCTAAATTGCTTCAACTAACCCAAGACTTGGAAGAAGCAGGTCCAAAGATATGAATAAACTCCAGAATCAAGTCCTTTTTCTTTAAACCAGAGGTTCTTAGACCTGGCATCCATGCATATTTTTAAAAATATGCATTGATAACTGTATGTCAATGGAAATAAATTCCTTGGTAATCCTACATGTTTTATTTTATCCATTGAAAAAAATATTCTGAAAAGGAGTTTACAGGTTACTACAGACTGCCAAAGGGGTAAAAGGCACAAAAAAGGCTAAAAATCCCTCTTTTTCAACCAATTGCTGTTAAAGGGGAAGCTAGGTGGCACAATAGACTATGTACCAGCCCTGGAGTCAGAAAGACCCGAGTTTAAACACAGCCTCAGACATTTAATAGCTATTGGACCCTGAGCAAGTCACCTAAATCCCTATTTTCCTTAGTTTCCTCATCTGTAAAATGGGAATAATAAGAGTACATATCTCTCAGGATTGTTCTGAGGATCAAATGAAGTAACAATTGTAAAGAGCTTAGTACAGTGCTTGGCACAGAGTAAGTACTATATAAATGTTAACTACAATGATAATTACTATTATGCACACATATTTTACTCATCTTACCAAAGCTTTTACCGCCCCTGACAAAAGAAATTACTGAGGGGGGGGGAGCTGGAGTCACATATTACCTTCTGAAAATTGGGGCTGGGATTGGAATAGCTAGGAAAAAAAAAACAAGCAAGAAAATGCAGTATATAGTGTCAACGTCTCCCCATTTATCAAGGCACTCTAATGTGCCAACTCCACCTAACTCAGCTTTGATGAGTTCAATGTTTTCGAGACTAGCAGAACTTTCTGTGACCTGTATAATTGAGCCGAACTTCTTGGTTAAGATGGGCCTGGGGCTGAACCTCAACTCCCAGGGTTAAATTTCTTCATTCCATAGTTCTTCCAGGTCACTGTCAAAAGCAGTGGTAATTTTACACTGCAGTGATCTGTGCCTTTTCCTGGCCTCGGGATAAATAGAAAACTTAACTGTTCTGAGAGCTGCTGCCACCATGGACTCGGAAACACAATCAGAAAATGTTCAAGGAAACTCTTGAAGGATGCAAGTAAAGGATTTGGCTGTCCTTGTGTGGAAATATCATACTGGGTGCCAGATTTGAGTTTGAGTGCCTGTAGCAATCAAAGTAATCAGGTTGGAGAGGTAATCAGGGCTCAGAGTATTTAAGGATCATAGATGTACAATCAAAAGGGGTTAGAGACCACTGGGTTCGACTCATTTATTTTAGAGGTACTATAAAGTGATGAAGAAACAGAGTCTCAGAAATGACTTGCCCAAGGTCCCACTAATGGTAATAATGACAGAGTTCCAGAGTTTGAATCCAAATCTTTTGACTCTAAATCCATAGGTGCTTTCACTTTGTTCCACCTCAAAATTTAAAGGGGAACTATGGTGGGTATGATATTCCAACACAGTGCTCTGTTAACACAAGAGCATTCCAGGGTAAAGTTGATAGGAGCTTATGATCTCTTAGGGTTAGTCTATGGGGATGTGGCAAGATGAGAGAACTAGCAATGGCTCTTATCAAGGAATGCTTTTTTTTCTTCCCCTTCCTGTCTGGAATTCCTTGTTACATTTGGTAGACTGCTCCCTATTATGAGCACATAGGCAACTCATCCCCAAACCACATAGCTAAGAAAGAACTGTATGGAATTTATAGGACATAAGAGGCATGGAGTGGAGGCAGGAAAGAGAAAAGGATAAGAAGTTAAGGAAGAGATACAGAAAGAAAGGTTCAATCAGGCATTGCTTGCTACAGGAAGCCTTTGAGCCCTCCCCAAGTGGTGGCTGCTCTCTTCCACCTCAATTTATCTTTTATATTCTTTGCTTTTAATGTATATGGTTTCTTCTCCCTGCCCCCAATAAAATGTAAGCTTCTTTGAGGACAAAAACTGTTTGTTGTTTTTTTTAATGTGTTTGTATCCCAAATACTTAGCAGATTGTCTTCCAAATAGTAAATACTTAATGGATGCTTACTGATTTCTAGCAGCTCTTTTCATGGTGGCAAAGAATTGGGTATGTCCATCATTTGCAGAATGGCTGAACAAGTTGTGGTATATGATTGTAATGGAATACTATCGTGCTATAAGAAATGAAAAGCAGGATGCTCTTGGAAAAACCTGGAAATATTTACTTGAACTGATACAAAGTGAAATGAGCAAAACCAGGAGTATGTTGTATGCAGTAACAGCAGTATTGTACAATGATCAACTGTGAATGAGTGATCCACAATGATCCAAGGCAATCCTGAAGGACTTATGATGAAAAACACTATGTACCTCCAGAGAAAGAACTGATAGAGTCTGGATATAGATTGAATCATACTTTTTTTTTCCTTTTTAAATTTTTCTTGAGTTTTGTCTGTGTTTTCTTTCACAAAATGACTAATATGGAAATATGTTTTGCATGACTACACTTGTATAACCTATGTCAAATTGCTTTCCATCTCAGGGAGAGGTTAGGGGAGGGAGGGAGAGAATTTGGAACTCAATTTTTTCTTAAAAATGAAAGTTAAAATTATTTTTACATTTAATTGAGAAAAATAAAATATTAAACAAATAAAAGCTAACTTAAATTGATTTCAATTGAATTGAATTGAAATAGAGCCCTCTATTATAGAGGAAGGGAAAGAAGAAGAGAGAACAGAAGGAAGGAAGGAAAGAAAGAAGGAAGGAAGGAAGAAGGAAGGAAAGAAAGAAAGAAAGAAAGAAAGAAAGAAAGGAAAAAGCAAGGAAGGGAAGGAAGAGGGAGGGAGTCAGAAAGGAGGGAGGAAGGAAGGAAGGAAGAAAGGAACGATGGGAGGGAGGAAGAGAGGGAGGAAGGAAGAAGGAAAGAAAGAAAGAAGAAAAGAAGCAAGGAAGGGAGAGGAAAAGGAGGGAGGGAGGAAGGAAGGAAAGATGGAAGGAAAGAAAGAAGGAAGGAAGGAAAGAGAGAAGAAGAACAATTTATTGGGCACTTTACTGCGTACCAAGCCCTAGGCTAAGAATTGGAGATATAACTAGAAAAAGCAAAATAGTTTCTGCTTTCAGCGGGCTGATTTTTTTCCAACATTCATTTTTTTACTATGAGTTCCAAATTCTCTCCCCCACCAATTCCTCCCCCATCCACTGAGAAGGTGAGCATTATGATAATCAGCTCACATTCTAAATGGGAACAACAACACACATAGGTGGTTTCATCTGAGGATAGACTGAAGAACCCAAAGATTTTGGGCATGTAGATGTAAGTCAGGTAGCCCCTACAAAATAACTGTAGTTTGAATATTTTGAGTGACTCAGACTGGATCAGAGGTTCTTGATTTTTTTTTAATGTGGCATGGACCCCTTCTCAGAATACTATTTTAAATCCTTAAAATAAATATATAAGATTACAAATGAAACCAATTACATTGAAATGCAATTGTCAACACATGTAAGTGAGATGGTGATGCCTGGAAGTCTGGACATCATAGTGGCAAGGGTGATTGTGGCAATTCCTTTTTTTTGTTTCTGATTGGTTGAGGAACCCTCAATCTCTTCCTTAGAGAGAAAATAGAGTCTCTTCATTGGCAAAAAGGGCAAGAGGGGTCCATCTGGGGCCCCTCCTGGGTCTATCAGGCAAGATCCGTTCCAAGCAGGTGAGCAGGCTGGGGCAGGGACAGATGACTAGTACAACAGAGCACAGTCAGGGATATGATGGAACCAGTTCAAACTAGTTCACCAGAGCCTATTGTTAAATTTTAAATGTCAACCTTTATACCTATAAATGCTACAAATCAGGACTCAATTTCTAATTTTGTTGATTGTCTAGATTTAAGAAATTATGGGAGAAAATATAAATAATGCAGATTCAACTTAAAAGTATGTCATCCTGTGTGTGAATGGCTGGAATAGAATTCTCTATGGGACTAAGGCCTGTGCCTGAGGCTACTGTTCAGTCTGGCTACCACTTGTAGAAAGCAAGAAAAACCTGCTTATCCTTTAGTGTTGAATAGAAAATAGCAAAGCAGAGTGTTCTCTGAAGGTTTTTTTTTTCCTTTCATAAGTATAAGGTTCAGGAAAAACTTCCTGAAAAATGAAAACTGTCCCAAAGTGCCTCATGAAGTGGTGACTTTCCCTGTGCTCAGTGATTCCTTGGGCTTGGAGGCTGGACCCCTCGTCAGGTGTGTAACAATGGGGATCCTTTTAACGTCTAGTTTGGAGGAGTTGCCTGAAAAAGTCCTTCCCAAGTTTCACATTCTGTGATTCTGTGATTTCAGCAATGGTTTTCTCTTCCCTCATGCCAGAGGCTGACCAAGACAGATTCTTTCCTCATTTAAATAACATCAGAGAAAAATGCATCTCTACAAATTTCAGGGCTCCTGAAACTCCTCTGGGAATTTGCGACCTGAAAAGAAGAAAAGGGGGTGGATAAAGGTAGGAATTTTTTTTCTCATCTTTAAAAGGAGAGTCTTGAATTTTAATTTGTGAAGCCCAAATTGTTATCTCTCTAGCTAGTTGTTAGCCCTCTTAACTAGTCTCTTGTACATTAGATTGAGAGGCTGCTCTAGCCTATGTAGTAATAAAAGGAGAAGTCTATTTGTTCATTCAACAAACATATATTATGTATTAAGTAAAAAGTCCTGGACCAGTTGGGGTGAAGAGAACGAAGTTTTATCGTAGTTTGGTGGCACAGTGAATAGGATACAGGGCTTAGAGTCCAGAAGACTCAAGTTTGAATATGATCTCAGACACTTAATACTTGTGTGACTCTGGGCAAGTTACTTAAAAGTTCTGTTCCTCAAATTCCTCATCTGTAAAATGGGTATAATGATAGCATGTACTTTCCATGGCAGTTATGAAAATCAAATGAGTTAACATTTGGAATGTGCTATGTAAACCTTAAAGCACTATGCCAGTGGTTCTCAACCTTCCCAATGCCGCGACCCTTTAATACGGTTCCTCATGTTGTGGTAATTCCCAACCATAAAATTATTTTTGTTGCTACTTCATAACTGTAATTTTGTTACTGTTATGAATCGTAATGTAAATATCTGATATGCAGGATGTATTTTCATTGTTACAAATTGAACATAACCCACAGGTTGAGAACTGCTGCACTGTGCAATTATATTGAAAAGAATTGGACCCTGCCTTCAAGGAGCTTTCAGGCTAGTAGTGAGATAAGACACAAATACAGTATCATTCTCACTTCACTCTCCCCTTCCGGTGGCAAGGATTAAAAAGGTGGGGGAGGAAATGGAATCAACTAGAGAAAATGAAAGGAGAACTAGAGATAGTGAGGGAGCGGGGAATGATGTTTTGTTTTAGTTTTCCCCAAGGGCAAAAAAGGAGAGGTAAGAGGGAGACATGTTGGCAATGGTTTAAGGAGGACTCTATGGAATTGGCCATTCTTTGACTATGCCTTTCATAATATACAAACCTCAGGGAGCAGTGGGAACCCTATGCAACCCAGTCAATGAGCAACTGTGCCAAGAGACTGGGGAAAAGCCTGATCAGAGAGACTCCTGGCAGTGTCAAAGCTGGAATAGTAAAAGCAGCATCACCCACCCCACTCTATCTTTAATTCCCAGGCTGACTTGATTGTGATCACTTGGGAGGCCATGAACAGGAAAGCCCAGAGGAGTAGGGGGTGCCATTTAGGCCAACAGGAGCAAAGGACACGATTACAAAGAAAGCCAATTATATCGGTATCTGGTTATTAAAATATATGCATATGTATTTGTATATGGCTCTTGCATTAGAGTCCATTGCTAAAGGTCACCAAAGATAATAATGATTGACATTTAGATAGCACTTTAAGACTTTGCAACATGTTTAATGTATATTATAGAATTCGGTGTAGACAACAAACTTGTGAAGGAAGTGCTTTGGGGACATTTGCAAAAATCTAATATTTGGGATACCTGTCATCCCCAGGGAGGGAAGCTCAGCCTAGATATCAGAACTGTGTCTGGGAACTCAGGTTTGGAGCAGGACTATAAAATGATCATGGATGGAGTGGGCCTGAAGAAACTATGGGCAAACTGTACCAATAGTAGTTTTATTATGTTTTTGATCATACTCCTTTTATTGCTTTGTTCATGAGTAAAGACTGTGTCCAGCCAAGCTATGCTCATGATAGACTCCATTGTACCATGGATTCTCAGAATTATCAAATTCCGAGAGAAAAGCAGAATTTTTGCAGGCAGAGGGAGGGGGCTCTCTCCAAGGTTCCCATCAGATACATCCACACTGAGCACGTTTCCATTCTCCTAACAAGGCTGCCACCAAAAGACAATGTTCAACGGTTTCAGCTCCCTGAAAACTCTAGAGACATCAGCATTCTCCTCAAAAACTCCCTTGTGTTGGGTAAAGGGCAGAAGTGCCAAAGTGAAAATGAGATTTCCCACACTGAGTCAAGTAACCAGGTCAGGTAACTAGGAAGGGTCCCCCATGGTGGGTCAAACACAGGTAACCAAGTTCTAGCTACCTGAGATAAGTATTAAAAAAAAAAAATCCAAGATAGACCCAGCCTCAATTCTCTCATCTGTAAAGTAGGCATAATAATATTTAACATTTTCCTCACATAGTTGTTGTGAGGATCAAATATTATAATGTATATAAAACATGTTACAAAGCCTTAAATACTGTATAAATGTAAACTGTTATTATCTTTGGTGGCCCTTAGCAATAGACTCTAGTACAAGATTAACCAATATAGGATATAGATGGAGGAGGGTTCTTAAAGATTCTCTAGCCCAGGGACCATGAACTTGGTGTACATGTGTATGTTTGTGTAAATATATGGGTGCGTATGTATATGTATTTATACAAATATGCCAATATGAATAGAGAGATTGCCATATATAGACGTGTATTTACATATGTTAACATATATTGACATATGTAATGTATACACGTGCTGACAATTGTATTTCAATATAGTTGGTTTCCTTGTAACCTTACATATTCATGCATTTAAAAATATTATTCTGAGAAGGGGTCCTTGCCACATTAAAAAAAAATCAAGAAATCTGACTCACTCAAAATATTCAAGTTACAGTTATTTTGTAGATGGGCCAGTGAGGGCCAGAGATATTAAATAACTTGTTCATACAGCTGGCAGATAATAGAGTGAACTCAGAGGATCCGGGTTCAAATGAAAAGCCAATGAACTCTCCACTACATCACATTGCTTCTAATTGCTGGGATAGAAAACACCCCATGTGATAGAGTAGATGACCCAAGTGTGGGGGATTAGAGAAGGGACTAGAGAGAGGGGAAGGCAGACACATACAAGCAGAGATGCCCACCCTTGATCCCAAGGACAGCATAGGCATCTGCCATGAGGGGAACCATGGAAAGAATCTTCAATGGATCAAGGGGAAAATTAATTGAAAGACGGCCAAATTAGCATCAGTTTTGTTGTAGCTGTGACCTTTTTCATGAGAATGATGATTCTCTCCTTCCCTTCTCCTTCCTCTCTCCACTCTCATATCTCCAGCCCCTCCACTACCCAAGTGCCCTTCAATCGACAAACTGTTCTCTAATAGCTTCCGCATGGGCTTCCCAGAAGCCTGCTCTCCTTGCAGATGGCATAGTGGACCTCAGCTGATGCAAGCCGTTTTGACCTGGAGTATTTGCTGGTTCTGTTTTTTTGTTCTGATGATTGTTAGCTCTTCTGGTTCATTGGTGATGGAAATAAATCACATCTAACCTCTTTTGTACTAAAATTAACTGTCTCCTTGGACTGATTATCTTGCCCTTGGTCTCCCTGGAGTTGCACCCACAGGATCTCCAACATGCCTGGCAGGCCTAACAATTTGCTTAAGTCACACATGAGGAGAGTCAGGCTAATGTTCCCCCGCTGAGGTCAAGGGGGCCGTGGTGACTGCAAGAAAACCGACAGCCTCATTCTGGTCAAGTGCTGAAAACAAAGGAGCCCCGTGCCCTTCATGATCTAGTCTTACAAACAAAGGCAGACGCTGAACCCTCTTCCTAGCCGTGTGACCCTTGACAAGTCACTTAAACCTCTGTCTGTCTCAGCTTTTTTCATCTCTAAAATGAGCCTCCCAGGGCTGTTGTGAGGACAAAAATGACATAATTTTTGAAAAACATTTTGCAAACCTTACAACTCTATATAAATGCCAGTTCTTGTTGTTTTCATTGCCATCATCATCATCATCACCATCATCACCATCATCAATCATCATCTTGTTGTTGTTTCTAGACAAGAGGCAGAAAGAGTGCTGGGCTTGTAGTCAAGTGATCTGAATTCATGTTTGGTTTCCAACACCATCTAGCCATACAATCACAAACAAGCATTTTGTATCTCTGAGCCTCAATTTCCTCTCCTGTAAAATGCAGTAATTACACCCACAGTACCTAACTCACAGGGCTGTCTCATGGATCAGATGAGATAATAAATATCAGACTTGCCAGTCTCAGCATATGACAAGGACCAGAAGGGAGGAAAACGTTAAGAAGAGTGGAGAATCGGCTGCATCTGGAAGTGCCTGGCCATACTGTAAAGAAACCAGAGCTTCTGAACTCTATTGATTCACCTTCTTCGACATCACATCTCAAGCCTACCCTGGGTTCTTGGTTGTTTGTTTTGTTTTGTTTTGTTTTTCTTTTGGGGGGGGGGGTGTTGTACAGTGCTTGAGGAACTGGGAGGAGGGAGGTGAGAGGGATTAGTATTAAAAGAATTATTTTAGAATAATATTATTCTTACACATTTTGATCCCAAGCCCTTCTACTCAGGACTTTGCCACAACTCCTGATTTGAGTTTTTGGAGGGAACGAAGGCCAATACCAGTGGGTAATAAAAGTCCATTAGAGTCAACATGTCAGTCCCTTGCTCAAGGACCTTCCATGATTCCCTATTGTTTTTCAGATAAAATCCCAAACCAATTTCATTACTTGGGATTTAAAATCATTTACTCTGACTCTAGCTTATCTTTTCAGGCTGAATTCACATTACTCCAGGGCCCACTGAGTATTTCCTATATATAACATCCTATTTCCTAATGCTGCCTTTTCACAGGTATCTCCCTCATGCCTAGAACACTCTCCCCCTTCATCTCTGCTTCTTGGAATCCTTAACTATCTGTAAGACTCAGCTCCAACGCCTTCTCCTACAAGATCTCTCTCCTAATTCTCTGTATGCCTCCCCTAGGGGCAATAATAGCTGCCATAATCTCTTCCTTGCATGCTATCCCCAAGGAGGCCCTGCTAGCTCTTCCTAAGACCCTGTCTTGTGCAGGTTAGGCTTGCTTTTGTTTTGTTTTCTCTTTAAAGGGTAGGGAAACTGTCCTTGAGATTTGATTGGTTCAGGAAACCAAGACTCAGACTGTTGATGTGGCTCCCTGATCACCTAAGGGCATACATACATAACGAGGCCTGCCTATGTGAAGTCATGGGGCTCTTCAGACTTGGCAGATGCCCCAAGGCCACATGAGTCACTGTGCTGACCAGGCCTGGAGATGAGGGGAATTCTGTAAGTACTATGTCCTTGTTGAGGAATCCTTTCAAGCTAAACTAGGTGAACCTCCTTTTGTTAATTGTTAGATGGTCTATGAGAGTCTTATTTCATTCCAATTCTGAACCTTAAGAGTCATTCTGGCCTGATTCAGGCCTGGTCCACAAAGCTGGTCCTCTCTGCCCAACTCCCCCTGTGCCAAATTACTTGTTCATTTATTTTGCATTTATATATCTTTGTACATGCCATATTCCCCACCATTATCCCAGAAGAATGATTCTTTGCCTCAATTCTTATTAAGCCTTGATCACTGAACAGGTGTTCCCTCAATCAAACAAGACCTGTCAAAGACCTTAGCTTGAAAAGGCCAAGGATCTCCATTGCATCCTGGGCCATCTCCAGTTGTCATGATCTGTATCTGGTCACTGGACCCAGATGGTTCTGCAAGTAAAAGTGAGGCTGGTGACTTTGCACAGTCCTGCCTCACTTAAATCCAATTCATTTGCATGTCATAGCATCACCTCCCCAATGTAATGGTCCTCTTCAAGAATGAAGGACAAGTAGCAGCAGCAACCCAGTAGAATGTTTGCTTCTTGAGGTAAAAGACTGCTCCATTTTTAAAATGTGTATTCTGACAATGTCTTATACATAGTAATTGCTCAGTAAATGTTTATTGAATAAATGAACGAGAAAGGACACACGGAAGTAGAAAGGAGAGAATAGGTTGGGGAATGTTCTACCACTAAAGCAAGATACCTCTAGAAATCATTTAAACTCAAATGTTGACCTTATAAGTCAGTTTGCCCCTGTGCATTTATGAATGTCCCATCTGACTGTATGGCGCCACTCTTCAATGGAATCTCTTCCTCTCTAAATCTCGGTGGAACTAAATTATTTTGGCTCTCTTCCTATCTCTCTGACTGCTCCTTTTTTTTCTTTTTATGGTCCTTTTTCTACTTCAAGTTCCTCCCTACTATAAAACATCTTTCATGGAGCTGCCAAAGTGATATTCCTAAAGCATAGGTTTGACCATGTCATTCCCTTGTTCAAGAAACCCAGGTGGCTCCCCATTACCTCTGTTTGGCATCTGAGGCCTTCACAACCTGGCTCCAAACTGTCTTTCTATGCAGAGGATGGTCCCACCAAACATAATTCCATGTGGTTCCTCACATATTCAAATCCATCTCCTGTCACCGGGTCTCTGCATAAACTGCCCAATGGCTCCTTCTCTTAGGACTCCCAGAACCCCTGGCTTCCTTCAGTCACTGTATCTTATATAAGGCCCTCCCTGTCTCCCATTTACTAGTGTTTCCATATAAAAATGACTTTGTTTTATGCATTTATTTTTTATGTATAATTTGCATACACTCATATAGGACAATGTTGTCTCCCCTAATAGAACGTAACCTTCCTGAAGGCAGGGACTATGTCTTCTATGGGTTTTTTTTTAACCACAGCATCTAGCACAGTACCTGAAGTATAGTGGGCACTCAACTTATAATATGGTTTGATGTATTGATTGACTCCTACTTATTGATTGATTAAGTTTACTGAGAGTAGAGATCATTTTTATCTGTGTATTTCCATCATCAGTGACTAGCTCAGGATCTGGCATGGAACAGATATTGAATAAATGCTTGTTGACTGAGTAATTCTTTCTAACTGGGCTCTCCCCTCCAACCCAAAAATCCCCACTAGAACTGGTGCCTCTGCCTTTTGGACTTACAGGATAAGAAATTTAGAGATAGAAGCCAACCTGTTGGATGCCACCATTCTCCCCATCCCCTAGTCTCCACCCCTCAGTATCAGCTTTGGTTGCTCTCACAAAGTCCAGTTAACAAGTATTTATTGTTGTGGGTGAGTCATTTCAGTTGTGTCTCTCCATGAGCCCGTATTGGGAGTTTTTTCTTGGAAAAGATACTGGATCCGTTTATTTCCTTCTTCAACTCATCTTACAAATGGGGAAACTGAGGCAAACAGGGTTAACTGAATTGCCCGAGGACACACTACTAGTAAGTATCTAATACTGAATTTGAACTCAGGTCCCTCCTAACTCCAAGGCCAGCACTCTATCTAGCTGCACCTACAACATTCCAGATGGTATATCGAGAGCTGTGTAGGGACAGCTAGATGGCAACTACCTATGTGACCCTGGGCAAGTCACTTAACCCTCATTCTTCAAAAAAAAAAATGCTGAGTAGACAAAGAAAGACAAAAGACAGTGCCTATTCTCAAAGAACTTATGATATAATGGCATTTACAGAGTCCAGTCAATCCAGTCCTTCTTCAATGGCATTCATAGCATCCCTTCCTTTCCAATTTCTGCTGCCTCAAGCCTAGGCCTCGTAGGCACTTTCACCTTGTGTTTAGGTTGCAGTAAGCATCTCCTAACAGGCTTCCTCTTTTTCTAGATAGCAAATCCAACCCAAACCCCAATTTCATTGCATTCCACTGCTAGGTTTATCTCCCTAAAGTACAGTTTTGACCATTGAAACAACTGCCATTTCTGTAACACTCTTTGGTTACTTAAAAAAAAATCCTGTGAGGTGGTCAGTATAAGTTGGACTGGTTGGATTGTCTTCATTTTATAGACTGTCTTCATTTATATACAGGCTCAGAGAGAATGGGTCACAATGCTAGTGAGTACTTGAACTGGGACTTGAAGTCAACTCTCCCACCCCTAAAACTTTTTTCACTTCTGCTCCATTTAAGTAGGCACTTAATAAATGCTTGTGGACTGATTGATCCCTAAAAGCCAATAATCATTTGGTATAGTCTCAAGACACATCACCATCCTGGCCCCTTTCTTCTGAACACCCTCCAATCAGAAGTCTGAGAATTTCCAGAAGAGGGTGACCATGATGGTGACAAGCTCTGAGAAGATTTATTCATGTAATTAGCCTGCTCAAAAAACTTCAGTGTCTTTGCATTGTCCACAGAATAAGAACTAAACTCCTCAGTTTGAGACCCTTGACAATTCAGCTCCAACCCACCTTTCCAATCTCACTATTCCCTAACCCAAAGCTCCATCCCAACAAGACCTTCAACTATATCCCACACACCAGTTGACCTTCAGTGTATCTGCTGTTTCATGCAGGACCAGGGCCCTCTGCTTAGAAGACCTTTCCTTTGCCTCTCTGTTTATTTAAACCTTATCCATCTTTCAAGGCCCAACTTAAGGATCCATTCCTGTGATATATTCTATGACCCCAATCCTTACATCGTGCTGACTAGTACAAACGAGATGCACTTACATATATCAAGAAGGGAGCCTGAAAGGAAAGCCCAGTGAGTGCAGGACACTGAGTTGGAGTTTATAATTTTATATAAGATTTCTTATTTTGCTTGATTGTTTTCTGTTGATTGCAAGTATAATTTTCATTTTAAAAATTAATAAGCACACACTCACACACACACACACAGAACACTGGATTGGGAATTGGGAGATCTGAGTTTGACTCCTAGACCTTATTTACATGAGCAAACCCTTCTATATCTTTGGGTCTCTGTGTTCTTCTCTATGAAGTGATGGGGTAGTCCTAGATGATCTTGAATGGCCCTTCCAGGGATCACAGAATTCCATGCCACAACTGACAGTTTGGTATGGAAGGAGCCCTAGACTTGGAGGTAAGAGATATTTGAATACATAGATAGCCTAGCTCTGATCATAACAACCTGGGAGGTCCTGAGCTTTTCCTCATTCCGAAGCTGTTTCCTTATCTGTAAACTCACAACTCCTACCTTGCAGACTTGTGTGAGGAAAGTGCTTTGCAAAGGTGTTCAGCTCTTATTCTCATCATTCTAAAATAAAGTTTCTCTCTTCTCACTTCATCTAGCACAGATCTGTACCACTTCTTAACACAGCATTTTGTCATCTACTTCTTCACCCGATGAACTTTCCTGCTTTGGAGCAGGTGATCTCTGAGGTACCTTCCAATTCTAAAATTGGTCTTATTATTGTTCTTCTTCCTCTTGTTCTTGTTCAATCTTTGTGACCCCACTTGGGGTTTTCTTGGTAGAAATACTGGAGTGGTTTACCATTTCCTTCTCCAGCTCATTTCACAGATGAGGAAACTGAGGCAAAGAGGATTAAGTGACTTGTCCAGGGTCACACAGTTAGTACATGTCTGAGGATGGAATTGAACTTAGGTCTTCTTTATTCCAGACCCAGCACTCTATCCATTGTACCATCTAACTGCGCACTCTAAATTATTATTTTGTCATGATCCCATCTCCCCAAATACCTTGTAAACTCTTTGAGGGCAGGGATATTTCTTAAACATATTGCTATATTCCATCCTACCAAATACCATTCTACAGCCATACTTCAGAACACTCAATAAATATCCATCAGAGGAACATAGATTTAGAGCCAGAAAGGCCATTATATGCCATCTAGTCCAAAGTCCCCTCATAGATACAGAGATTTAGGGTGACTTGCCAAAGGTCACTTAGGCAGTAAATATCAGAGGCAAGATCCAACTCCAGACCCTTTGGTTCCAGAACCCATATTCTTTTCATTGTGCTACACCATCTCTCATGGGCTCATTGGTCTTAGAAATTAATGAATGAATTAACAAAAGAGATGGAGAGGACTGTTCTATAAATCACTGATTTCCAATGCTGCAGATTCTTCCTCCCAGATGTTACATAGCATTGTGGAGAAACCATACAAAAGTTAGCAAGTTAAGGGTGATTAGAGTACAATGACTCCTTTTGCAGGCATTTGGTCAATAGGGGTAACACAACTTTAATTAGTGCAACAGGACAATAGGGATTAAATTGGCTCCATCATGAGATTTTTGCAGGATGACACTCACAGTATTACTATCCAACTTCAAAGATTTGGAAAGATGTTCTAGCTAATACTAGAGAATAGAAACCTGTTTTTCATCAAGTAGGCTGGCCTGACAAATTAAGTCTGTGGAGTCATTAGATTAAGATAAGAGCTTATCTCCTGGCCTGACATTTATTCAGAGGTTTTTATTCCGCTCAGTTCGTAATTAGTACTGTTGAATTTTTAACACTGTTTTGTCCAGGCATTCAATAATTCTGAATCTCTTGGTGGACTCCAGTGTCTACCAGGGATGGGGGTAGGATGGATGGTCATCAAAAAGAAATGCAATGCAAGTAAATTAGTTTAGAAGATTGAAATAATTCCTCAAACTGTTATGCCATGGTGAAATAAAAGGGGGGAGGGGCAACTTTTAATGACTTACATACAGAAGAAAATAACTGTCCCAGGATGAATGATGAGACTGTCTTTACCTCCAGAATTTCTGGAGGTTTGTCTCATTCAAATGCTATCCTCCAAACAGCACAATCACACAAAGCAATGAGTGCCTGCTATTTTACCCCTCCCTGCAACCGCCCAAACTGGACAGGCTTCTGGCCATCGAGTCGAGAAAAAGCTCAAAAGATATTTTTTGGTTTGTTTCCTATGGCTGATTTCACTCTATGAAGTTTGGTTTTCCTCTTCTCGTTTCGTTATAATAACAAGATGATTGCTATAGAATAAACTAATACATTAAGCCTGGACACATGTTTCCACAGTCTGTCAAATAAACAAGAGCTTGGATTTTTAAGACGCTTGGTTTGCAAAATTAAGAGTTCCATGTTGGAATAATAATTAGTGATTAAATGGGTGAGGCCCAATTTGGGGGAATTTGGCAGCTTGGCCCAAAGTTGCATCCTGTTAAACATTGCTATCACATCGTTTATTTTGTCCTAAGTGCACACATCTCCCTCCACTCAACATGTTGCAACTGACACCTTTAGAAGGAGGCAACAGGGAGAATCCCATGGGACGGACCACTGATGGATGTAAGGGAATGCCATCTTGCTTACCGCCCAGTAGATAATAGGGTCATAGACTTAAAGCTGAAAATGACCTGAGAGGTCATTGAATTCAAATGCTCTCCATGTCCTGGTGAGGAAACTGAGACCAAGGGATATTAAATAATTTTCCCAGTTACTAAGTATAGGAGGTGGAATTTGAATTCAGGTCTTCCTAAATATAAGACTCTATACCAAGCAACCAGCCTCCATGAGTTGGAGGCAACAAATTTGGGAAACTTCATTAAAGTGTAGATGGGCTATTTTGTTGTAGTAAAGCGAGTGAAAGAATTCCCCAATCTGCTTGGCAAGCAACAAAGATGTACATGGAACCGGGGCCAGAATACAGCTTTTCCTTCCTCCTCCTCCTCATCATCTACACTGAAGCGGACCTCAAGGGCCTCCAGTCAAAAAACAAATCCAGCTCAAAATATTTTTCCTATAGGGTAGCATTGGCCTGGGCTCTCCCATGTCTGAACTCCAACTCTATGGAGTGGGATGTTATATGTAACATGGCATCTCCAAAGCTCCCTTCAGCACTGGATAAGCCCTGGCAGGCAGAAAGCAGCCAGGAGCTACTCATCCCCAGAGCACAAGGCACTAAGCTAACACATGTGGGCAGCTGGAATCGAGGAGGACAGCCTAGTCACTTACTAGCTATGTGACCTTGGGCAAATTACTTCAACACTGACGTTCAATTTTCTCATCTGTAAAATGAAGGGGTTGACTACTATGTCCTCGGAGGCCTCTTTTTGTTCTAAATTTATGATCCTACGGCCATCAGTTGGCTGCCCATCACCAAGATGGAAAAGTATTAAGACAAAAAGAAAACATTTCTACCTCCTTTCTTTCTTTCCTTCTTTCTCTCACCCTTTTCTACCTCCTTTCTTTCTTTCCTTCTTTCACCCTTTTCTACCTTCTTTCTTTCTTTTCTTCTTTCACCCCTTTCTATTTTCCTTCTTTCTCTCACCCCTTTCTACTTTATTTCCTTTTCTCTTACCCCTTTCTACCTTCCTTCCTTCTCTCACCCCTTTCCACCTTCTTTCTCTCACCCCTTTCTACCTTCTTTCTTTCTCTCACCCCTTTCTACCTTCTTTCTTTCCTTCATTCTCTTATCCCTTTCTACCTTCTTTCTTTCTCTCACCCCTTTTTACTTTCTTTACTTCTTTCTCTCACCCCTTTCTACTTTATTTCCTTTTCTCTTACCCCTTTCTACCTTCTTTCTTTCCTTCTTTCTCTCACCCTGTTTCTTTCTACCTTCCCATTTATCCTTACTCTCTCTCTTCCTCCATTTTCCTAGTGCTTTTTCCTTTCACACATATACTTGCCTTCACACTTAGATACAGACACACTCATTCACCTTCATTTTTCTCCCTGTTCCTAAAGAAAACACCCACCCCTGGGTGGTTTATCTCTCTCGTCCCTCTGAAGGTAACAAATATTTCTCTCCAAAGGCTAATGACTAGAGCTGCCGCTAAAATGAGACTGTTCCTCCCACCCCATCACCCACACACACCATCAGAAGGAGAAAGAGGGTTACACAGGTTAGAAGGAGGGACAGCACTGGCAGCTACAGATAGCCCAATAACGAGGAAACAACTCACTCTGCCTCCCTCCTTTCTGTCAGCCTTTAAAGGACTTGGGGCATTTCCAGTGGCCTTCACTCCAGAAGCAAATAGGAGAAAAGGAGAGATGAAGGCAGGGAGAGCCCCTTCTGGGAGGTGGGGGTTGAGTCTTGTAAGTTGCCTTGACCAGGTGTTGAAGGGAGATGGACTCTGGGAGGGGAGCTTATTGCTAATGGAGTCCTTTGATCTGAGACAATGAATGAATGAGTAAATGAAATGCGCCCTGCACCCAGGCTAAGTAGCAACCTAAGGCAGGAAAACAAGTGAAAGGGGACAGGAGGAATAATTTACTCCCTTTTTGCCACTTGTTAGAATTCCTAGCTGCCTTTAAGGTCCTATCTCCCTCAATTGTTATCACTCTCTACTCTCCCAAATTACTACGTACCTACTCATCAGTTTGGGGGCTGTATCTCCGTCCAATAGAACGCAAACTCTCTAAGACTAGAGACTGCTTGTCTTCTTCATATCACTAGTGCATACATCAAGGCACCTTGCACATGTAAGGTCCTGACATATATCCAATAGTATATGCTCATTGGATTTGAATTGGAAGAAACAAAGAGAATTTGGGAAGGAACAGGTGGGGGGAGGACATGGGGGCTATTAAAAATGACATTTTTATTCCAATTCTCAGTATTAGAGATCACAAATCACCATCCAAGCACTTAATAAATATGAGTTGACTAATCCTCGTTCTAATACATTTTCCTTTGCCTCCCCCCACCCCCAAAGACAGCTAGGTGGCACAGTAGATAATACTGCTGGACCTTTAGCCAGGAAGATCTGAGTTCAAATTCAGCCTCAGACACTCGCTATAACACCCTGGACAGGTCACTTAAACTCTGTCTGCCTCAGTTTCCTCAACTATAAAATGGATATAATAATAACACCTCCCTCTTAGGGTTGTTGCGAAGGGTCAAATAAAATAATAGTTGTAAAATATTTAGCACAGTGCCACTAAATAAATGCTTATTTCTTCCCCAACCCCCTCCAGCCCTGAGGTAATGAAAAATAAAAACGGCCAAAGGAGAAAAAGAGAGAGAGATAAACCTGGCTTTCCCAGTCCCCGTCGACAGTCAGGCAAAGTCTGTTTGGAACGGTCTAAGTCTCGAAATTCAGCCTTGGTGAACTCACCCCACCCCCAGTTTTCTGTAATTAGAGCCCTAATGAGAGAGTTAGGAATGTGTTATCAGCTTGGGCAAAAATCCAAACAAGCCCAGTTTGGATCCGAAGCTGGAAAACAGAGCTAACCAAAGGTTAACAGTGAGGCTATGAAGAAGCAAGGAAAGCCCAGGCCAGCGTCAACCAAGGGGAGAAATGACTTGAGCTGGATCTGTCTTGATGAGAGGCCCTTGAGATTAAATTTTGTGAAGCTCGTAATGAGAAGTTTGTAGATCCTTGGAAGTCTACCCAGGTTCATAGAATCATCAATGTAAAGCTACAAGGAACTTCCAGGGTACATTTACTCCAACACCTTCATTTTACAAATAAGGAGAAAGAAACTGAGTGGCAGGGATGTCCTGGAGTCAGTTCATACCGGTTGGAAAGCTGAATGTTAAATATTCAGTGGGAGCATTTACACCCTAAAACTTGCTACAGAAAAAGGCCTTGCTTTATTGTTTTGTTGATTGTCTTGATTTAAGAATGTGACAGAGAAAATATTATTAATTCATATTAAACATAAAACTGTGTCCTTCAAGCGATTCTTTTTTTTAGAGCCATTTGTTAAATTTGACCTGGTGAGAGCACTTGCTTGAGGTAACAGTAAATAAAGCCAAGACTCAAATCCAGTTCCTTTACCTTGAAATCCAGGATTTTCCCCATAGATCTGAGGCTGCTTACATTACATAAGTTTTCCAGAATGTTTAAGCTATAAGGAAAGATTTAAACTATAAAGATCCTCTAGCTGAAGGCCTTCATTTTATACATGAGAACACTGAGGTCCAGAGAAGAGATTCTCCCAAGATCAAATGGTCAGTTCATGTCAGAGCAGGGTCCAGTGGGTCTCGAACCCATGACTGCTGGTTCCTTTAATCTTCTCAGTGTCCCTCATTGCCTCTCTGGAGCTTAATGACACAGGGCTACCGAATCCCACATGGACAGTTGTTGTGTTTGTCCTTTGCTCTCAAAGAGGACCATGACATCAGGAAAATGATGACTGTGACTTGCCGTTGACTTTGATTTGAGTGAGGAAGGGCTGTGCAAGGTCACCAGCCTCACTTTCTCCTCCAGAGCCATCTGGATCCAGGGGCCAGACAATCATCAGGATGATTGGAGATGACCTAGGATGAACAGCAGCATCCTCTGGAAGACCAAGTATTGATGAAATCATTTTTTTTAAGTCAGTTTCTCACCTGGAGATGTTGCTCCAAGTTAAGGCTCAATCCTGTTCACTGAGGCAATGAGCAAGGCCGAAACAGACTTATAGTGAGAAGAATCTTTCTCCATAGGGAAGTGGAGGAAGGCCTCTGTTTGAAAGCAGATTCAGATTAAAGAGCCTGTGTCCAGCATCTGGTGGGAAGAAGTTACCTCTCAGCTGCTTGACATCTGATGGCTGAGGAAGGGAGAAGGAGGGAGGGAAAGTTACTGAATAGGGGAGTTGCTTCCCCATTATCAAAATTCTCTAGAGAACTTAGGACTACATTATACTCTTTAGTTTTGGATCCAGAGATATGATTCATCAATGTGGGGGTGGAAACTCCCCCCACTGTTGCAAATGGGTGACTGGTTTGAAATTTATCATCTGAGAGAGTTGCCCCGGGTTAGCCCACTCATAGCTGTCTGGAGGCAGGACCTGAATCTAGATCTTCCTGATTCCAATACTAATTCTTACCCTGCTAAAACCATACTGCCTCTCCTCATTTATTATATATGAATCTTTGGAAGGGGGCAGGGCATGGGGACAAGACCTATTTTGTTTGTTACTGGGAACTACCTTTACCAACATAGATCAACATTTACTCTGAGGTTAACAGATTTAGAGAATTACTGGAAACATTGAACAGTTAAGTGACTTGCCCAGGGTGATAGTCAGGATTAGTTAGATTCCTCTTCACATTCTGAACTTAAACCCAGGCCTTTCTAACTCTGCAGTTGTCTATTTCTCTACTATGCCATGCTGTCTGCCATATTTTTGTTGTTGGGTTGTTTTTCAGTCATGTCTGACACCCTGTGACCCCATTTGGAGTTTTCTCAGCAAAGATACTGGAGTGATTTGCCATTTCCTTCTCCAGATGAGGAAACTGAGGCAAACAGGGTTAAGTGACTTGCCCAGGATCACATAGCTACTAAGTGTCCGAGGCTGGATCTGAACTCAGGAAGATAGTCTTCCTGATTCCAGGTCTGATATATTCTCTCCACTATGCCATCAGAAGGGGGCTATGACCTATGCTGACTCCCCCCTCCCAAACAATTTAATATAGGTGGGTCTAGTTGACTTTTGAAGTTATTCTGACTTGGTTCTTTTTCTGTAAAGAGCTAAATTCCAGGAAAATAAATCCATCCATCCATCAATTAGTACTCTGAGCTAGTGACTGTTAATACCAATACAGAGTCATGGCTTTTAGCAGGATGAGCGGTGCCATGAAGGAAAGGAAATCAAAAACAAACATTTCTCGGGGTTCTTTATACCTGAGCATTACATGCCCAGCATGGGTTCCCTGGGGGGCGGGAGGAGGGGCTGGGGGCGGTTGGCTTCTGTGGCTTAATAGTGATATTGGTTGACATTGGTGGACTGCCCTTCCGTCACCATTAAAGATGGAGCCTTTGGGATGGGGTGGGGACAGAGGGAAGGATGTTACGCTAGCTGATTGAGCCCTGCCAGGTTTACAAAGTGATTTGTTTCCTTAAAACAGCCCTATAAGGTAGCCACTACTACAGGTTTTTTTTTTTCCATTTTACAGAGGCCCTGAGAGGTTAAACACTTTCTCTGTGTCCCACTGTACAGTATATATGACTGAGTCAAACCCAGATCTTCCACTCCCAATGGCTCTGTTCTTTCTAAGAACCCACCAACTCTATCTCAGCTAAGTAAGGAGGACACAGGTCTACAACAGAAAGATTGGGCTTCCCTTATCAGATGAGGAAACTGAAACCCAGAAACATACAGTGACTTGGTCAATGTCACCTCATTATAAACAATATAGGAAAGATTCAAATTCTGGTCTTGGGATGTCTCTTATTGTAGTTACTCTGTTGTTTCAGTCACATCCATTCTTCATGACCCCATTTGGGATTCTCTTGGCAGAGACACTGGAGCGGTTTGCCTTTTCCTTCTCTAGCTCATCTGAACAACAAGGAAACTGAGCCAGACAGAGTTAAGTGACTTACCCAGGGTCACACAGCTGGCATGTTAGTCTAAGGCTGGGTTTGAACGCAAGTCTTCTGACTTTCTATCCACTGCACTACCTAGCTTGCTCTAGGGCTCTTCCTACTATACCACATTGCTTTGGCATCTATAGAAAAGAGAGAAAGAATTTCTTTCATTTCCATCATCAAATTTGATCAACTCCTTATTATGAATTTTATTCCCAGTTCCTCCCCACGAAAGAGAGTTCAATATGCGTCGTTAAGCACCTAGTGTATAGTGAGCAGTATGCAATGCTAGGAAGTAGAGGATGCAGTCAGACCTTACAATGTAAAAGACAAGACAAAATTCAAGAAACAGGGAAGGAATAATTCCAAGGCACCTAATAGGCAAATGCGTGGTCTCATGTTCTTCTCGTTCATTCATTCATTCATTCATTCATTGGGGAGAAGGAATAAGAACCTATGATTTCATCTATATAGGGAGCTCCTAGGGTGGAAACTCCCTCTGCCAGTACAGATTGCAGAGTTGTTATCAACCTCTCTGTAATTTATAAATAGTGAGTTTCCTAGGTCCACTGAGAGATGGTTTCATTGACCACAGTCTGAGAGCTGGAAGGAACCTTAAAGGTCACCCACTCTGACCTCATTTTACCAATGACCAATGAGAAAATCAAGTCTCAGAGATATAATCCTGACTCCTTATCCAACATTCTTTTCACTACCCCTCCTCCATCTTTATAACCCAGGACCCAGCACTGTGCCTGGCAAACACTAGGAGCTTAATAAGTGGGTGTTGAATGATTGGTTGACTCACGTAGCTGGTAGGTGTCCAAGGCAAGATTTGAACCCCTAAATTCTCCAACTCCAAGTCTGTTTACGTATTGTGTCTCCTCTTCCAACTAATTTAATGTTTGGTTTAGATGGGATATGAGACACAAGACCCATCAAGAGGTATGCCTCTGAAGTCCCCTTTCTTCAAAGGTCTCCTTCCTCCATCACGGCTGAAGCCATAGTTTGCCTCCCCAGGAATTCTGGGTCTCCCCCATTCCATTTCTGATCATCCCTCCCTCCTGATGGCCAGCTCTGAAATACATGTTATCTTTGTTCACCAGGAACGATAGGGAATGGAGAAAAGCCCTGTCCCACTGCTGAGGCCTTGTTTCAGCTGTATGGGCCAGTGCCAACAATAATGTGAGAGTGGTAAGTTTGCTGCAGGGCCAGGGGGGAGAAGTGGGAGGGGGGGGGGTGCATGAGAGGGTAGTTCATGTTCTCTTAACACAGAATGCCTTGTTTGACTTTGACAACAATGTCATGATAAGGCAAACCTCCAAAGCACAGGGGTTGCCACCTGATTTAGGCCTCAATGTAAAAACATTGTCAAACAAGTTTTCATGGCCACAGATACTCAAGAAATTTCCCTCCCTGCTATCCCTTCCCCCTAGACTTTGAACCTCTGTCTAAATGGCCCTATTGTATTCAGTTAGGGCAATAACATCTCCCCCCTCACTTCCCCTACTGAAAAGAAAGTGGGGGGACCCAAATACTACCTTTTGTCAGTATTCCATAGCTATTAGAGGAAGGTAAGCGGAGATAATCAGGCTGGGAAGCCTGCCACCCATCCACAGAGTCAAAAGGATTTCATGGAAATAGCAATTTGTGTCTCATCAAATACTCCCTTAACAATTTGGGGGAAAAAATTCCCCAAATGTCCAGCAAGTGAGTAATGTGTACAGTCCTGGAGAATCTCTGCCTGATTCATAGCATATTTTGGGTATCCCAGAAACCAGCCTAAATGAATGTTAGTAAATAAGGAAAATAAAATCTCCCCATGTAAGGCCTGGAAATTGTTGATGACTCAGAGTTTCAGAGGAAAAGAAAGAAATCCCGAGAGAACTCCACCCCTCCCTTCCAGGTCCCCTGTGGACCTCTCAGTCATTAGGTGGCTCAGTGGATAGAGCACTAGGCCAGCAAGGTCAGCAAGACCTGAGTTCAAATCCAGCCTTGGACACTTATTTGCTGTGTGACCGTGGGCAAGTCACTTAACCTCAGTTCGCCTTAATCCACTGGAGAAAGAAAACACAAACCACTGCAGTATCTTTGCAAGAAAACTCACAGGGTTCCACGGGGGTCACAAAGAATCAGACACAACTGAACAACAACCACAACAGAAGAGAATGAGCCTGGTTACACCCAGGGCCCAGGAACATGCACCAGTGAATACATAAAACAAGCAAAAACAAATTTTAAAAAGCCAAACAAAAGATCTGTTCCTGTCCTCGGCTTCCAGTCTTGAAGTTCATTCATAGAACCTCAGAGAGGCAGGGAATCTTTAAAAATCATCCCTGCTGACACTCATTTTACAGAGGAAGCAGATGGGGTCCAAAGAAGCTGTATCTGGGACAGCGAGGCGGCTCGGGGACAGTCGGGAAGACCTGCATTCAAACTTGATTCCAGACGCTTACCAGCTGTGTGATCCTGGGCAAGTTAGCTAAGCTCTGCTTTCCTTACTTCTCTCAGCTGTACAATGGGGATAATAATAATACCCATCCCATAGCGTTGTTGCAAGATCAAATGAGATCATAATTGTAAGGTCCAACTCTAATTCTAACCCCACCACAGGGTGTATAAACACTGTTGTTATTGTGGTGATGGTGGTGGCGACAGCATGAAATTTGGAGCCGGCAAGTTCCCTGAAAACCATTTGCCCACTATTCACGCCCATTTCGCAGATGAGGCTGCCAAATCAGAAAAGTGAAATGAATTAATTGACCAAGGTACCACAAAGAGTAAATAGCAGAGATGGGGTTCCAACGTAGATTTTCTCCAGACCTCTCTAGGGAATGTTCTTTCCAAACTCCCTTTCATTTTACAGATGAGGAAACTGAGGCCCAGTCTGGTTAAGTGACCTGCTCAAGGTTACACCCTGTGTGTGTGTGTGTGTGTGTGTGTGTGTGTGTGTGTGTGTGTGTGTGTGGACCCCAGAGGTTGCCTAAACAACTTACCTAGGGTCACAGATAGAGCATGTGTCGAAGGGGGTCCTGGATCCCAGATCTTTGAGGATGCTTTAGACAACATTAGCTTGCTATCCACTACCCTATGCTGCCTCTTGGGCTTCCAAGGTGAAGAAAATGTCTACTCATTTAGGACCATATGCTCAGGAAATACAGAGAAGGAGACAGAGACAGGCAGAGGGGAAGAGAAAGGAAGAGACAAGGAGAGGGAGAGAGAGAGACAGAGAGAGAGACAGACAGACAGAGAGAGATACAGACAAACAGAGACAGAGAGAGACAAGGACAGAGACAGAGATGGAGGAGAGAGAAACGAAGAAGAGAGAGACACAGAGAGACAGAGACAGACAGAAATAGAAAGAGGGAGAGATAGGGAGGGAGAGGGAGAGACAGAGACAAGGACAGAGACAGAGAAGGAGAAAGAAATGAAGAGGAGACAGACAGACAGACAGAGAGGAGGGGGGTAGAAAGACAGAGAGAGAGAGAGACAAGGACAGAGACAGAGACAGAGAAGGAGAGAGAAATGAAGAAGAGAGAGAGACACAGAGAGACAGAGACAGACAGAGACAGGGAGCGACAGGGAGAGACAGAGACAAGGACAGAGACAGAGAAGGAGAGAGAAATGAAGAGGAGACAGACAGACAGAGAGGAGGGGGTAGAAAGAGAGAGAGAGAGAGTTAACAAGATGAAGGAATATGTAGTAAGTGCCAAACAAACCCTGTCTGTCTGTGCTCATTAGCAGCACGTCTGTGATCTGGCGAGCCCAGACGTCCAAGCCTCTTTTCTAGCCAGAACTTGGGTCTATAGTGACCTTTTCATGGTCTCCTCTGCTCTTACCATTGCCCCTGGACGAGCTGAGACCAAGCAGGTTCCTGAAATAAACATATCCTGGGAAAAGTCACCAAAAACTCCCTGAGCCTCTGTTTCCCTTATTGTAAGAGAGAGGATTAGACTAGGTGACCCCCCAAGTTCCTTCCATTTCCTAAAGCTATGTTCCTAAAAAGTATCCATTTTATTTATCTCAGAGGCCCAAGAGGAAGCCTAGGGTAGTGGATAGCAAGCTAACTTGGAAGCATCTCATGCTCTATCTGTGACTCTGAGTAAGTTGCTTAACCTCTCAAGGGGTTGAGGCAGCTCTCCAAGACTGTATGTTCCAAATGAATTTCCATCTGCATCAGTGATATAACTTCCACTAGAAATTCTCTATACCAATGAAATTACAGCTTTAAGGTGCTCAAGCTTTTTTCACTTTGGAAGCTTTAAAAAAATCTATAAAGAAAGAGAGAGGTGGGGGCTATGGGTGCAGCATGTTGTATATACTATCAATTCTGTTCATTTTGGGAGTTGATTTAGCTTAACTGGTTTTCTTCGTGACAAAGGAAGATTCACAACAAGGAAGATAGATGTGGAAATTACTATGGTATGCAAATTACAGGCATCAGTAAAAACTTACTATTAATACACATTATATATATATATGTATATACATATATATGTATGTGGTTTTTTTTTAAGTAAGAAATATAACTAGGTAGCGTAGTTAATAGAACACTAGACCTGGTGTCAGGAAGTCTCCTCTTCTTGAGTTTAAACCCAACCTCAAGAAACTTACTAGCTGAGTGACCCTGGGCAAGTCACTTAATCCTGTCTACCTCAGTTTCCTTATCTGTCAAATGAGCTGGAGAAGGAAATGGCAAACCCCTCCAGTATCTCGGCCAAGAAAACTCCAAATGGGGTCACAAAGAATGAGGCATGACTGAACAACAACAGAAAGGGGGTGGTTCTTAAGACAAGGCGATTTTTTAAAAAAGACTTTTGCTTTTCCTACCATGAGAAACTCACTACAAGTTTCTTGTGTATTGATGATTCTCCAATCAAATAACATGGAAGACATCTGGATTTAAAATCTGGAAAATCTTAGAGGATTATATATGCTACTACAGGTTTAACCTCTGGTCCTCCAAACAATCGACTCAGAAGGAGCCATCTCCCATCACTATGTTAAGGTTTCATGATGTCACTGGTGTGAGTAAGCTCTGCCTCCACTGGCATAGTTCATGACCATGTTGTGATGTAGTAACAGGTCTTGAGATACACTATGGTAGAAAAATTCATCATGCCATCTAGGAGAAACCTTCCCAAACTTAGCTAAGCCGGTTCTTAGCCAATAAACCCATAGTACGTGGCTATGGACGTTAGGCCCATAGTCAAAGTCTTTTTGGTCTAAAGTCTGTCAAAGCTTGTGTTGGTTTCTCTACTGGTATAGTGTTTGAAAAACCAGAAAAAATCCCAACAAAGACCAACTCTGTTGAACGGAATCATTCAGAGCTATTTAGAAAGCAAATCCCTATCTAGTAGAAAATCATCCCTTTGACTCTTCTCCTTATCTTCCATCTCCCACCCTAGGCAGACACTTTAGGGTGAAGGGATTCTCCTGTGACAGTAAAAATGGGAATAATATTAGCACCTGTCTCATAAGGTTATCTATCAGAAGTATCAAATGAGATAACAGGTGAAGTGCCTTGCAAACTTTAAAGTAACATATCAACGCTATCGCCATCATCATCTCTATAGGCCTCAGTTACCTCAGCTGCCAAATGAAGATCATGGTATCTGTAGTACTTATCTCATAGCTGAACAGGGCCAGGGTGGAGGGAGAGGGAAGGGGAGAAGATCCCAGCCTTTAAAGATACCCTGGAATCTCAGTCTTCAGGAGCGCTGGGGACTGCTGGCTTCATGCTCAGAGCTGCGTGGCTCCAGCCTTTCCAGGGGTCTTTTATTCCTAGGGGAAGGTCAAAGTCTATGTCTTGCTGACTTCCACTGAGGCAGTCCCATACCTCATCAAGGTATCATGACAGCAGACATCTCAGCTAACTTTGGCAAACATGTGAAACTGATAGGCATTAGCTCTCTTCTTGTACCAAAGCATTCATGTGGCCAACCATGTCCAGGACAGGTCAACAAGAAGGCTTTAGTTACAGTTCCTCTGATAACCATTCTCAGGATTTGGAGAGACTTGGGACAATCATGTTGAGTCATTACTTTCTGTTTACTGACTCTCACAGGGACCAGACTCAGGAGTACTTTTATTTTCATTTTTTTTTAATAAAACTGGGCTTCCCTATCTTGTTCACACTGGAAGTGTAGTAGATACTCATGAGATGGATCCCAGTGCTGACTGGCACAGAAGATTTAACCCATTCCTTTGGGATCTGGTCCAGTTTTAACCTCCTTAGGTAGCTTGGTAACTGTGCCAGGCACTTTGCTAAACACTGAGAATTTTTTTTTTAAACCAAAAACAAAAAGCCCTGCCTTTAAGAAGCTTAGATTCTTTTTTTAATCGTACTTTACTCTTTTTTTTAACAATTCACAAGCATTTATTTTCTCTCCCACCTCCCCTTTTCTACTGAAAAAAGAAAAGAAAAAAATAAAAAGAAACATGCATGTCCAAACAAAACAAATTCCTAGACTGACCATTTTCAAGGACATATGTTTCATTCTGCACTCTGAGTCTCTCTCAGAAGGTGAGCACATAC
>CM053584.1:35477478-35528818 GCA_028627135.1 Pseudochirops cupreus
TAGAGTGCTGCTCTTTGTTGGATACATGGGAGTTACTCATAATTGTGGCCATTTTTATTCAATGTAAAGAAGAAATATGCCAGCCAGCCCACAGCTATCTTTTGTGATGAGTCTATTTCCTGTTTATATCATTAGTGCTTAGCAGAACTCTTACTCAACAAGCATCTATTAAGCACCCACTGTGTTCGAGGCATTACACTAGATTCTGTATTCTTGTGTAGGGGACAAATTCAATTAGGAAGATGGGAAGGGGTGGCAACAGTAATGGTTAGAAGACAATTCAAACGTGAGAGCACTCTAATTAGGAGAGGGGGTGGCTCATTTCGCCCAAAATCCAGCCCTCATTCTCATAGGGATGGAGGGAGAAGGCACACCACAGGAGAGTTGTACTACAGTTATGAGGACCTTGTAGGCAGCAACAACAGGACGGGGGCACTGCCCCAGGGCAAGAAGCAACCACCCAGGAGACGCCCTGGGACAACACTCCCATCAGTCCCAGTCAGTTACATTACAGTTCTGCTTAGCACAGAGCCTTATACAGAATAGCCACTTAATAAAGGTTTGTTGAATTACATTAAATCGATAGCTGATAAGGTTTGATGAATATCTAGGCCAGCACTTTTTGTTGTTGTTGTTAATGACTTTAAAGGCCAATAAGACGGAAATCACCAACATTCAAAGTTTGGGCTAGACTTTCCCCCAGCTGATTTCTCAAATTAACATCAGAGGTTCAGTGGAGATGGGCTGCATTTTTATAGCCATATAGACAGCATGAAATGAGGTGGCTTCATTATTTAGAGAACATGCACCATTAAGAGCGTTCCTTTTTCATACATTAACAGGAAAATTCTGGTCAATGTTTGCCTCCAAAGTCAATCACAACACTTAGATTAGTTGTACTAAATTTGCTATACTTTCAGTGAACACAGAACCTATTCTATGAATTAGGGATAGGGACAGGGATAAGGAGAAAGATACGGACAGTGGCTGTGGCCATGAGTTGTATAGTATAGGGAGCTCCTGGACAAGGAACCTCCATCTGCCACTTTGGTTTCAGAACCTCCCCTCCAGTTAATAGTCTAGAGAGCTGATCAGTCAGATGAATTGTCCAGGGTCACACAATAGGCATATTTCAGCGGCAGGATTTGAACTCAGGTCTTCCTGCCTCAGTTCCTACTGCACCACAGGGCCTCTCATAGTCTTTGGAGTCTTTAAGAGAAATTTTGTATCCCTGGTTATTTCACCTTAGTACACACCAAATGATGGTGGTGGACAAGCAGCAGAGTCTGACAATGGAGGAAGATGAGAGCATGTATACAGCACTTCAAGTTTGCTAAGCACTTTAGACATAATGCCTCATCTGAATCTGCCCACAATCCTGGACAGTAGGTACCCATTTTAGAGATGGGGAAACTGAGGTTAAGTGACTTGCCCACAGTCACTTGGTTTGTGGGTGTGAAGGCAGGATTCCTGACTCCAGGTCCAGCCTTCTCTCTCTGGAGTGCTACCCAGCTGCTTTTAGATCCACGTAGTGTGACAATGTGCTATGTTGTCCTATAGCATGTATATTATAGGCTTTAAAAATAGAGAGGGACTCTACCTTTTAAGGAATGCAAAGCACAGGATGAAAGGCAAATGATTTTTTTTTAATTCAATTCAACAAATATCCAGGAAGCTTGCACTGTGTGCCAAGCGTTTGTCCACAAAGACCCAAAGGAATCAGTTTCTACCCTCAAGATGTTTATAATCTGGCAGTGGGGGGGGGGGGCTGGGGAAGGGAGAGAGACACGAAGGAATAGGGTTCCATTTAATTAGTAGGGAACCTAAGTAAATAAATGCAAAGTGAATGACCCAAAGGCAGCAAAGAATGGAACATAAACCTATGCTACCCCTACTACTGCCATTACTCCATGTGTGTATGTCAAGTTCAAAATAATTTTCGTATTGTTAGCAGTAGTAATTATTATGCAAGGGGCAGCTCAGTGGCACAGCAGAGTGCTGGGCTTAGAGTCAAGAAGATTCATCTTTGTGAGTTCAAATCTGGCCTAAGACACTAGCTATATGACCCTGGGCAAGTCACTTAACCCCGTCTGCCTCAGTTTCCTCATCTGTACAAATGAGTGGGAGAAGGAAATGACAAACCATTCCAGTATCTCTGCCAAGAAAACCCCAAAAACCCAAATGGGGTCATGAAGAGTTGGACATGACTAAAAATGACTGAATAACAAATTATTATTCAGTCTCTATGAATATACTGGTCTGACATCTCACTGTTAAAGGGTAGGATCTTAGGTCCTCAGGGCTATGCTAACAACATATAAGTTCTGGTAGAGCCAAGATTAGGAACTGGACCTTTGATTTCATTGGGATAGAGAGCTTCTTGGATGAAAACTTTCTCTGCAGTTGACAGTCTTAGAGATTGTTCCACAGCACTGAGACAGTAAGGGATATGTCCAATCTCACATAGCCAGGATGCGTTAGAGACTTGAACCCAGGCCTTCATGCATCCAAAGCCAGTTTTCTATTTTCTTACACAATGGTACCTCCAAGCTCTGGTTGAGTTTAGCCAATTTAGAAAGGCTTCCAGTGCAGTCTTGGCAATGGACTTTACCTGTCACCTAAGAACCAGCCTCGCTAAGAGGCTCATCACTAGGTTGCCCATGGTGGCACCTTTTTTAGCCATCACAGTTCTCAAAGGCTGCCTGCTAAGAAGTAGAGGAGTCATAATCTGCCAGTTAAAGAAGAACCCACACCAATATAATCATGAAACCTTGAATTATAGAAGCGTTAGATCAAAGAAGTCACAAGATCATAGACCTAAGGGGTGGAGGAGATCTCAGAGGCCATCTTATCCAACTTTCTCATTCCACAGATGAGAAAAATAAGACCCAGAAATGCTGACTTGTTCAAGGTCACTTGTGAATTATCAGAACTGATGTTTGAACTCATGTCCTAAGCCAGTTTCTCTTCTTTCTAGGCAAGACAGCTAGGTGGAGCAGTGGAGTCAAGAAGACCTGAATTCCAATCTAGCCTCAGACGTGGACTAGCTGTGTGACCCTGAGCAAATCACTTTACTTCTGCTGTCCTTCATTTCCTCATCTGTAAAATGGGAATAGAGCCTACCTTGCAGGGTTGTTGTTAAGCTCAAGTAAGATAATATGTGTAAAGTTATAAAAGTCACCTATAATTATTAAACACACAATTTGGAAGGCAAATCTACTGGGCAGAGTGGTAGAATCTCATATTGAAAGCCAAATAGAAATGATTTCTTGATCATCCATTGTTTTTGATTATCTGCAGCGTAACGCCCATTCTTGAGAGTTGAGGCGTTAATTGATAGTTGAGTGTCATAATGAACCTTTTAAAATAAGAATTGAAGATATGATCAATTCTCAAAATGCAGAAGCTACATGAGCCCTCCCAGCTGAAGTCATCTTTTGCTTCCCAACTTTCTTAGAGAAATTTCTCTGGGTCTCTGTCTTGCCCTTGTAACATGCCTCCTGAAATTGTACTTATTTCCATAAATAATCTGTTTCCTCATTAGATTGTAAACTCCTTGAGGGTAGAGACTCTGCTATTTTTTCATCTTTGTATCTCAGTGCCCAACAGAATGCTTTCCACATAGTAAATGTTCAATAAATGTCTTTTAACTTGAAATAAATTGAGTATTTTCCAGGGCACAGAACACAGTTCTAAAACCATAAATGCCTGTAACATACCTAGCTGGAAACATCATTTCAGTACTGACAGCCCCAAAGAGTGCAGGCCACAGGATATCAAAATCTTTTCATCTTATAACGAGTGCATCTATTATTACACAGACAAAGAGAACTGTTATTAGTAAATTCCTATTTAACAGATGGGCAAACCAAGGCAGTGAGATTAAAGTGATTAGCCCATGGCTACTATTTGACTGAAGATAGAAATTTAATCAGAGTTCCCATTTGAGATCACATCAGACTTGAATTAAAATCCATGCTTTTCTGATGACAGCCCTCCATTCAGGCAGAATTAGAGTGAACTATGTCCTGTGTAATCTTGGCATACAGCATGAATGTTATGTACTTTCTAAAAACACGGATTCTTTCTGAGTATGAAACGAAGAATGTAAACTCAGCATACTTGTTGAGGTACCAGGGCTTCATTTCCCCCATTTTGCTGACAAAGAACGTAAGTAAACAGATGTTACGGGAATTCAATACGACTTTTATGAAGTTCCCCTACTATGTTCCAAGCACTGTGCTCATACTCAGGATACAGAGACAAAAAAAAAATAAAAAATAAAAATTCTCTGCCCTTAAGTAGCTTATATTCTACTATGAAGTTAATTGTTTAGAGATTAATCAAGAAACCTGAAACCTAGTAAGGGTTTTGTTGTTGTTTAGGCAATAAATTGTTTCTGACTCTGGCCCCATTTGAGGTTTTCTTGGCAAAGATACTGACATGGTTTGCCATTTCCTTGTCAGCTCATTTTACAGATGAGGAAACTGAGGTAAACAGGGTTAAGTGACTTGCCCAAGGTCACACATCTAGTAAGTGTCTGAGGTCAGATTTGACCTCAAGAAGATGAGTCTTCCTGACTCTCAGACTTTAAAACCATTTGAACTCAGGTCCTCCTGACTCCAGACCCAGCACTCTGTCCCCTGGATCACCTAGCTGCCCCAGTGAAGCTATACTTATTTCTAATGAAGAATACAGAAACATCAATTTGGCACTGGAATCTGATCGGGTCACACAGTCAGTGTGGATACAAGGCAGAATTAAAATCCATATTCTCCTGGATCCAAGGACACCACCCTAGTCGCTCTGTGACATTGTAAAGTAGGAAACCTTAAAGAATATGGGAAACTTTGAATATTCCAGACAGAAAATTCTTATAACACTTACAATGACCTTTCTTAGCAGCAGCCAACCATTGGTCCTATTTAGTCAGTGGGGGTGCAGAGGGGAGAGTTTCATAACCAAGCCCATCACACTCCCCAGAACTAATCATCACCTTATTTTATTATTATTTTTAATAATGTCACAAATTTACACAGAGCCGGATCAAATGAACAGTAATGAGTTCATTATCATGCCTGCTGCAGTGTCAAACAAGAACTAAAGGCTGAATCCTTCAATCGGGCTTATTGGGGGAAGGGGGGAAAAAAAAAACCCGCACACAACCGAAATTCCAGACTGAAGAACATAAAACAAAACTTAGGGGGGGAAAATATTTCTCTAACAGCTCCACCTTTATTTGGCCCACAGCAAAGACTCTGTCTGGCTTTCAAGTCCTCCAAAGCCAGCCAGAATCTCTTTTTCCACCCTTCTTTTTTAATTTTAAAACATGTTTTACTACCTTGAAGAGGGTGAAAAACAATTGCCTACAGCAAGAGGTGGCTGATGGAATTTTGTGAATTACACCAATCCCCAGGAAGAAAGAGCCATCTAAATTTTTCAGTGTCAGAAATCCATTTAGAATTTCCAGTCCTTTGAAAACCAAGCCTGTTTATCTATCTGATTCACTCAGTAATGAACTGGGGGAAAGTCAGAAGACTCAGGCCCCATCCCCTTCACCTCTTCCCACAGCCCTGCTCAGTCCCAAAGTAATACCTGAGTCGCCCTTCTAGGCATTATGTCAGAGATAACACAGGACTTAGATATGCCTCCTCTCTGCTTCCCTAACCACTCTCAGCTTCAGCAGCAAGGATGACTTTTCATTTCTCTTAACCAGAATCTCCCCAATCAGCCCTGGAGTGCTAATGCACCAAGTCTTCCAAATGGCCAAAGCCCACTGAAGTTGAAAACCTACCGGTGTTATGGCCTTGCATAAGCTCTAAGTATTTAATCGTGCATCTCTATCCTTGCTAGGTAGTAGATCAGCACAATGAATGGGTGCTACCTATTTAGCTTTATTGAATTTAATGAAATAATCCACAAAACCATTTAAATAAAAGGCAGCCTATGCTTGGGCCATCTCCCACTCAAGCCACGGCTCAAGCCTACCGCTCCCCTCACTCTTCCCCACTGCAATAACAATGAAGAAGTTCTTGCGCAATTGGGGAAGGGGAACAATATGTTGGGGCGGAGGGGGTTCCTATCTTTGTCAAACCAAATCTTTTTCTGTAGATGAGAGTTTTAAAAGTACATGAATTCATTTGAAACTCAATTTTAAAAATTGAAAGAAAAAAAAATGGCCCTTCAGCCTCTGTGGAAAGAGCCCTGGATTTAAAACCAGAGGAGCTGGGTTCCAATCCTATCTCTGACACTTAGTATCTGTATGACTTTGGTATGTCATGTAAGTTCCCTTGGGCACAGGTTCCCTCATCTGTAAAATGAGAAGGTTATTCTCTATGGCCTCTGAGACCCTTTCCAGCCCTGGAGCTAGGATCCCGTGATGTATGCTCCTGACGGCATTTACTCAACAGCAATATCTTACCTGCATTAATATAGAACATTCTAGTTTGCAAAGCATTTCCATAAATATCCCCTCTTTAATTTGATTTGCACAACAGATCTGGAAGGGCAGTGCTGAGAGGCAGCTGGGACACAATGGCAGAGGTGGCAGCTAGGTTAGAACTAAGAGTCAGGAAGATTTGGGCTCAGATCTGGCTTCTCATGTTTACTATGTTTCTACCACATAGCATACTCAGTTTCTTCATCTACAAAATAGGGGGAAAAAGACCCACCTGAATGGATGGTTGCTTGGCTCTGCAGCGCCAATGCGATATTTATAGCACCCGCGATCACAATAAATACCATGACTATAAATGTCAGATGACATTCAATTGCAAAATATACCAAACTTTCCAGATAGAGAACAGAACTGAAACATTTATTTAGACACCAGAAAACCCAATCCCCAAACCAGTAAGCTGATTTCCATCATAGTACCAAAGATATTCAGAAGCCATAATAACGCTGAGAGCCACAGCATCCTTCAGCCTTCCCACAAACCAATACAAAATCAACATTTACTCATGAACCTCTCTATCTCCTTGCCTGAGCTCCTCTGTCCCCCATCATCTGGCTAGCTCTGACCAGCTTCCTGTGCACTCTGCTTCCCTTCAGCAAACTCCTCCAGCCTATTAGAGGGCAGAGTTTACTTTCAAAGCAGGGGAGGTCTTCAAACTCCCCCCTAGGTCTATTAAGGGGCAGGGAGGAACTTCAAATTCCCATTCTCATTACAGGTTCCATTGAGAAAATAAACATAAAGGTTTTTGGTTTTTTTTTTTAAGTATTATATAAATGTCACTTATTTTTCAAGGTAATCATTATGATGTCTGTTTTACAGGGAAGTAAACAGAGGCTCTGTGACCTGCTCTGAGTTCTGGTATAGTCTTTTTATCCCTTACATTCTCAGTAGCACCACTGCTGTCTAAAATACTCCAAATTTCCATATATAGGTAATCAATCATAGAGCTAAACCTTTCCTTACCAACCAATCTCATGAGCCCAGGATATAACATAAAAATATCCTCGGAAGCATGAAGGAGAAGCTGGATGACCACACATTTCAGTTATTGTAGGAGGGAAGGATTCCTGGGTGGGATGGAGGTTCAAATAAATGACCCTATAGGGTTGTGTTCTAGATTCTGGGATTCTATGAAACTGACAGTTCTCTCCTTGGCTGTAATGTATGAGAGCCTTTGCATATCTATTCATCTGTGCCTATATATGTATAATGTTCAGACACTTATAGCATGCAATATAATTATATACATTTATACACAATGGGAAATATATTTAGTCTGAAAAACTGACAAAATGTGTTGGCTTACATTATTTTCATTTTGAACATAGCTGAATAGGAGATTAAAGTATATCCTGTAAAGGGCTGTTGGGCTGTGATATGCTCCGTGAAATAACACACAAAAAGATTATGGGCTTTGAGAGCTGGTACTTCCCCTGCACCCAATGCCATCATAGTCAAGGATTCATGCAAGGGAAAAAAAAAGTTCTCGCTTAATCTCTATAACACAACCAAATGATGCTTTGTTCAAATACTCATTTTAAGCGAGAGTGGAAATTTTTCTTTAACCCCTTACCAATTTATAATAAAGGCAGTTTCTGGCCCTAAGGTGTGTAAAAGTAATTTATCTACAAAGTTTTGATATCTTTCTAGACTGTAGCAATTAAAGGGGAAAATAGGAAGTACAGTCAACTACATTAAAAAAAATCAACTCGATATCATGTTTGGATGTAATTAAAGGTATAATCTGTTCCATTTGACTACCTCAGTGCTTACACTTCTTAAAACAACAAATATGAATATTAAAGCATTCATCTGTCGTATATCTGGTTTCTTATTAGTCTATAAAGATTGTACAGACCAGAAAAAATTATTCAGAAAAAATGGTCATATACATACTATACTTCCATCTTTAAAATAGCTGTCAGACAACTCACTGGCCTTTTGTTTTCTACAAACATTATCTGAGAACTCAAGACACAGCTCATTAAGATATTTTAACACACCATTTACTACTTTGGACTGTCCATATTTCTCTATCTTGCCTCTATTGGACTCATATAATTCCCAAAGGTCTGGTTTTTTCTCCCATGTGAAAATAAAAGTTGTGGACAGAGTTTTTATCTCTCATACTCACTTTGTGTTCTTGGAGGAGGTAGCTACAGTTTCTAAAAACTCAGAGCAATCTCTCTGTCACTCTAAGAATGAAACCTGCTGGCAGTCTAAATTTAGTTGTACTAACCAAGTTCAATTATGCCAGTACCCCCGCCGGAGTTGATTAAGGTGAACAGCAATGTTTTAATAAAAGAAAAAGATGAAATAAAACAAACTAGTTGTAACAGCATAATGGAAGAAAATTATAACAGCCATTGCTATAGTCGAATAACACAGGAGATAATAATTATCCACCTTGGTTCCTAAGGAATACGAGTTCACCCCTTTTTCATCTTCCCCACTTCATTCAAAAATTACCTTTTTCAGTCTCAAAATGACTCTTTTTAAGAATACTAATACTTAATGTCATCTTGATTACAAGAATTTGTGGGTGACTTCAGCCAGACTGGGGCTTCAGGAGGGAGAAAGGATTTTTCACTTTGAATAGTTTGTATAGTGATGGGAAAATGCACTGTCATCTTGTGGGAGAGGCTGCATGATATAGTGAAAAGACCACTGATTCTGTCAGTCAGTTATTAAATATTTATGAAGCTCCTTCTGTATGTCAAGCACTGAGCTAAGTGATGGCAAAAGATAGTCCCTCCCCTCAAGGAACCTACAATCTAATGAGGGGGGACAAGAGAGAAGAGAAATAAGACAGTCAAAGGACTCAGGTTCAAATTTGAACTCTGCCTCTTAGAATGATTTTAGTTTCTTCATCTGAATATAAGGGTATTGGACAAGCTGAATTCTAAGGTACTTTCCAGCTTTAAATGACTGGAAAGAACCTTAGGAGTTATCAAGTCCAAGGTCTTTATTTTATAGATATATAAACTGATGGCCAGAGTAAGAGAGTTAAGTGACTTGCCCAGGGTCACACAGCTAGTAAATGTTTGAGGCAAGATTCCAGCCTAGGTCTTCCTGATTCTAAGTTTGGTGCTCTGTTCACCCTGACTTTCATTCAATGACTTTAGGATTCCACCCCCTCCCAACCACCTTATGGACAACATTCTCAATGCCAAAACGTTTCCTCTATCCTTTTATATTTTTTTCCTCCAGAGAATCACGAAACTCCCCTGATTCCTTGTGTTCAGTGAGAATGAGCTGTTCTTAAAGAGAGATGGTTCAAGAAAAAGAAAAAAAAAGGTTTTGTGATTCACTATTTACATAGATATCAACTCGGAGGTGCTGCAGAGATTAGGGAGAATTCAAAGCGCCTCATCTCTATTAACAAAACCAAACCAAACAAAACAAAAAACCCTAGTGAAAAAACTTTCCCCCTACAGCCCTGATTCCTGATGTTCCATTTAATTTTCAATCTCCATAAATTACCTTCATTTGTGAATTCTGTTTCTTGTCCGGTTGACTGAGGTCCTTGTCCCCTAAACATTGCAGTCAACGTCAACATTGGAAATCAAAATCTTAACTAATCTCTGAGGGGAAAAAAGAAGCTTTTTGTATTTTCCCATCACTCCAACAGTAAAAGTGACTGGAGCAGGTCAGATGAAACTTTTCAGACAAATGTATTTTCCCACACTACATGTTCAAGTCATGATGAGCAAAGTTAATGATGATAATCCTTAAAAAATAGCTTTCATTTCCATAGTGCTTACTAAGTACTTTGTAATTATTATCTTATTTGATCCTTCCTATAACCCTGCAGGGTAGGGGCCACTGTTATTCCCATTTTACAGATAAGGAAACTGAGGCAGGCAAAGGTTAAATGACTTGTCCAGGGTCACACAGCTAGTAAATGTCTGAGGCTACATTTGAACTTGGGTCTTCCTGACTCCAGGTCCAACACTTCATCTACTGAACCACCTAGATAATACTATTACATAATAATAATAATAGCAATGATATTGATATAGAGCTTTAAGATTTGCAAAGCACTTTCACATAAGATAATCATAACAACCTTGTAAAACAGGTGATCCTGGGCAAAGTCATTTAACTGCCCTTGTTTTCTCAACTCTAAAATGAGAGGGTTAGATTTGATAATCCCTGAAATGAAAAGATCTCTTCGAGGGTTAAATCTGTGATTCTATGTACTATAGATGTTATTATCCTGATTTTACGAATGAGAAAAATATCCCGTCTGAGGCACGATTCAAACCCAGGCCTTTTCTCTCTGACTCCAAATCCAGCAAGTTGGGGAGCTTTTGAAAGCTTCCTCAAGTTTGAAAGTCAGGGAAAAGGAAAGCAGACAAAAGCTCAGTTCCCAAGGTGCTCACCAAATCGTCTCAGATTGGGTTAGAATACAGGCCTAATTGTATTTTCCAACTTAACCTCTGAAATCCTTTCCTCTCTCAGGATCTCACTTCAGTTTCTCAGGGTTTCATTAAAATTTCTTTATCCCTCTCTAACTGGCCAGTCCTGTAAATATGTCTGTAGGTATATGTCCGCAGGAAGAATTCAGCTTAGCTCCTTTACCCGACAGGTCTTGACTTGGTAGCTGGGAGCCTACTTCCCAGGAATACAACCACGTAGTATTACAAAAAGGAGAGGCCCAATTAAAAGGAGTCCTTTTGGTGACTACCAGTCAGTTGTGCCTGTTCTAAATGGACCTCTGCCAAACATCTTTTCCCAGTGTCATTAAAAGAACATATAACAGAATCAATGGATTTTTGTCCTATGCTTTATTAGGAGTGATTTAAGAGATACAGTGGCCCTGTTTACACAGCTGTAACATGTCAGGACCTGTAGTACATTATTGGCTTGAGGCCTCCAACTTGCAGTCCATTCTCCACAGAATCAATCTGACTTGAAAACATCCCCTCTAGGAAAATACACATATCTCCAACTATCAGAAAAAGGCCCTTCTGCTACAACAGAAAATGGCGCAAAGTTTTAGGTGCCTCGTTAGGGCAACTTGAACTGATCAGCCCCAACTCGTCCTCTTTGCACGTTGGCAATAACCCTCACGGAAGAGCCACGTGCCTTCTTCCTTAACTGGATGTTAGGCCATAGGTGAATGAGCTGCACTCAGCAGCTCTGGACTCTGGCTCCAGAGCCAGCAAGAAGCCACTTGCTTTTTAACATTCACCCAGAGCCCTGTCAATCTAAAATGGCTGCTCGGTAATACTTTAATTGCAGTTTCATGGAAACAAATTGCTATTTAACTACAATGAGCATTTCTGTGACTTGGCTGAACTAACAATATAGGGAAGAGTATCAGGAACAAAGTGACAAGCAACACTGAACAGTCGCCTGGAGGTCTCAGAAGCCTCTCCTAAGGATTCAGTCTAGGCACCTGGGACAACTTTGGAGTAGATGAGGCTTCAAATACCTGGATGGTGAGATCTCTATCCCTTCCCTAATTTCACAGGGACAAGCCAGAATACAGGAAGTGCTCCTTCACTAGACACTGGTACATGGCAGGTGGACAGTAAGTCATCCTAAGTGATATTGAGGAAGCCATACCTGAAACTGTTTCCTATGAGAGGGTCAGGCTAGATGACCTCAAAGTCCATTCCAAATTTAAATTCATGATCATGCCATAAGGTTCCTCCTTTTATTATGTGAATTACCTGTATTTTTTAAAAAGGGATAATGGGGAAGAAGGATTCAGGCTACATTGGGAAGAGTGATGGATTGGAGAGCTATAAGACCATTGGGTAAGTCACAAAATATGTCCCAGTCTCGGTTCTTCATCTGGAAAATAAGGCAGTTGGACTAGATGACCTTAAAAATCCCTTCCATTTCCAAATATATGATCTTATGTAAAGCACCATCTAAGTGCCAGCCATTTATAACAAAATGTTATATAAATAGTTGTTGGGTTGTTTCAGTCACATCCGACTCCCTGTAACCCCATTTGGGGTTTTGTTGGCAAAGACACTGGAGTGGTTTGCTATTTCCTTCTCCAGCTCATTTGACAGATGAGCAAACTGAGGCAAACAGGGCTAAGTGACTTGCTTAGGGTAACACAGCTAGTCTGAGGCCCAATTTGGACTTGGGAAGATGAGTCTTCCCCATTCCAGGGCCTGGGCTCTACCGACTGCGCCATCTAGGGGAACACACTAGAATTCTACCATAGCAGGACCTGAAGCCATTTCATTCAGGGGTTCATTTTGAATGATCAGTTCTTGCAGATATCATTCCTATTTATTTATCTTAATCCTGATCTGTGATTCTGTTTGTGTTGGGAGAACTCCCAGGCCTTATGAGGTCTCTGTCCACAAATGGGCATCAGCTCTGTAAATCAGTCTGAGAGAATTCCCCGGGTCATTAGGGTACAAAGTGACTTGACCATGAACACAGAGCCAGTCCGGGTTAAAGGAAGGACCTGAACCTGGGCCTAGCCCACTCTCAGGCCTTCCCTCCAGCCACTATGACGTGATGCCTGTCATAAACACTAATAGGGAGATAGGCTCTAAACACAGTTAATATCCTGAAAACGACCTGATTTCATGGGGCTTCATTCTGGCACGACAAGTTTTTCATTTTATGTTTCACAAGACACTAACAGAACAGGTTCCGATAGTTTGTGATAAATCACCATGGCCTGGAAATCCAGTATCTCATGCAAACAACTTGATTCAGAAAGCCTTAACATCCCAGTGCCTTCCGGGATGCGTAAATCTCCTAACTAGACAGCTGGATAGGTAAAAACATTAAACCCTTTTTAGAGGGCAATCTCTTTACAAAATGGTTTCATTAATATGAGTGACAATTTGCATGATTGAGACATTCATATGTATCATAAACATAACTTAAAAAAAAATCCAGAGTTCCGTGGGGTGCTGTCACATGGGGAGGGGGCTGCCCTTGATTCTTAACGGCACTTGCTGTTAGGAACTTCTATGGCACAATGAATATGAAATCAGGCTTTTTTTTTAAAGAGCAGCATTCATTTCACAGACTAATGACATAGCAAACGCAATGGACAAAAGGTGACTACGTCCACACACTTTTTTTTACCTTCTTTCAAGCAGTATTTTGGGTGAGGAGGAGAAAAAGCTGCCTACCCCATCCCTGTTCACATAAAAACAAACCTAAGTGTTTTCAGTAGCTTTCTATCTACCCAGAGCATCCCCATTAGGGCCCATTTTATTGTTTGAAATGCCTCTGGTTTCAAGGAAGTGTTTTACCTAAAGCAAGACTACTACTTAAATATTCTCTATTGTATATTCATAGCTCCATTAGGCCTTCTCCAATTTAGCACATCAAAGCCAAGGCTTCATCACTTGCTATGTGGATTACACGAACATGAGTGACATTTGTAATCTTAGAGGTCTGCAACTTAAGAAATGCTTTTAAAAGCTTGTTATTAAATAGGTAGCAAGGCTTCAGGAGCCCGCTGTATATAATAGTTCATTTAAAGTCTTTAATGAACTTAGACCTCTAAATCACTAAATGCCCGACTACATTACTTACTCAAAGTTATTAAGCATCTTCTTAGTATTTCTAGGTTAGATCGGACAACTGAAAAGCTGTGGGAAATGCAGGAGGGAGGAGGGGTGATGCTCGGGAGAAGGAAGGACAGAAGGTACTTGTAATTCCACTAACACTTTCTGTTCCTATGGCATCCTCAGGAGTCAAAGGACCTTTAGCCAGGATCCTAAAGAATAATTTTTTGAAAGCACTAATCAAAGAAACCATTCCTTTACCGTCAGGTTCTGGACCAGAAACTGCCAAACACTAGAAATTCAAATGTCTATGGCATTTCTGCTTTTACTTTTTCCTGGAAAAAAGCTCACCAGACTGAAGAAGGGTAACAGCCATCTTCTTTGTCCTATCTATAGAATGCTTACAGTTTTAGAACGATCCCCTACCACCACCACCATGCCTCCACTCCCAGTGTGAAGGGCGGAAAGTACCAAGTGAGGCCTTGGTGGAGAGCAAAGCAGGAGACCTCAAAGGGAAACTGGTGGTTACTTTTTCAGATATGCAGGGCTCAACTTCTGCGATTATGAAGTTTATCCGCATTACCACAGACAGTGTACGTATCAGGAGCTTTCTGCATCGCAGATAAAACAAAATAAATACTATATTTAAAAGCAAAAAGGAAATCAAAAGTCTGAGTATCAACACACTTCATTTTACTGGCCTGCGATAAAAAGTCGTGAGATTTGCTCACGGTTAATTCATCCAGCCCCCCATAGCAGCATCAGCAACGTCTAGTTGCCAGGTTTTCCCCCCATTTCTCCCCAGGCACTAGACATGTGCCTGCCGGGTCATCCAAAATGTTCTTTCCCCAGGGTATCTCTTAAGGGGTTGAGGGAGCCATAGTGGATAGTGGTCTGTCTCAAAACCAGTAAACAAACATCTCAAGGATACGACCAAATGAAACCTGAATCCTCTGTAAACATATGGGAAGGAAGAGAGAGGAAAAGAGAGGAGAGGCAGGAGGAAGGAACTGAGGGGCAATCATAGGAAAAACAAAATAAACATCACACTGCAGACCATATCGGTACTTAAAACTCACTGGGAAATGGCTTCTTCCCCCATTGAAGATGGCCATAAAATGAGCTCTGGGCTCCTGTCAGCTAATGGAACCTGCAAACAGGTACCTGCCAGGTTTAGAGATGCTATTTCCTTCAAAAACCATAAACTGGGTAAGAGAAAAAAAAGATAGACACCGGTCATTAGACCTTTTGCTTTAACATGCTTTTCATCAGTATATGGTGTATTGTCCAAGTGGATACGGGCTGAGGAGTTGAAGCAGTCAGACCATGAATGCTTGATAACTATCTTATATCTATGAATGTGTTGTGTGTGTATGTGTGTGTGTGTACTCTATAACACACACACACACACCACACACACACACACACACACACACACACACACACACACACACCACACACCCACAGCCTAATGGCTACATGGGAGAATGTAGTGAGATGTTTGCTATCATAAAAATTAATATTCTAAAGGGGGAAAAACATTGTTTGAAGCCTTACTCCTGTACCTCTATCAGAGAAGACATGGTGAAGCAGTTGGAAGAAAGCCTTGCCGGCAAAGAGTTGGAAAACACAAATGATACCTCCCCTACCCAAAATAAATAAACTGAACTTGCAGTCACCGCACTAGAACTGAAAAGGCTTCAAAATACACAGGACAGAAGAGAAAAGCGTTTAAAACCAAACACGGTTCGGTATTTTCCTTTTAAGTTTTTATTATTTAAATACACCATACTAGGAGCAAATGTCTCTGAAAATATCACAAATAAAAGATTTGTCTTCATTCAGCAAATTAGAGGGGAGGGGGGTAGAATTTCTACACGGCAGCTTCTAGGAGCCTGACATTTTTTTTTTCCAATTTTTCCTTTTTTTTTTTTTTTTGCCATGGGAAGTAGCAACATTAGGACAAAAAACACTTACATGCATACATACATTGTATTTTACAGAGATACAATAAAAGTGTTTGTGTGATTGAATATCACAAAAGCCACATCTCTTTCCTTTATCTCATGTTTAGTTTGGATGGAAAACACATTTCCTTACGACACCTAAGTATACAGAGAGCAAAGAGAATGTTGTTAAGGAAAAACACAGGGTACAAACTCCGGCCAGTGCCCTGCTAATTGTTAATGAGGGTAGAAAGCAGATTTGAACGCTTCTTTTAATTAGCTTCATTAGTCATTTCCCTCCCCACCCCCCCAGCCCCCTCCCCCCCAAAGATGTCTTCCGGTGGATCTTTTTTCATATTCTCTACAGTCTCCCATTAGCCCAGGTTCATGGAGTCCTTAATGCTCATATTCAGTCATTTTAATACACCAATAAATGTGGGAAGGGCAATCAGGAATAAAGAAGGTGCAGTGGTATGAAGCTGGCGCTGGGGCTAGCTACAAAGGTGACTTGTCTACTGGAGACACATGGGATCCATCTGGGATGAACAAAATTTGAGATGAAGGCACGCATTCTGCATTACTCTGACCTTTTAGCAGACCTGGAAGAAATAAAAAATGGGCATCTTAGCCAAAATGCTAAACGTGAGAGATAAGAAACTCAAACACGACTGCTTGTGTCTTCTCCACATTCACTAATCCCTTTTATTAGACTACTCTCCAACTGTGACTCGATGGAAGCTTTCTATGCTACTTACTCAGGCGCTAGAGAGCGAAGGCATGACATTTTAGACAGATTTTACTAGCGGGGAAAATGAGGAAAGAAATGGACTTTCAGAAAGTTTCTGAGAGTGATGTCCATTCCAAGGAATGGTCTGGACAAGGGTGGGCTCCCATTTTGGAAAAACAACCACAGAGGATGCCCTTGGCTTCCACGACAATGGCTCGAAATATTACTTCTATAGCTACAGGAAGCCTCCTCTCTAATGACCTATGGATATGATTCTTCAATTCAGATTTCTCATCTGCTACGTTACTTAATGTTACATAAACATGGCAATACACAAAGTCAAACCCATGTGCTTCCACACTTGATGTGTTAATGAATTGCGATAATTAAAAGTGCCTAGCTCAAGAGAAATTTGACTTTCATGGGGAAGTTGGAAATGATCATCCACACAGTCTTCAAATACAATCTGTTTGCAATTACCAAAATGAAATAATATATATTGGGTTTTTATCGTTTTTTAAATGACATTTTGAGCTTCCCAGGAAGTTTTCTTTTCACCCTTTCCCTAAGTTACTAAAAGCCTGAGGTCTATTAGTAACGGCAACCCCCCACTTTCCAGCTAATTAAAGTGGTGGAGGCTGAAATCCCCAGAGCTGAAGCTCAGTGTGAGAAAGGTAATTTGTCTGTCCAGAACAAAGATTAGGGAGCAGCCAGTAAGCATATTTAATAAATGAGCATCCAATGTCCTCCACGATGGACACACACCCGCACGCCACCAATTATATAACTACAAGAGAATTGCTGAGTGATATGGAAACTAGGAGACTCTAAATTTTCCTCTAAGTGAATGGAGGGATGAAATCTAACTCCCGTTTTATTGAAAAAGTATAGATAAGTTGATGCCCAATACAATGGTTTGGTAGCCTCACTTTTAAGTGGAAGGGGGAATTGGGTAACAGGCAGCGATTTACAGAACACTATGGAAGGTATCTGAGTGGGTTTATTTGGCCCTGTAGACAGGCTATAAATGTTCTCCTGAGGATAACTAAGCTTCCTTTAAATGATACATGCCTAGGGGGTTTTTCCCTTCCTTTTCTTTTTTCTTAGGTCCTGACACACTAGTGCTCTGACATTTCACTCAAGTGGAAGCATCTGATTTAAAGGCCTGAAATTATTTTTCTTAGAATACACAATCAATGATGCAGAACTACATGGGAACTAAAAATAAAATAAGATTCCAAACCCTGTGGACAGATCTTATGACAACATAGTGGAACTTTAAAGGGGCTAAGTAAGTTGATGTTTTCTACACAATAAGCAGTCTTTAAAAGACAATGTTGAAATAATCGGTTTACCATATGTGTACATATGTGTGTGTACACATACACATATACATACTTGTAGCAAAGAAAGGGTAGGCAGGTTTTATATGTGTATTGTACATGTCCGACATGTAAGTGGACTTAGGGATAGTCTATGACAAAGTAAAAATGGCTATTTTTCTATATGGTAAATATAGTGATGGAATAAGGAACTCTATAACTAGGCTGTTACCTCTGGAAAAAAAAGAGAAGCCGTGGAAGATAAATTTAGAAAAAAAGAATTCTTAAGAATTCATGAACACCCTCTCCTTTGGTTTCTTATCAATATACGTGAAGCGCTTTGCAGACTTAAAGCGTGATACAAACATTAGAGGTTAGTAGTTAGTAGTAACATTAACAATGGTGATGATGAGAACAATGTGTTTTTGTAATATAATCCATTTGCCCCAAAACATCACCTATGAAACCACTACCTAGTAAACTGACGATGTTCACAAAATACGGAAGGCAAAAATGTAAGACAATTCTATTAACAAGAAAACAGCTTTTAAAAGTCCCAAAACAGGCAGTTTTTCAGAAAGTATTTAACAAGTGCGTACTCTAAAAAATTCCCTTTCCTTAGGCTTTATAAGTGCAATTACCTTTTAGACCCCCTGTCTGACCTTTTTTATTTTCCCAGCTGAAACAAATATATTGCTAGGATTAGGTTCTTTTTACTGAAGCAGGTTCTGATGTCCAAAAGAAGCATCCCCTAGTCTCCTTTCCTGCCAATGTCTAATGTGGAAAACAGGAAGGATGCTATACAGAAATACATACACACATACATATACACACACACACACACACACAGACATGTGTGTTTGTATATGTATATGTAGGGGGTGTCTACGTATATAAGTGTATATGTGTGTGTGTCTATATACGTATATATCTTATTTCATAGGAAAGATGCTATCCAGAAATATATAAATATATGTGTCTATGGACATGTAGATGGGTGTATGTACATGTATATATGTATAGATATGTATATATCCTATTTCACAGGCAAGATGCTATCCAGAGATATCTAACGGAAAGCCATGTTTCTCTGCCACTGTGCCTCTTCCTTCCCACACTCTTCATCTACTTCACTGAGTGTGGCCAAATTCAGTTTAATAAGCCAGGAAAGCAACACCGAGGGCTTCTCTTTTTTCTCCTATGTGTCCTCTCCCTCAGTGTTTGGCTGGCTGGGGCTGCCTCACTTTGACCCGCTTCACAGGCCTGGTCCAATTTTCCATTTCTTCTCTACCTACCCCGTTCTTCACCATGCATGATGGTAAAGCTATAACACTCATTTTTACGCTTTGCTAAAGCCAGAGAAAGAAATGGGATAAAACTCGTGACAAACTTAAGATCCCATTCAAAGAAGAAATCAAGCTTTTACATTATGGCAGAAGGAGAGGGAAAAAGAGAGCAACCTCTTGATTCCTGGAACGCATTTCACTTTTTTCCCTACCCTGTATAAATAGGACAGACTTTACCTCTTTTTTCTGAAATGACTATGTGCAAATATTCATTTAACAGATTCATTGCCCTTTTAAGTCTGCACTCTGAATTTATTTCATTAAAATTCACAAACATATAAATCTATGAATTGCTGCATTTATGTACTTCCTTGAAGGGGTGACTTTGATAGCTATTTGCCAATATTAAGTAGTTACAGTAACAAGAAATTAGGACTTTTGTACTTAGCTAAAATGCTATCGAGTTTCCTTGATTAACTGACATTGTAATATAAATACTTTTATTTACTCAGTTTGTTCATGTTTGCTTTCCAACGCAGAGACTAGAGCTTTAATTCAATTTAGTTCATAACTTAGGTGGGGGGAGGGAAAACATAAAAGTTATTATACCTTAATGGTACATTTTTTTAAATGGCTAAAATTTTTATTTAAAAAAAAAAGGGGCTTTTCCTCCCTGTATTCTGAAGAAAAAGTCCTTGGCATATGCCTTTGTAAGTTACAGGAGACAAAGAAACCCACTATTTTCCCCCAGATTTTTGAAGCTTGCTGAATTCCTCTTTTCAGATAAATGTTATTTTTCGTGATCCTTGCAACAGACATTAATGAAGTTCCTATTGTAAATCTATAAAGAATTACCAAGTGAAGTGTGCGCTTTTTGTTTCAATGCAATAACTCAGTCCTATGCGATTGCCTGGGTTAATGATGAAAAAGTCAAATAGACTATCAGAGCTGATGGAAAAATCTATCACCAATCTGAAATTAAAATTCATCTGTGGTCAATAAGATTTAATATCCATGCAAGTGGCGCTGTAAAGAGTAAATGAATCAATGTCATCAATACATAATCAGTATGAAATATGATGTGAATAAAATTATGTGTGAGACTCATACATTTCACTCTTTTCTGGACCAGTGTGGAATGAACAGTCTCTTAACTGAAGGTTGACAGTAATTGTTACAAATTAAGCACAGCGGTTATCAAAATGCACTCGCTTGCATAGCTGTAAGACTTATTAAACAGATTAAAATAGATCTCAAACTATCCAGTTCTAAGGGTGCTGGACAACTGTTGATCAGAACATTTTCCTCTGAAATGCCTTCTAACGTGCCATAATTTGTACATAATTTGTAAATTTGTAATTTACTCATCTATAAGTGCGGTCCAAAGGCTTTCAAGTTATGGATCAGAAAGAGAGATACATAATCTTTAATGGCGCTATTAGTGGTGCAGAGAGCTTCAAGAGACTAAGAACTTTGTTTTAAACGCCATAACTTATTCAAATTTATGGGCCTACCAATCAACAGAAATGCTCTCCTCCGGTATTACAGGTATTACAGTATGTTTTGTAAAACTGCTATTCTAAAAATAAATCCAAAGCAAATTGGGGATGGATGGCAGGTGTCTAGATTTCAACCATCAACACAGGACTCTTTTTTTCTTCATGACAAAGACATGTAGTCCTGTTTACAAAAATTAAGGTTCTAATTTTCCTCTAATGACTACCTATAGCACTCTGTTTCTGCATCTCCAAAGGATCCCATGGCTTCTAACGATTAGTATTGGGCTTGGTTTTTTCATACCCCGAGGCTGGGGGGGCAGTTGATGCTAAAGCCAAATGAAGACAAGTAGATTTCCCTAACAGGTAGCCCTCCACCTCAGAGTATTTGCATCTGGTCACCCCATTTCTGAACACCAGACCTGGACTCTCATCTGCATCTCTTACAAGGGGGATACAAAAGAAAAACCACAGCCTAGTAAACTCAGGGTTGGAAGAGGGGAGCTGTCCCACCTTGCTCTAAGAAAACTCATTAGTAATAGTTGGGTATTCACCTTCTGGTCTGACAGTAGTGGATTGCTTTGAAGTGAATTCAAATGACCATTGATGAGAGCCGTAGGTCTATCGTGTTCACAAAATAAACTGCCATTGATGTAGTGAAACCGGTCTCCCGGGACCAGGCGATTCCGGCAGGTAGAGCACGTAAAACACTGGAAAGGAAAGATAAAAACCATTGGAAAGAGGTGTAAAATGAAGTCTTTTGGTGCCAAGGCTGGGGCAACCACTCAAGATAGGGGTTTCTATCAAAGTATAGAAACACTTGAGTTTTAAGCTTTTGTTTTTTTCTTAACAGGCAATTTCGGGGGATATCAGCCCCAATTCAACAGAAATGCATGTTGTGTGCCCACGCATGTAATAGTCACACAGGGACCCATCCCGTGGACAACACCTTCAAAGGCTCTACTATTTTAAAGAGTTCCCTCGGTATTCATAGTATACAGATATGAGCAGAGTTTATATACTAGGTGAGTACCCCAGATAAGAAAACAATGAAATACAACAGCTGGAGGGGAAATGAGAGGGGAGCCAAGAGCTACCTTCAGATGATAAACGTTGCCTTGTGCCCGCATGACAAGCTCACTGGCAGGGATCGACTGTCCACAAGCGCTGCATGCCCCACTGTTCCCAAATAACCTGAAACAAAGGTGAGGGCAACCATGAATGTTTCACCTACGTCAAAGAACTTCCCACCCCCCCCAAATCCTTCCCTACTCTCCAGCCCCACCCCTAAGTTTTTTTCTGGGCACAGGCCTCAGAGTTCTGCAACTGATTTACATCAAACAGGAAACCCATTTTGGGGGAGGGGATTGACTAACTTCTGCCCACCACACAGGAAGAGGGAGCACCGGATTTAATCAGAAATATTGACTTACACCTCTCGCAAATACAAAAGAATTCTGTACGACACACGTTTTTATCAGATTACTGAGTTCATCGTAAAAAAAAAGATACAATTCATGACTGGAGTTTAAACGCATTGTGTCCTTGAAATTATATGAAGAACTCCTTTGTACTTTAATCATATCTTGAGATATGAGTCATCAAAAGGGTTAAGAGGATTTGATTGTATATCTAAGAAGACATCATGCTCAGTGTATTGAAACTCCAGTAAACCTCCATCAGGGAAGAGTTTCCATTAGAAACTCTCTGCTATCCAGGTTGATATATAATGTGTATGGGTTAACCTTTTCAATCATGGTGTCAACACTTAAGATTTGCCTCTGCTCATCTCTTTCATCCCAACCTTCTCTCTCTCTTGATAATGAAATGCTTGCTCCAACTTCCCTCTATCTGCTCCTGAGTCCACAATTTAGATTACTTCATCTCTGCTAGCAACAAACTGAATGAAATTTCGATTTGAGCAGAAAGTAATTTACCGGGATCTGGACCCATTTGTCATCATATCTCTCTGGGTGTTTGCTGTATCACTGCAGTTTTCCTATGCAATCAAATGAGACCACAACATCTGCCATGGGGGGGTGGGGGTGGAGGGAGAAGGAGAGGGCGGGAGGGGGAAGAGGGAAAAGGCTGTGGGAGGGGGGGAGAAGAGTACAAGGAAGTCGAGTGTAGTGAAAAGAGATACATAATTTTCTAAATGTGTTTAAAGGCACAAGGAGAGATTTTAAATGAAGACTGAACTCCACTTTCAGAGAGTATCCACAAACTAGCTTTTTTTTATTTCTTTGAATCCTTCTCAAAGATCCACAATTTTTTTTTAATCAAACCCAAATGATTCCACAGCAGAAGGTGAGGATTGGAACAAGTGGGTACAGGGTCACAGACCCACTTTCAGAAGAGGGTCACCAGGATTTACAAATTAACGTATAGGTGTCACAATAAATATTAATATCTGCATTTCTTCCTCGTCCAAATAAAGTCATAAAATTCTGCCGGTGTCAAAACTCAAAGACGTGTTCCTATAGAATACCCGTAATCGGAATGACTGCAGCATGCCTCTGTATAAAAAAATAATTGCTTTGAGTTTTCAGAATCTGGTCTTGCAGAGGAGGCTTGTCATGTTCAAACTACTAATTTGCTGTCGCCACTTTATTGAAAATAGCCTGTAAGTTGTTATTAAATGTATCGACTGAACGACATGGAGAGTAGTAAAACTGCCCCTTAAGATGGCTTTTAATAGGAAGACCGAGAAACAAATTTTGCAGCAGCATCGATTTGAAGAGTTCAATCAAAACTCCATTTCAAAACTAATTAGTGTGAGATCTGCGACACATTGACACGTTCTTGCAGAATCAGGAATGGTTACAAAGGGAAGGCTGGAATAATACACGAGCAGGACCTCCAGCCAAAGGACAGCCCTGCCTGGAAGCTCTGGGGCCACTGAGATGGCTGGGGTCTAAAGCTTGACCACTTCAGGACTATTGATGAAATCCTACTGGGTTTTTTTTCTTTCTTTCTTTTTTTCCCCCTCCCTTGCCCACCCTCCCCCACCTCCCAGCACTGGACGCTCTCAGGCTTTGGGTGTCACCATCGACAAAGTTTGGAGAACGGGGTGGGCAGAGAAGAGAAACAGCATGGGGGGAAGAAAGTATGGGCAATGGCCAGGTTTTCCTCGATCCCCAAAAAGGAATGGAAAAGAATGAGAGTTTAAGTAACAACGACAAAAAGTTAAAAATCTGTCAGTGTGGCAAAATGCATGTTGGGGATTAAAGGAGATTGGGAGGATGGGGTGGGGGTGGGGGAGTGACTGTGAAAGCAGAATCCTAGAACGGAGGGCCAAATATCCTCTTATGATGAATATGAGCTCTCTCCAAGTATTTCTGAGAACAAGAGTCTGTAATTACGGCTGCCACCACCCCCAACAGGTTCACTCGCACCACACCATCTTAAAAACACACTTTCCCAGCACCGATCTGATTGTGCTGCCTGAGTGTTCATTTATTTAACAATTCACCCTGAGTAAAGTCAGCTGCACGTCTTTGGCAGCTAAGTGTATTTTAATAATGCGTGCAGTCATATGTAATCCAAAAGCTTTTCATACATCTTATTTTCCCCAGCACTGCCTCCATAACCTTTCTGAGAACAATCAGCCCCACCCCATCCCCAATCACATGATGTACAAAAGAGTAGAAAATTATAGTTACAAAGTTTGGAAATGACTAAAATCTCCTCGTGGCTAATGTGCTATTTAACAACATATCAATGGTGTTGGAGATTGTTCCAGGCCCTTGTTTCAGGGCCTCGAGAGCCTAACGGTTGGTGTCTCTAAACACACTGTACATTGTCCTCTCCCCCTTCACCCAGGATGAAGGCGACTATTAGAAACTCGACTTTTTTTTTTTCCTGAAAAGTTTTTTTTTTCTTTTCCCCTGTGAGGCTAGAGAGTTAATTATCTAACCAGGGGGACTGTCCAGGACAGTGTTTGATTTAAAAGGCTCGAGGCTTTAGGTGCTCAATTAAGTAGCTATCGGTCTCAGACTGGACTTTAATGGGCTCTTTTCTCTTTAACTCAAGCTACGGGGAGATATACCCCAGGTCAGGCTAATTAAAGCCAGGGGACTCTTTAATTGTGATGACAGAATCGGTTTCAGTTTCCTTTCTTTGGGTCCTCAGTCCAAGAAGGTCGTTAATATTTCAGCATTTGGGCAACGCAATCAATCACAAACATCAAGCGGTACCTTATATGGAAAAGAAGCCGGAGAAGGAGAAATCCCCCACAAGCCTGCATTCTAAAGGTGGTTCGCTCTTATTTGGAGAACTCCCATGTAGCTGGGTCCTATTTGTCAGCTCTGCCCCCAACTCTGTCCCAATGACGTTAAGAGATGGAGAAGAGGAGGAAGGGGAAAAAAGATAGCCCTATTTTTAGTTTGGTATTATATCTCAGCATCATCTTGGAAATCTGATGACCAATAGCTGGGCTCATTTTCAACTATGTTACTACTTTAAGGAGCAAACATGTAATATTAAGAGATTCCTGGAGGTGTTTCCTACACCGACAGGCAAACGGGGGCAGCATGTCTAAGGGGGTGGCGAGCTACACTTTCTACCTACGAGTAAATATATCACCAACCTATCAGAAGAGAAAAATGCACTTCTACGACTAATGATCCAAATGCAATTGGTTTTCCTGCAAGTTCCTATATTTAATCTAAATTCTGCACTAGCTATATTAAAACGTAACAAAGAAACGCAACACAGAAATTATGCCTGGAGCCAAGTCCATTAAAGGTACTTCAGAATAACTAGAGACCGAGCACCTTAAAAGCCCCAGAAGCTATTGATACTTAAGAGGGGGGCTGTGCATAATGGCAAGTGCTGCATTAGAAAGAGGGGGAAAAAAATCAGCCAAATTACGCTTGGTTAATTCAGAGTAACAGATCTGCCCCCAAGTGAATTGGAGGCCTTGAATTAATTCTGTTATGACAAATCAAGATAAACGTTCCCCCTAAATTGCATGCGATTTAATTAATTTTTGAGATCCTGGGTTTTTTTTTTCTCCTAGCTAATAGTTCACATGCTCCTAAGCTGTCATTGTGCTTGAGTGGGCAGACTTCAAAGTGATATTAAATAACCAACTATTAGATTTACCTAGCACGTCCTATTGGAAAAATGCCATTTAATTACCTAGCCTGTTCAATTAAAGGGACAGCATTCTCTGAATATAGCAGCTTGCTGTTGATTACCAGGGAAATGAACTCGCCTGCCTGGCGGCTCCTAGATTTCTACCACCACTGTCCCTCCCCCAAACCCCAGCCCCAACACACACAGACACACACACACACACACACCCCTCGGAACCCCCTCCCCCTGCCGCTGCTGCTGCTGCCGTCTCCTCCCTCCCCCAGCCCCCTACCCCGCCCCGCTGCACGGTGCAGACTGCGGCTGCGGAGAGCCACGTGAATTGAAAAGAAGGGAGCACGCAGCAGCAAGAGGCGATAGCTATTCTCCAGCGGAGCTCCCGCCCTTTTGCTCGCTCCAGGCCCGGGGCGTCTGTTCCGCTCCGCCCTGCACCGCAGCAGCAGCACAGCTAGAGACAGCCGTCGGGGCACTGTTGGTGCGCCACCGCCGCACCCCCAGCCCCCGCTTGGCCTAGTTCACTGGCCTGCAAGCCCGGTGAAGTCTGGCAAACCACGTAGTCCGGGACCCACACACAGCCTTCAGCTGGATTTCCTTTCCCTCCCCCACCCCGTAAGCCCCACCCGTCTCTCCCCTAACTTCCTTCTCTGAAGGCAGCAGCAGGACCCACGAGAGGAGGAAACGGGGGGGGGGGGGGGGAGGGGAGGGAAGAGAGGGGAGACTGAAAGGTACCAGGAAGCATCGGAGTCCAGAAGCAACTTTGCTGCATAAGACGGCGGGGGCGTTTCCAAAATCTCAGGACTAGCAAAAGATTTTTGGGGAGGGGAAAGGCGGAGAGTAGGTTGGCCTGGGCCCCTTTAAGAGCCGCCAGAATAACAGCACCCCCCCAGTCCCCCTCCTCCCCAACCTCCAGACTTCCCCTCCCTCTCTTAGAGGCCAATTTTGTTAATTAAATGTTTTGTTTGCAACGGGGCTCTCATTCATTTCGGACACGTCATTCTGAGCAGATCTAAGCCAGAGACCAGATCTCATTAGATAAAGCCCATCAGAACTAAGAGAAAATGGAGGAGCCTCTAATTAAAGCTTTTAATTGTGTGCGGATTCCCGGCTGCTGAGGGCTGGAGCTGGGGCTGCGGCAGCTTTATCTGAAATCTTGAGAGTGCAGGCAGAAGCCCCGTCGTTACTCTGCACCCAAAGGATCCTTAGTCTTAAAGGGGTGGGGGGAAGGGTCAGCAAGGTAATCCATCTCCCCCACACACACTTTGGCTCCCCTTCCTTCCCACTCTAGCCAGGCTGGCTTGCCTGCCTCTCCCAGCTTACCCATGAAGGTAGAATCTGCTGCTTTTAGCCAGATCTGGGTTGTTTTCAAAAGCCACAACCTCAAGACAGTTTAAAAGCCCCTTAATAAATCGCTCTGTGGTCCCAGCCCCCGATCAGGAGAGCACCAGAGTCCCTTTCACCTGGCGGCAGCCGTTTTAGCTGATCAATCCGCTTTTCATTTTGTGATTCAAGTCTAATTTTCCCCCAGCGACTCTGATTAAGAGTTGTGCACATGGATTTGGCCTCGGATAAGGAAACTGACAGCTCTTCAAACTGGGGGGGGGAGGGAGGAGGAGGAATAGAAAGAGAGGGAGAAAAGTATAGGTCAAGTCAGTTCTAGATAAACAAACCCAAACCCCATTCCCAGCAGGCCTGGCAAGAGCCTCGCTGAAACTGCCCAGATCCATTCTGGAATTTGGGTAGGTGGGTAGTGGGTGCTAGAAGAGGTCCCTAGACTTCTCGGTTTGGGGCGGCAGGCTGAAGACTTTGAACTCTTCAGAGTTCAGCTCAATAAATGAAGACTTCCACGCCCTTCACAGATCTCCCAGGAATATCTAAATATTCATTCGAGCAATCCAGTTCAAGTTTCAGTGAATGCCTCACTCCAGCACATGCTAAGTTAAGTCCAATTATCCAGATCCAGGGAAAAGGGGAGAAAGTCATTAGATGGAAGAAGGCCATCAACTCTGAAACACCCAGGGCTGATCACACTCCATGTTCGTAATTGCAGAGAACACGGAGAAACAAAATGGGCATTCATTTTTGGCCCCCATGAAATAAGTCTTATGCCTGAACTTGCCTTGGGGAAATTCAAACGGACCGGAGGCATCTTCTCTTTTTAATTAGTGACAATCAGAAGGGAAGGTTTGTTTGCCGCTTTAGAGGGTTATGAAACTGTACCACCACTCACTACATCTGAACAGTTGTGCTTTTTTTCCCCCCACTTCAAACCAAACCTCTTCTTACCCACAGTTCTGCTCTGTTTAATTACAACACAGTCAGGCTTCTGGTGCTGCTTGGATGGAGGACCAGAAAAGCATTACCACACTGTGCCCACCCCCCCAACACACACCCATGTGCTGCTTTCCCAACATTTACTGCTGAAAGGACATTCAGGAACTACCATACTATCACTGCCCTTGGAAAAAAAAAATAAAAGCCTTTTCTTCTTATTTCCCTTTCTTAGCTACTGAGTTCATGGAGAAGGTAAGCACACCGGCCGGAGGTTGCGTTATTAAAATAAATAAAAACTGTTAATTACCCCCATCATTTTACACTAATGACAACTGAATGAACCTTTCCATATTCGTGCCCAGTTTATACCATTTACATCCTTCTCGACCTAATGGAGAAAATAAGCCCAGTGCTCCAAAAATAAACTTTTAAGGTATTATAAACCAATTGATTCCTCCACAAGGAAAGGAAAAAGCAGCAACTTTTCTATGAACTACTAAAGGAGGGGAAAATACTTAAGAATACATTTGGCATTTACATTAAAAACCCCAAACATTTAAATAGAATGCAATTCATCTTAAAACTCTGCCTTTCTCTTATGCCAACCATGGTCTTTTTTTTTTTAATTACTGGATGTTGAAATAGAACACCTCCTTGAAGCATTCATGTGCATCAGTCTATCAAACCATTTACTCAAATTAAATGTGTGTAATCCTTCAAATGCCTCCTTTCAAATTAATGAGTTTAAGGAGCTTGAGTTCACCTGAAAAGATCCTATAGGCACCTGACCTCCTGAATTCTTTCTATTAATTGCACTGAAACTTGTTAGAAAAGATCATGATGTTACTATACATTAACTAAAGAATGCAAAATTAACATTTCACAGTTGGTTTTTCACAAATCTGTTTGGAGATCTAGGGTGGTAGGTGTACACACACACACACACACACACACACACCAAAAAACCCTGACCTCTTCTTCAGGAAATATCAATCTTTTCTACCTTGCAAACCACACAAGATTCTAAGTTCCTGGACTCTATATAACAAACAGCATAAAGACAAACATTACCACTAGATTCTTTGGCTACAAGCAGAATTACAGGCCTTTACACTGATAGTTAATCAGTCTTTTACAAGGAGTATAAAGAATGAGTCACTCTCTCTCCACACAAAAAAGTTTAAAGGTGCTTATGTAAATATTATAATTAAGCAGATCCCGCCATGGGTAAGTCACTTCCCCTTAACTAGTTTCATTTTGAAGCCACTGCCTGTCCGTGGTTTCTCGGTAAATACTACTGCCCAACCTTTAGGAAAGCAGATTAGGCCGCCTTTTGATTTTTGTTTATTTTTAGCGGGGACTCCTCTTGGACTGGCAGCCACATGAAAGAGATCAGGGGGCCCCCACGGTCTTGCCCCTGGGCCTCCCAGTAATAACCTGAAGCGGGGAACCAAGAGACATTCTTACAGAGCGTGGGGGTTCACAGCTAATTTAAAATAAAAACCAGAAAGAGAACAAGAAAGCTAACAATTCCAACTTCTCTTCCCGCTGCCAACACAACCTCCTTTTCTTCTTTCAGTCCTTTCACACCCAGAAAAGGTGGCGGGGAAGCAACAGTTGATTGTGGCAGGTACAACTTCCACCCACCCACCCCGACTTTGCATTCCCGGGGACTCCCCACCCCAGCTGATCTCACAGACATGCAGCATCTGCTTACCTAATGTAGTCATTTCTGCAAAGAATCATACCGCTCTTGGTGTAACAAGACGTGCCAATGTCCCCAAGCTGAGCCTGGCAGCAGGAGCACTTCAGGCACCGGCTATGCCAATAGCTGTCCATGGCATAGAGCAGGAAGCGGTCGGCGATCTTGCCCCCACAGCCGGCGCACCTTTTCCAGGAGAGGGCGCCCGCCGTCACCGGGGGAGGTTGCGAGCTGCTGCCGGGATTCACCATGGTCTGTAGGAAGGAAAGGGAGAGACACAAAACAGGGAAAGGGGAGGTGGGGTTTGAATCAAGCAGCTGATCGCTCGTGTGTGTGAGTGTGAGTGTGCGTGTGTGTGTGTGTGTGTGTGTGTGTGTGTGTGTGTGTATGCGCGCGCAGAGGGTCCGAATTTCCTTTCCCCAAAGGGCTGCTGATAAGTAGGGGGGCAGGGAGGGGAGGTAAGGTCAGCTGTGATAGGGCCAGGGAGGAAGGAAGGGGCACAAACCAGACCCTCTTTCAAAAGCACTTTTCCCAGGGATCGGATCCGAATCCAAGAGGCTCCCTCTCAACTTTGCTGATGAGCCCACACTGACAACTTCAGCTTGGCTACTGTCAAAAGTCTTCAAGCGAGAGAGGCTCAGCAGTGCGATTCCCTCCTTCCCACCCACCCACTCTCAACTCCCCGCCCCCAGCCTCCGCCTATCTCCCCCCACCCCCACCTCGGCACGCATCTCGCCCCTAGCAAATGAGGGTCATTTACCCCACCGCCTCACCCCCAACCCCAGCAGTAGAGGCAGGAGGACGAGCAGAAGCAGTGTGGGCAAGTGAGCAGGCAGGGAGGCCGAGCCCAGACTCCTCACTCCCCCCCCCCCCCGCCCCTCGCAGCCCCCTACCCCCATGTCATGCCCAACTCTGGGAAGTGCAGCTGGAGCTCAAGTTGGGAACACTTCAGTTTCCTGAAAGGGAGGGAGGGAGGGAGAGAGGGAGCAGAGGGAAATCGAAAGAGTGGGGGTGGGAGGGGAAAGGGGGATGGAGGATGGGAGTGGGGGGAGAGGGAGAGAGGGAAAGAGTGCAGTGTGTAAAGTTGCGAAACTGGTTTTTCGGATTTTTTAAACAGCACCTTTCACATGCCATTGTGGTGACGGCCATCTCCCATTATTGTTCCAAATCTCATTTCATTCTGAAGATCAATGAGTGTTTTCTCTGGGTTTTCAGGACACCGGCCAGAATAATAGATCATTGAACTTTAGGACGCCTGTTAACTTCCTATACAAACACACTCCACTTTTGTCTCGCTAATCTGCCCTTGATCAGTAATTTAAATGCTAAAGCTTTGTTCCATCAAAAAAAAAAAGGGGGGGGGGGCCATGGAGAGAAGGAGGAGGGAAGAACTTTGCTGATAATCTGAGAACGATCAAGGGATACACTAGTTAAATTCGGGCTAGCCAGGCTGTCACCAAAAACGGCTTTTAAAAAAATTCCCCCACACTTTCTAAATGAATGCCACAAGAGAGGCAGCAACTAGGGGATAATATAGGAATCAATTTATAAAGCTTAGACTAAACCGATTAATTTGTGGCCTCCGATCCCGAGTCCAATAAACTCCTAGTGTTCCTCCAGTCACTTCTACTATAAAAAGATCAAGTTATTTACTGCCAATTAAGCAGCATGTTTTTGTCTTTGTCCTTTGTAAGCCGAGTGTGTGTACTCATACCAAGGCTTTGGGCCATCTCCTAAAGGCATTCAGACTGATACCTCCGAAGAAAGACGGCGAACTTTTTTTTGCCTACCCCTGGCCCAACTTAGTAGCTGGCAGAGGGGAGGGCACCAAGAACCAAGTCCCTGGGTTCCTAAAATAGGCCGATTTTTAAACACATTTCCTCCGAAAGCGTCCCTGAACGTGTCTCTAGTGACCACACAATAAACCAGAAAAAGAACTCCACCAATTAAGCTGTAACAAAACCCCGAGACTTTGGAAACAGGACCACTCTAAAACCCATTAGCATTGCATTTATCCGAATGCATCATACCTTTATGTAAATTGATTTATCTGATGCATTTACTCGAGGAATTGCTTTTTGTTACAATTTCAGCCCTAACCCAAATGAATCTGCATTTCCTGCCCAGAGTCTTAAAACTGTTTCCCTTTACGTTATAATCGCTTTGAATTCCTTTAAAAGAGGGGGGGGGAAGAGGAGAGAGAGAGAGAGAGGCGGGGAGAGATCCCATGCTGCTTATCCTGAATCTTTGGTGAGAAGTTAATATATATATGTATGTGTGTATGTATGTATGTATGTATTGTGCATGTGTGTTATATATAATGTGTGTATTATATATTTGTGTGTTTATATGTACATATATATAAATTTTTTTAAGGAAATATTACACTGAGCAAAAGCATCCAGTAACCCCATTAGCTAAAGCTCTTAAGAACAAGCAATACCTTAATGCTGATTAAATCTAAAAGAGATGATGAATCAGGGACTGACCAGAAACTGACTCCCCAGATAACTAAGGACGGGCCCTCATCAAGTTTCATTTAGAGTTGGAAAAAAAAAGAAAAAAGCTTTTAAGTTAAATAGGCTTATATTCTAGTAATTACACAGCCGAGCAATTTAGGTCCTGGGATAGACTCAGTGAAACAGAAAGCAGAACTGGCAGCTAGAGGCAAAATAAGCCCCCCTTTAACAACGTCTCTGGTGTTTTTTAATGGAGACCAAGGGAGGGACAGGCGTAGAGCTGGCAATTTGTAGTACAAAAATGGATGCTTAATTCATGTCTTGATTTTAATTAGGTGATTCACCGGATTTCTCCTGGATTGAAACAAAAGACTTATAAGCCAAAAGGAATTTTTTTCTTTAAAAAAAAAGACACCAATACAAAATTCCTTGCCCACTTTGATCCTTTCTGCCACTGTTTCAAAAATAGTGTTTACTGGGGGGTGAAGAGGGGTTGGGGGAGGAGGAAGGCAAGACTATTTTTCCCCACCTCAATTCATAACCGAAACAGGCAAAGCCTTTCACTTCTGGGCTGGAAAGGCGCTCCCCCCTCTCCCCCCCCCCCACCAAGCCCTCCTCTTCGAACAAGCCCTTTTGTAAGCAGGGACCGCTACAAAGCTGACGGCCCTGGCGCTCGCCTGCCTGCCGGCCTGCCGGCCTCCTGCTCGGTCCACCCGCCTGCCAGCCCGCCCCCCAGCCTGCCGTCCTCTATAGTTTCAGACTCTCTCATTATCTAAGCCGACGTATTGTTTACTTGCAATTTGGGACGGTAAAGGGAAAGCAGCCAAAGAAAACGACCAGGGTACAGGACACCCCCCCCCCCTTCCCGGTCCCCGGGCCACCAGCACCACCAACCCCCGGCCCTCCCCCCACCCCCACACACCTCCCGCCCCATCTCATCTCCCCAGCAAGTCCGCTTACCTGCTTTTCCCCTATATTGCAAAGCGGCGGCGGCGGCGGCGGCGAGATCTCAGCGGAACCGCTCGCTCGGCTTCCCCGGGGCTGCTGGACTGATGGAGCTGGATGGATAGATGGATGGAAGGAAGGAGGGAGGGAGGGAGCGAGCGAGTTCTTCTTGCAGAAGTGGAGTGGAGGGGGGAGGAGGAGGGGCTGGGACAAGGTAATCTTTTTTTCTTTCTTTCTTTTTTTTTTAATGCGCGGCTCTATTGGTGGGTCGGGTGCCCCCCAGTGAAGTGGCCGCCCGGCCCAGGAGCAGAGGGTTCAGTCTCAGTCCTTCTCTTTCTCTTCCTCCTCCTCCTCCTCCAGCTTCGCTCGAGCAGCTGCAAGGCTGGCTGGTTGGCTAGCTCTGGGGCCCCCGCGAGCTGCTCGGCTTCAGGCGCGGCGGCGGCGACTGCTGCAGTCGCTGCTGCAAGTTTGGCAATGTGGCTTCACTTTGTATATTCGGCACCCCCCCCCCCGCCCTCCCGGCCCCCCCTTCCTCCTCCTCCTTCTCCTCCTCCTTCCTTCCCTCCCTCGCTCGCTCTGGTCTGGCGGAGGCGGAGGCGGCGGCGATTGCTGAGATCCAGAAAGCGGCGGCGGCGGCGGCGGCAGCAGCGGAAACAACAACAACAGCCCGGGCGGGCGGCTGGGCGGCGGGGCGGGCGGACAGGCGGAGTCCCTAGCAGGCCACTCAGAGCAGCCTTCCGCAGGAATGCAAGCACGAGTAGTGGAGCGAGCGGAGCCGGGGGCGAGCCCGACAGCCGGGTCGAAGCAGGGCTGCTGCCACCGCAGCCGCCGCTGTCGGTGCTGCTGCTGCCTCTGCTGCTGCCGCTGCCGCTGCCGCTGCCCGGCTCGAAGGCGGCGCTGGCCTCTCGCCCGCTCGCGCTCTCCCTCCGCGGCTCTTACACATGTGTTACTGACAGAGCAAAATCCCAACTACTCTCCAGCTCAGCCGCCGACGTCAGCGCGCCTCAGCCACTGCGCGCACGGATTGTTCAGGCGGAATAATAAAACCTGCCAATCCGGAGGAGGACAAAGGAAAGACTGAAACCGGAGGCGGGGGTGGGAGGGAGGAGGCGAAGGGGAGGGGAAGAGGGAGGGAGGTGGGGGAGCAGAAGTGGAGGGAACGAGGGGGAAAGGAAAGGGCAGTATCAGGTGGGGAGCCGCCGCCGCCGCCGCAGCAGCAGCAGCAGCAAAGTGTCCCTGCTGAATGCTGTTGCTGCTGCTGTTGAGGCTGCTGCTGCTGCGCCCACAGGACTGAAGCAAGCAGGCTGGAAGGGGTCTCTCACCTGCCCACGTTGCCTGCGTGTCCGAGCAGGGGACGCTTGCTTGTTCTCCAGGATTTCAGGGGCATCACCAGTCTAGGCCTTAGGAAAACTTTGGCATCTCTCACAGCAGCTACTCCCCTGCCCCTCTAAATGGGTGAAGGGGCAACCTCAGGCTCCAAGACAATAGTTTTGCTGTTGTCCCAGGAGCCACGTACGGGTTGGGGTTCACACACACACACACACACACACACACACACACACACACACACACACAGTTGTTAGTTCCTATGTTTGGGGTTCAGAAACTTAAAGGGAAGTTTTGTTAATGGGGTAAAAACAGCAATAATCTGTTTTTCCCTACTAAGTTTTCAGAAGGGAGACTTTTTTTTAATGTCCCTTGACCCAAGTATAAACCAAGGCACACAGTAGGCGTTCAGGGAATAGTCAACGATGATCCTGGGTTCATGCACAAAGCAGAGGAAATCTTAAGGAGGCAATAGCCAGGCAAGACGTCCTTAGCCTGCCCCCCAGCTTGGCGTACAGAGAGGAACCCATTTCTCCCAGGCATCCAGAAGCAAAGTTTTGAACAATAAGGCCAGATTAGCAATCACGCAGGCTTTGGAGAATAAGAAAGCTCACTTTCAATATAAATCATATGGTTGGAGGCAATGTTCTCAGCCTGTTAGAGCCCAGGAACACCCACAGTCAGAGAACCTGCAAGTGGGTCTCTTCCCTCTACCTCCTGTTGTCAGCTTCTAAAGTTTCAACTCAGGATCCAACTTTAGGCTGCAAAAGAGGTAATAAAAGTCCCATTTGGTGGACCAATATTAGGTCTAATTGTTAGTAGAAAGTTACCGAGGGATGGTCCTGGGAAAATCACTGTGGAAGTACAAAGGCCTTTTCCTTAGATATGGTTTAATAGATGAGTCTGGGCCTTAGTGTCAGACAAGGAGGTCTGACTCCAGTGCCCTACAGTTCTTAAGTGATATGAGGCAAGGCCTCTTAGCCCTCTGTATCTCAGTTTCTGATAGGACTAGGTGATGCTAATTTCCATTTGGACTATAACCTCTTATCATCCTTTTAAGGAAATGGAATGAAATCAGCCCTGTGGGATAAATTTATCTCTTCCATACTCTGTTTCTGATGAGAAGACAAGAAGATTGGCCAAAGAATCCAGTTAGAAGTGCTCACTTCTAAAAAGCTGTGATTTTACTATCTGCAAGTTTTACAGATTTTCAAAATTCAGGTTTCCAAAGAAATAGCAATAATATCTGAATGGTGAGTATGCCCCCAAAATAGCAGGAAATGGTTTAAAATAAACAACTTCACTCTCCTAATTTTGAGCTAAAAGGGAAAGTATTTGGTTCAACTTTTTCATTTTACAGATAAGGATCCTGAGACCCAGAAAAGTGCTCAAGATCATTCATAGTGAATAGCAGAGCCAGGATTCTAATTCAGGTCCTAGGAATCCCCATCTGGCATACTTTACATTATAGCATACTGCAAAGTATACAAAAAGTTCTACTAGATGCCTAAATTAACATTCTTCAATTAACTTAAAATATCACAGATGTTCAAATTTGCCAATCTATCAAAACTCGTAAGATTCTTAATTTCTTCACTTTGGACTGGACCTGTGCTGAGGAAGTGCCCCCAGAGGGGTATCTTCTCTGCAGCTGACAGTCTTACAAGAGTAGGAGATTAGTAAGTCAAGTGATAAATATTTATTAAGAGTTTACCATGTGCCAGACGCTGTGCTGAGTGCTCAGGATAGAAGAACTACAAATGCTTGGTCCATGCCCTCAGAAAGTTCACATTCTAATGAATCAAGACAAAACATTAACATCTACGTACAGAAAATGGAACATGCATAGGCTTATATAGCCAGTGTGTGTCAGAGGCGGGACAGAGAGCTCAGGAGGCCTCCAGTGGTTCACTCTACCACAGTTATGACGCATAAGAATGTGATCTTCAGGGGTTCAATGATGTAGAAATTTAAGACAACCCCTTCAAATATCTAAACCAAAACCCCCACTCACTCTGTGACTATCTGATTATGAGAAGGCTCAGACAAAACCAAACAGAACAGAGAATTCTATACACATCGAAGTAGCAGGTCTTAATTTCCTAACTCAATTTTTCCCATGTAAATAATTTACCAGCATAAAAGTGAGATAGCACCAGTTCATGATGGAGATACAATTAAATTTAGGCCTATAATGAAAAACACATTTCAGGTATATTTCTCAAGCAAAATGCTCTCCAGCAAGGTGGGAATGAAGCTAGTCCTGTCCGGGGCTAAGGACAGGCTAGGCTACTGGAAAGGTCTGTGCAGATGTGGATTCTTCTGTGATTCTTCAACCAAGCTAAAAGAGGCCTCCTGATTTGCTCCTGGATTGCTCCTGGATTAAAGGACGTTCAAACCCTCTGGTCTGAGGAGTAATATTTTCACTCACAATGTGGAGGGAAGTGTTTTTACCAGCGATGTTTGTTTGCTGAGGTTGTGGTTGCATAAATACAAAAGAGATAATGGTTAACGATGTCTCTTCTGAGGCATCTGGAGTAAATCAGTACACGGTAATCAAAATCCAGGTGTACTTTAACCAGAGCGCCACCTCTGGGTAGTTTTTGTTTCTGCAGGTTTAGCCTTCGCAAGCACTTTCTGATCTATTCTAGAGGAGCTATAAAGGTTTAGAATCCGAAAGTCCTTTCTGGGGTGCAGAAGTCATTTGAATAAATCTATTTTTCTTAGTACCGCTGCAAAAAAGTCAACCGCCCCCCCCACACACACACAGAGGTTTATTCTTTCAAAGCAGGGAAGGTTTATCTATGAGGACTTCTCAAAATTCAAAGTGATGGAAAATAATATGTACAACCATAATCCCTATAGATCCAATTCTTATATTAAATTAATTATGATCTAAAGAATTACAATTTATTTCAATGATTTTAGTAGTAATTATATGATGTAAATTATTCTATTTTTAATAAATTATTAAACACTTGAGAGTAGTCTGGCATAGTAGATGAAATGCTAGACCTACAGTCATGAAGTCCTGAGTTCCAGTCCTGCCTTACATGTTTATTAGCAATGGATCATGAGCAAGTCAGTTAATCTGTCTGAGTCTCAGGTATCCCTCTAAGACATAGAAGTCATTGTGCCTGGAGAAAGATGTCTTGCATGAACAAAATCACACTTATTTGACAGCATAAAATAATTATGCATTATCAACCCATGGAGGTCAGGATAATACCTCCTTTTTCATCATTCAGCATAATCACCTCCAAATGAGATCAAGGGTCTCTTGCCCTAGGGCATGTGTTATGTATCCCTTTGTGTGACAGACCCCTTTAGCAGTCTAATGGAGTCCATGGACCCCTTCTCAGAATGAGAGTTTTAAATGAATTCAATAATAAGCTTACAGAGGAAAGTGAATAAGTTGAAACAGTTATCAAAATATATTTTTTAAAGAGACCAAATTCATAGACCTCAGGTTAAGAACCCCTGGCCTAGAGGTTCATAGGTTTAAAACTGGAAGTCACCTGAGAAGTTATTCCCCCTTTCACAATCCCCACCACACACACACACACACACACACACACACACACAGGGATGCTAAACTGAATTCTTATTGTTACTAAACTTGATTTTTGTGAGCATAGGATCATGAATTTAGAGCTGGAAGAGACATCGGAGTCCATTAAGTTACACTATTCCCTTTAACAAACAGGTAAATTGAAGCCTGGAGAAGTTGACTTATCCAAGGTCACATAATAACTAGTAGAGATAGGATTTCAGCATCTCCAATTGCTTCCAAAGGATCTGGGTTCAAATTCTACCTCAGTTATATCTGACTAATCTTGGCCAATTCACTTAATTCCTCTGGATGTAAATTTTCTCATTTGTAAGATGAAAGGGGTGTAAGCCCTGAGGTCTCTTCAGCTAGAGCTCAGATAACCCTATGAGGATGTATATCAAATTTAGCCACAGCATAACTAGATTTCACCTTCCTGTTATTCTCCCATCTTTTTCCCTGCTGCCTCTGACCTCCTCCCTTGTTCTTTGCTGTTATTTTCTTACTCCTCTTCCTTTTCTACCTGTGATCCTCTCGATGAAGGCAATTCTTCCTGAGCATCCCCTTCAGCCAGCCAGAAACTCAAGACATCACCCCATCTGGGCTGCCTGCCTGGCCGGCCCTTAGATGGCCACAGCAGGCCCTGAGATTGATGTGGCGGCAGGGAAGACAAAAAGCCATTGGCTGTTTCTAGAGGAGAAGTCTTCTACACAAAGTGCAACATTGTTGCTAAAAGACTTGTTCTTTGGAAATAACAAATGATGGAGCTGCCTTCCCTGTTGCCACTAGAGTCAGGGGACTGTGGGAAAGGGGCTTTGTGAAGGTAGGCAAAGAGCAAAGGCTTATGGGAAAACAGGCAGAGCCATGGAAGTGACTTTGCCTGGCTCAGCTTGCCTTTGGAGAAAGAAGCCTGGGCGGGTGGGGTAGAGAGCATTATTGAAGAGGCTTCAAAAAAAAAAAAAGTAGTTCTAAATCCAACAGTTTCTTTGAAAAGACAAAGTGTTTCACCACCACCACCACCCCACCCCCCCCAATTGACAATCTCATGTCTCTGAATTCTGAAGGCAGCTAGTAAGACAGAAAAAGGATTTCATTTGGAAACAATCAAGAGACCTGAGATTTAGTCCTGACTCTAACATTTACTAGCTAAGTAACCCTGGGTGTATTTCTCCTTGCTTCAGTTTCTAATACTTCCAACTTCTAATACTCAACCGCTATTACAGTTACACTCAAGAGGTCATAGGGGTAGGGAGGTCCTTGACTCAGTAAGACCTGGGTTCAAGTGTGGCCTCTGAGCTGGGGCTATGCTCATCTCTCAATGCCCTGAGATTACTCTCCGAAGCTATAGTCAGGCAGCAAGTACAGACCCATGGCTATAGGGAGTTTCCTGATAGAAAGATTCCCCTATAACAGTGAAATCACAACTGCATGTTTGAAAAATTACATTCTTCATCTCACAAGGAAAGTATTTTATAAATCTTAAAGTATTAAATAAATGTGTTGTTAAATAAGTCCATTCTTTATATGAGCACACTGTGTTTTACAAATGGAGAAACTGAAACCCAGGAAGGTTAAGGAATTTGCACAAAGTCACAAAGTTAATAAGTAGTAAGTGGCTAGCAGGAGACTTAACTTTTTAAATATACCAGATAGCCATCCATGTTTAAAAGAAATGATGCAGGGCAAAAAAAAATTGTGCTACAGCATTTAAGAAATAATCTTATTTCCTCTTTTTGATAAACAATAAAATAGATCTTAAGTGAGTACCAAGAAAATGGTTGGTAGCTGTGGCTAGTTAATAATAATAGGTAACATTCCCATAGCACTTATTGTGGGAATGCACTTTATAATTATTATCTCATTTGACCTTTACAACAACCTTGGGAGGTAGATACTGTTATTACCTTCATTTTAATAATTGAGGAAACTGAAGGAGATAAAATAGCTAAGTGACTTACCCAAGGTCACAGGGCTAGCTAAATGTCTCAGGCAGGATTTGAACTCAGGTCTTCCTGACTTCAGGCCCATCCCTCTATCCACTGCATTACATAGCTGCTTTGATGTGAGTGTGGTAAGAAATCAAACATAAGACACATACCTCTCATTTCTTAATTTTATTAGGAACTTAGTTTATAGTACAGGAGGCTTCTGAAGAAGGTCAAAAAGCTAATGACTTACTAGTCCTTGTCAATGAATAAAAGAAACATTAGCCAGCATTTTGATGGACCTGGAATATATTGACAGATGAATGACTTATCTTGTCAATTGTTACCTCAATGGAAACAGGAATTTTAAATGGCCAAAAGCAGTCATGGAAACCATAAGGAAATCCTGATACAAAATGGCCTTTCACAGTGATGACATCATGGAAAAATAGGCCTTGGTTTCCTTATAATCACCAGTTCAGAGTCCGCTCTTCTATCACAAGGATTCAAGTACAATAAGTGATATTCTGAATATCCATCCCTCACTCAGTGGTTGTACAAAACCACTTGTACAAAAAATAAGTCTATTGTATGTTCAAAAGTTCAAAAGTCAGCATTGTGTAAAGGATTGAGGTCTAACCTTGGAGCTAAGAAGAAATAGATTTAAATCTTGTCTCTGAAGCAGATTAGCTGCGTTATCATGGGCAAGAATTTCATTTCTCAGAGTTTCAAGGAGCTCTCTACCACCAAGTTCTCTCCCTAAAATGGAAGTTCTAGATCAATTACCAACCTGTATGAAAGGAATTTCCATACTGATGAAATCATAAATCTGAACCAAAAGAAAAAAAGCCCACAAAGTAAGAGGAAATCTTAGGTTGAGTCTTTAAATTGATTAGTTTGAGGAAAGCTTTAATATTGATAAATTTCATGTTTATGAAATTTTTAAAGTAAATATGTAGATTTCCAGGGTTGTGTGCGTGTATGCATGTGTATGTATAAATATGTTGCTTGCATCCCAAAAGATATTCTGAAACTGCACAGAATATTATATGGGCATTTTGGAAAATTGCAAATTTGGTGAGGTCCTTCTCAGAAAATGTGGCTTCCTTTGTCCTTGTCCTACCAATATGATTTTTGGTAAATTGCTCAGCCTCTGAAAGCCTAGTCCAGTTTTGTCAGCCAGAAAATAAGAGCAGTTACTAGAGATCTCCCAAAGGTCCTTTTGCAGCTTTTGATCTATGATGCTAGGACCTTTAAGACCCCTTTGAATATAACCCAAGTCTGTGTGATTCAATTGGTTGTAAACTTGTTTGTTAAAAGTAACACTAATGACTCATTTTTTTTTTCCTCCAGGTACACAAGCTTGTCATGGCCAAAGCATGAAATAGGGGCTTTCAAGATCCAAAGGACAGAAGCCACAACTTCCTTGCCCAGTGTCCCTTTAATCATAGCATTGATCTAATTGAAGCTTTTCCCTCCCATGTAAATTTGTGCTGAAATGTAATTTTAGGGAGAAAAATACTGATTTTGATTTACTCACAAACCAAGAAAACACTGATGAAAATGCTGATTGCATTTACTCCTCCTGTTGTAATGAATGACCACACTAGAAAAAGGGGGAGCCTGGTCGGCAGCTGTCTATAAACTTGAAAAATACACATTTCTATTCCATACAGTACCATAAATTTTTAGAATAAAAAGAACAACCAGATATGGATTTAAAAAAAATAATAATAAAATTGGCTAACTCAATTGACTAAAATGTATTCCCTTCATGCAGAGGTATACATTATAACGTCATCACTCATATTTCTGAACATCAATCAAATTTTATAATAAAATTGTTTTTGATGAATCACTACCAGCCTCTTTTCTAGCTCCCAAAACATTGAAGGAGAAAGCAAATTTGTCAATTTCTCTATCTGATAAGAAATCACTGAAAACATATTTAAGACCCTTATTCTAAGATGACGATTTTCCCCTCCCCCTTCCCCATGGAGGATCCTTAAAGGGAAACAGTGTAAGCAAAGCTATTTTCAAATTTGGGGAACCATCCAAAGAATCAACTCAACTTTCTTTGCAGCTCCTTCTCTCAGTGCCATCTGCTGTGATCTTTGCCAGCCAGCCCACAGAGAAGTCGTTCTGGAACAATACTCTGGAAACAATTTGCTTCAAAGAAGGGACAAAAACTTAAACAAGTCTACCTATGTAAGTGTTTGTTCTAATTAGCCAGTGAAGCCATCCAAGCCAAGCAGCCAGATGCTTCTTTGGGGTTTTTGCTTTGGCTGTTGCTCTTCACTCAGATGACGAGGAAAGTTGCTTAGAAATGCTTGCTTACAACCTCCATCCAGTAGTAAATTCTCAAACATTATTAGAATATCTGCCTGTTATTGTCCCAGTCAGAGAATGAAATATTGACTATTACTCATGGCCAGGAACCCTCTCCACGACACTTCAGTGAAGTTTTGATTATTTCTAGAAGTCACTCTAATTTACAGAAGCACTTTTCTGATTGATCTCCCTCTTCCTATTTTCTACCTATCAGTAAATAGGATAGCTATGGATGACTTCAATAAGCTACAGCTACCCCTAACAGGACCTCATCCCTTCAATTGTTTCTTCTTTTCTTTCCCCCAAGTTGGGTTTTTATTAGAATAACAGTTCAGTTTCCCAAGGGTTTTATCACAGCCCTTTTTCTCTTGGGAGTTTGGAATAGCCAAGAGAGATGGCAGACTGTACATCCCCATTGCTCGTATAATTATTTAAATTGTACAGGGCACTGGCAGTTGTGTTGTTTTGACAACCCTTCACACACAATGAGCAGATGCGTGGGATGAGACAAATGACTGTAGAGATTAAAAGAACTCTGAAATATGCAGAGGTGAAAGTGCATCACAGCAAAGGAAAGAATGACCAAAATGGTGGGCTTAGGCAGACTAGGTGGATGTCATTTGGGGAGATGACTATTGTGTATTCGATGTAAAACTTGCCTAGATCCCAACTGATGGGGCATGATGACCAGAAAGTTGCCTTCTGGTAGGAACTGTTTGTTTTGTATGCCCAGGACCCAGGGGATTCTGCCTTCAGAATAGGAAATACTTAACAGCCACTTCTGCAGCCAAAATGAATTGAACTTTCAGTTTGCCATCACATTGTTCATTAAAGAATCAAGGCCAAAAAGCTACAATAACTCACTTTCAATGTTCACCCTATTTTTCCTTCTGTCTCATTTTCCACCATTCTTCCAATTTGTTTATTTCTCACAGTGGGTTCTACTGGGCCAATAATTTCTTTTACTTCTTTTCTAAGTTTGCATCCCTATTGAGTCCCTAATATGTTATTTACTCCAATATAGCTCTGAAAAAAAAGATTAGCATTTTAAGCTCTTTATGTATACCCTGTAAAAAATAGTGTATACCATGTAATTCAGCAAAAATAATTCTTAATAATTTTGAGTTTAGTAACTATTTTTTTAAACATTTAATGCATTAATATTTTTGAATTGGAGAGGAACAAGATGATGATGGCAGTGGTGGTAGTGATGATATCTGGCATTTAAATAACACTTTAGGTTTGTGAATCACTTTACATGCTTCATCCCATGTAAGACTCATAACAAACCTGTGAGATGCCCTATGGGAATGATTATGCCCTTTTGCAGATAAGAAAAAAGAGGTTCAAAAAAGCATGTATAGTGACTTCTCCAGGATCATCCAGCTAATAAATGTCAGAGTGGGGGCAGCTAAGTGGTACAGTGAATAGTGCACCAGCCCTGGAGTCAGGAGGACCTGAGTTCAAATCCGACCTCAGACACTTGACACAAAAACTAGCCATGTGACCTTGGTCAAGTCACTTAGCCCCAATTGTCCTATCTTCCTCCCTCCAAAAAAAGGAACAATGAAAAAAAAATAAGTGTCAGAGGCAGGATTTGAACCAAGGATTTCTTGACTCCAAGTATATCACTGTGTTCCACAAGATTCAAGCTTTGCTGACCATAGGAAAATCACTAAGTCTCTCAGTGTTCTAGTCAATGCACTAAGATGGGAAGATGCAGACAAACTGCTAGTCTGCACAAGTGGAAGGAATTCCCATACTGGGAGTTCCATACAGAAATGAAATCACAGGACTAGACTTTAAAAAAAAAAGAAGAAACATTTTTAAAATTCTCCATCATACCTGAATAGTATGCATAGCAATCTACTATGTGAGAGAATGGCTGTCTCTTTTGCCAGAATCATTTTGGGGAGAAACTTGACTGAATACTTGGATCAAGGAAAATCATTCCTCCTTCATTTTATCTTAATTTAGTAGCTTCTAGCAGTCATCTAAACAATCTTAAAATTAAAAGATAATGTTAATGGAAGAGAATGTTGTCATAGGATAATGGTTTCCTGCTGCTAGATTAATGCTGTGGCAATAATGCTAGAGCATTTATTGAAAATAAAGAAGAAGACAAAGCCTGGAGATTTATTCGGAAGGCAGGTGTCATGGAGCTGGTGACACTGTTGTGTTCCAATTACTTTGTTTCATTTTTGCCAAATAACTGATGGAGATGCAATCAGTTTTCCTGATGGATGTTGGGGCAGCAAAGTGACATTTGTTCATATTCCCATCACCAGAGAGTGGCATTGCGCCTGGCTCAGGAATCGGGTTTACTTTATGATTCTTCCAATCAGAAGGCAGATTCTGGGGGTAGTGCCATTTAAACACACACACACACACACACACACACACACACACACACACATATCAAAAATGCCTTTGACTGAATTTGTCCCCTATAAAATAAGGAGGCACCCATGATGTGTCACTAGTACTTTTGTATCAGCATTATTGGGTGTCCATGTGTGGGTCAAAGCAGATAGCTCCTGCATTAGCGGACGAGGATGACACAAAATAAAACCCTGTTTTTTTGGATAGCTCTTGACCTCATTTGCCCCGGACCTGTCTTTTAACACTTGCACTTGAAATTATCATGAGCCAATTCACCAGAGTGCACTAATCTTTTCCTGACATAAATGGGAGGAAGTACCATTCAGTACCTCAAAGAATGGTGATTTAATTCATGTCAAGTCCCTTCCACCAATGCAAATAAGACCCCTCTTAAGTCTTTGGGGATGACTGGCACTGAAAAAACAAATCAATCCAGAGTCCAGTAGCCCATCTGGTGGCAAACTCCTTTGCAAGTGAGTCTGGTCCTCAGGTAACTTTGCTGGACCATACTCAAAAGCTTTTCCCACAGTTTATTCTCTGTTTTGAGAGCCTTCGCTAGCCCACTGTCACTTCCATGACATAATGTGGCACTGAAGGGGTTATCAGCCATCATATTCCAATCTCCAGCATATGCCAATCTCATGCTCTTCTCCTCAGCATGAACACTGGTATCATATTTTCTCTATGTCCTTCGCGTTTTACACATCCTTCTGATATTCACTTGCAAAGCCAGAACTAGGGTGGAGAGATTGGTGTTTTGCCACAGAATAACAAACTTAGAATTTGCCTTGTGTACAAAATTCCTTAGTTACAGTCCTGCTCATTTGCCAGCCTATCAGGGATACCAGGTTCATCCCTTTGTGTTACATGAAGCAGTTACATTTAGGTAGATTTGTGATCTCATCAATGGGAGCTCTCCCTCCACCAGAGAACAGCAAGGTGGTTTCCTAGTGCACTGAGTGCTGAGCCTGGAGGTCAGGAAGACTTATCTTCCTGAGTTCAAATCTGGCCTCAGTCACTTACTAGCTATGTGACTTTGGGCAAGTCACTTAACCTTGTTTGCCTCAGTTTCCTCATCTGTAAAATGAGCAGGAGAAGAAAATGGCAAACCACTCTAGTATCTCTGCCAAGAAAACCCCAAATGGGATCACAAAGAATCAGACATTACTAAAAAAAAAAACCAAACCAACAACAATTCTCCACCATCGTAGATAGCCACTTCTCAATGACTTCTCATTCTGCTTGATTATTGTCCTTGCCCTTCCATGACCTGTTCAGAGAGTATAGACCCAATGTACTAAAGGCCTTTTTCTATGAATACCTTTCTATTTTGTATCTACCAGGGCTACTCTCAATATGTCCATCGGTATCCTTCCTGCTGGTTCCGTGATGGATCCACCTCCCTTTCTATTCGCATAGACCATACATATCTTTTCAAAAGCTTCACATATGTAAGTCATGGCATAATTGGCTATTATTCTGGCTAAGATGAACTTACTAGGGCATGAACAACATGCCTAGCAAAGCTTCTAGGAAAGAGGACCTTCACTTGCATCTGTTATGTGAGGGAAACTTGATTCTCTGATCCTTGTGCAAACCTAGTGAGTGAGTTAACTAGCATGGGTTAATTAACTAGTTAACTCTGGGCTCCAGCTCTTGGGCTGGAGAATCAGTCTGGTTATTCTCGTTAGCAGCACTTTTACTGATGATCCTGGGATTTAAAGGGGCTTAAAGGTGGAGGCTCATAGGACCTGAGCTGTGGGATTTTATTTTTTCCTATGTTGATCTGGATGACTTTTACATATTTGTATACTCAATCTTATAGAGGTTGCTTATGATCATCAAAGTACTTTGCATGCAATTAGAATACATTGCCATCAAATAATAGGTTTCCTTGGCTCTTGGTTTTGTGACCAATGGGTGACAATGCCAAGGAACACGCTTTACTGGAGAGTTGGAGCAGAACCATGAATTTTCCATACATTGTTCTCTTGTTATAAAATCAAAACTAGGATAAGAGAATAAGCATTTATTATCTGCCAGGCTCTACACTGTGTTATTATTATTACTATATTAATTATTATCACATTGATTTATTATTGTTATTATTTTGTGATCTCTCTTGATGTTAATGACAAACCTGGGGCTGGGAGGTGCTATTATCCCCATTTTACAGATAAGGAAACAGACAGAAATTAAGTGACTGGCCAAGACTCATACAACTAGTAAGTATTTGAAGCTGGATTTGAGCTCATGTCTTCCTGACTCCAGACCCTAGTATTCTATCTACTTCAATATTCTAAGGCCCTAGGAGAAGGCCTGGACCTGTGATTTCATTAGTAGAGAGAACTCTCTGGTGAGGAACTTCTCTCCACCTATGCAGATTGGTGCCTTCTCTTCAAATTGAGAGTTGCCTGTAGCACTGAGAAGTCAGGTGACTCTCTGAGGGTCACACAGCCAGGATGGATCAGAGGTCAGACTTGAACCTGGGCTTTCCTGGCTTTGGGGCCAGTTCCCTGTCCACTGGGTCACACTGCGTCTCATCTTGTTATTAGAAAAACTCAATATTGCCACAGTTTGGGCAAAATCAATGCTGTGAGAATATTCCTGCTTACTCTTGGAGTGTATAGGGTTCTTTTTTAGATAACTAATTACCCAAAGCACTGATTGTCAGTTAGTCATACAATATTAACCGGCAAATGATTTCCTGCATCATCAAGGAGCTCAACATGCCAAAGTATTCTGAAACCAAGTCAAGATGTTGCCAAATAAAAACATAATCAATTACATGTTTTTCCTCCAGAGGCAAAATGGGCACCTGCTTTGGAGCCGAGATACTTATCAGAAATACAGTAAACACAATTTGAGCAACTCCATAGAAGTCAGGGCAGCTAGGTGGTGCAGTGCATAGAGTACCAAGTCTGGAGTCAGGAAGATTCATCTTCAGCCTCAGACACTTACTAACTGTGTGACTCTCGATGAGTCACTTTACCCTGTGTGACTCAGTTTCTTCATCTGTAAAATAAGCTGGAGAGGGAAATGGCAAACCATTCTAGTATCTCTGCTAAGAAAGCTCCAAATGGGGTCATGAAGACTCGGCCATGAGTGAAATGACTGAATAGCAACAACATAGAAGTCAAAAGACCTCGTGGCTATACTTTCAAGGGGAGAGAGTATGGAGACAAATTTGGCGGCCTCCTTTGCTGCTCCTCCTTCCCATGGATCACAAGACCTCCTGAAGCCCAAAGTGGCTGGTCCAACATTCCTTAGTTACTCAGTCCCAGGGATAGCATCTCCCGACTCCCTGAAATCCTGCCTCCATGGATGGTGGTGGTGTTCCTGAGAGGAGGGGCTGGGACTGAGATTCTTGTCTCTCTGGTTTAGATCAAAGAATGATAGTAAACTTGGAACTCCGCAGCTGAGCTGCTAGTCCAGTGTCTCCAAAGAATGAAAGCAGAGTCAGTAGAAGCAGGATCCATCAATCAACAGGCAGCAAAGGGCAATGGGGAGAGCTTTGTATTAGCAGGGAGGACATAGATTCAAGTACCAACCTTACCACTTGCTACCTCGGTGACCTTGGGCAAATCACTTATTCTCTGTGACTCTCAGTTTCTTCTTTTGTAAAATGGAGCTGGAGTAATTGAGCCCTAAAGTCCCTTCCAGCTCTCAACCTATGGCTCTATAAGTCATTTATAGAATACCTACTATGGGGAAGGGAAAAAGCACCTATTAAATACCTACTATGTGCCAAGCACTGTGCTAAGAACATTATTTGATGTTCTTAACTCATTTGATATCATCTCATTTGATCCTCACAACAACCCTATTATGAAGCCTAGTTTATAGATGACAAAATTAAGACTCAACACAAATCAAGAGCCTTTCTCAGGGTCACAACTCTAGTAAGTGTCTGAGGAAAGACCCGAACTCAGGTCTTCCTGACTCAAGGAGATGTGGAAACTGAGTTACAGAGAGGTCATGTGATTTATCCAACATAATACAACTAGTTAGTGGCCAGAGTCAGGAGCTGAACTCATATTTATATCTCTGGACTACACATTAATGTCATTTTAAAGACCCCATGGTATCTGCCACATGACCATTGAATTCCAGGTCATGTATTCCCATTTGTCAAGGATGAATTGGGTTGGAGAGAGAAAAGATTAAGAAAGTGGAGTACCAAGTATTGCCAAGTTCTCCTGAATAAATACTTATGGTAGGTAGGTAACAAACATTTATTAAGTATCTCCAATGTGCCAGGCAGTATACATGCCATGTATACGCCCATGCCTTTGGCCATGACATCTCTGAGCTAATCCATAGTTCCAAAAAAGTGTCTTCTTGTTGGGCAAGGTAGAGCCAAAAGATTACCTAGGAGCAGTAATATTCCCTATGTCTCAGGTCCACCATCCACAATGAACACTTCTGCTCCCATGATATGAAAGGACATATGTCTTTAACAATGATCCTTATTACTTTTAACATGGGCACTTGGGCTCAGCCAAATCTTGCTTATGCTTTCAGGGTTTAGCATTGAGTGATTACATTGGGTTTCTCTTCTTTTTTACTTTCTATTTCAGAAGGCTATGGAAGCTACATTTTTTATTTGTTTGGTGGTTATGGTGGTGGTGATGGTGGTGGTGGTGGTGGTGGTGATGGTGGTGGTGGTGGTGGTGGTGGTGGTGGTGGTGGTGGTGATGGTGGTGGTGGTGATGGTGATGGTGGTGGTGGTGATGGTGGTGGTGGTGGTGGTGATGGTGGTGGTGGTGATGATGGTGGTGGTGGTGGTGATGGTGATGGTGGTGATGGTGATGGTGGTGATGGTGGTGGTGGTGGTGGTGGTGGTGGAGGTGATGGTGGTGGTGGTGGTGGTGGTGGTGGTGATGGTGGTGATGGTGATGGTGGTGATGGTGGTGGTGGTGGTGGTGTCGGGAATTCAGAAAAAGTAGGAAGCTATACATTCTCACAATCAGTCTGGTAGATACAAATATCTCTCTCTATTTCCATGCCATTGATAAGATGGAATGTACAACAGATTTGTGGTGAGGAAACTTCCCCTTTGCCATTTTGTTTTTAATTGCTGGCTTTCTGTTTGTCTGGCTGTGAGCAATGGTGATATTTATTCACCCTATTCAGTTATTAAAAGCCTTTTGATTGTGTTCAGCAGGCTTCAGCCCAACACAAAACCACTTATTAGGGCCCATACGGCCTTTTAAAAGAGTACTCCCTCCCCCACCCCCACCGCCATGAATAAACTAGTTTCCAATTGGCTAGAATTGCAATTTCGCTTTTACCAGTAATTAAGGACGAGCCATCTAGCAAACTCATTAGTTTACACCAATTACCACTGGTAGACTAACTAATGATTCTGAGGAGCAAGTTATTTATTTCTAAACTTTTGAAGCATAATTGTTGTGTAAATCGGATAGCAGCGCAAATCTCTTCCATACGTTGGAGTTGGTAATTGAGAAATAAAATGGTTACCAAATGTCGTCTTTGTCCAGTTTTGTTCTGCAGTCGGGTCTCTCCCGGGACTCTTTAAAGTATAAGGAAAAAATGATGTCAACAGCAACATACGCTGGGCCAAACTGAGCCAGGATTAATTAATAGAGATGAAGGGAAACACTAGCCCTTTCTTAACTCGGTGAGCAGCCCCCAAAGTTAGATATTGCATTGGAGATAACAGCCTACAGGACCGAGGAAGAGGGGACCAATCCAAAGACCGACTGGTCTTTATAAACCAAACCAAACCAAACTAGGAGGGCAGAGGAAGATCATTGCATCTCCAGCGTTTCCAGCGGGTCGTCTTTAAATTGGGAAACTCTCTGGAGCTTTCTCCTTTGAAGTTTAATATGTGATTCTTCACATCAATATAACATTTCTAAGTGTGTTAAACAAATTAGTCTCTGGTTACAAAAGTTTCCAGACATTTGCAAGTTGCTGTTTAACTAAATTTAATACGTGCCAGCAAAGTTGATCATGCAGTCGTTCATTTAGAAGAATGCACATTTGGAATGATTAATAAATAAGCAAGCCTCCTATTGCTTCAACCTCTGTGTTTATTTGAAGGCAATCTACTTTAAGAAGACATTAATATTCTTAGAATTATTATTAGAATAATTGCTTTTACTCTTCTCACAACGCGTATTTTTTCTCATTTCCCTTCAGCACAGACAGCTTTTCACTCAGATATAAACTTCCTATTATTATTCCCCACCTCCCCCTCCCAAAATGAAGAATAGGAATTATACACTTTTCACTAAGGAATAATTAATTTGTCTCAAGTATTAGAACAGAGAATTGTAGAGTGACTTTGAATGGTAGTCTCTGAGGAGTAGCATTGTTTGTTCTATCCAGTCTTTAATGAGCTTTAGTAAATGGCCAGGAAAAATTACCTTCTTTCTGTAATATGAGAAAAGGCAAGAATGAAGGAAGCTATAGAATCCCTAAGAGAAAATGGAACAGCCACACATGCACATGCATGTGTACATACGCACACACACAAACATATACCAGCACTCCTGTAGAGTAATGGGATACTGTTCTCTAGACTTATTTGAAGAAAGGAGATCAGGTTACTTAGTGCATTAAGGCAGAGGCATATCACTCATTTGTG
>CM053584.1:35529318-35551290 GCA_028627135.1 Pseudochirops cupreus
AGTAGTAGTAGTAGTAGTAGTAGTGGTAGTAGAAGTAATAGTAGTAGTAGTAGAAGTAGTAGTAGTAGTAGTGATAACAGCTGGCATTCATGCCACACATTAAGTTTTACAAAGCTCTTCACAAATATTATTTGGTCTTCACAACAACCCTGAGAGGCAGGTGCTAGTATCACCACTTTACAGATGAGGAAACTGAGGCAGAGAGAGGCTAAGTGACTTGCCCAGGGTCGCACAGCTAGCTAGTAAGCAGTTGAGGCCAGATTGGAGCTCAAATACTCCTGACTCCAGGGCCAGTGTTTGAACTGTAACAGCTAGCTACCTCTAAACTGATAGAACAGTAAAATACAAGCTCCTTGAGAATAGATGGGTTGGTTTTTTTTAGAGGGTTCGTTTTGTCTTTGTTAACCCAGCACACAGCACAAGAACTTGCACATAGTAGTTATTCAATCAATATACCCGCTGAAATCACATTGACAAGAAAACCAAGAGATTCATTATTCCAAGTTTCCCTAGCATTTTTTACGTCTACCAGCTCGAGTAAAGTAAAATAGTTTCTTTCATTATTCTATCATATAACATGTGAAAAGATTCATTACCTTAAAGCAGAAAAACCTCAAGCAGAGTACTAAGGAATTCTATACTATTATAGCATTAATGACATAAACATCACCCAGGGCTTGTTATTCCCTTACATCTGAAGATGTTGCTTTTTGGGATACACCTTCCTCATTGGCAAGAATCACACTTGGGGGTTTCATGGGTCATGGTGGCTCAAATAATGCAGCTTACTCTCTTTCTAGACTTTCTATGATCCAACAACATAAAGAGCAAGATGGCTGACTGGCTGGCCATTGAACAGAGTGTGATGGGTATTAATAGATTAATTCTGCTTGAGGCAAACTCTATGTCCAAACATATCTGGTATTGGGTTTTAGTCAATTAAAGGCTCAACGTGAGTCAATAGTGGGATATGGCAGCCAAAAAAAGCTAATTCAATCTTTGGGCCAAATTAAGGAAGTCAAATAAGCAGAGAGTGGTCCTTCTAGACCCTTTCCTGGTCAGGACACAGCTGGGATTTTGTGATCAGCTTTAGATGCTACAGTTGAGAAATCAAACTGATAAGGTAGAAAGCATTTAGAACAAGGGAACCAGGATGGGGAAGGACCTGATTTCCTGCTCCATGAGGATTGACTGAAAGATCTTGGAATGTTTAGGCTGGAAAAGAGAAGATTCAGAGAAGGCTCTGAATATGATCTCCAAGCACTGAAAGGGCTATCATTTGGAAGAGATGTTGGGTGTTTGTCCTTTGTTTTCAAAGAAGACCATGACATCAGGGAGATGATGACATGACTTGCGGTTGATCTTGATTTAAGTGAGGCAGGGCTGTGCAAGGTCACCACCTCACTTTCTCCTCCAGTGTCATTTGGGTCCAGTGGCCAGATATTTACCAGGACAACTGTAGATGACCCAGGATGCAATGGGAGACCCTGGCCCTTTTAGGCTAAGGTCTTTTCAGGTTCTCACTTTGAGTGAGGTAATGCCCATTCAGTAACGCCCATTTTTATCTATCACCTCGAGAAAAGTAAAATAGTGTCTTTCATTATTCTATCACATAACGTATGAAAAGATTCATTACATTAAAGTAGAAAATCCTCAGGCAGGGTACTAAGGAATTATGTACTATTATAGAAGTGAGTCAAGGGATGGCCCTTTTAATCAAAAAGAAAAAAAATCAAACTGGGAAGGGAAGAGTTGTTAAAAGTGTTCTGACTGGTCACAGAGGGCATAAGGAGAAGGGGAAGAGAATGTGTATTTCTTAAGCACTGAATATGCCAGGCACTGTGCTGAACACTCTATAAATGTTGTCTCACTTGATCCCCACAACAGCATTGTGTGATAGATGCTATTTTGATCCTCTTTTTTATAGATGGGAAAACTGGAGCTGGCAGAGGTTAAGGGGCTTGCCCAGAGTTACATAACCAGTAACTGTCTGAGGCCACATTTGAACTCAGGTCTTTCAGACTATAGGCACAACGCTATCTAAATGCACTACCCAACTGCCTCAAATGGGAGTAATGGCTGAAAGATGTTGTTCAGTCATTTCAGCTGTGTCCAACTCTTCATGACCCCATTTGGGATTTTCTTGGCAAAAATACTGGAGTGGTGTGCCATTTTTTTCTCCAGACCGTTTTACAGAGGAGGAAACTGAGGCAAACAAGGTTAAGTGACTTGCCTAGGAGCACACACTAGTAAGTGTCTCAGACTAGATTTGAATTCAGGTCTCACACTCTACCCATTGTGCAACCTAGCTGCAAAATTTCAAAGGGACAAATTTTGTTGACATGTAGAGCTATCTCTAAGTGTAATGGACTGTCTCTGGAAATGGTGGGCTCCCCCTCATCCGTAGTCTTCAAGTAGAAGCTAGATGAACACCCATCAGGTAAACTGATGTTGGGATTATTTTGGTAGCATAGATGAGAAGGCCACTTGAGATCTCCTCCAACTCTGAAATTCTGTAAGTCTGTGTTTCTATGACTTAATCCTTGATCCAACCACAGAGAAGAATATAAAAATTCAGAGTAAGCACATAGGAAGAAATAATAAAACTACACATGTGTTCCCTTTATTGTCTATTTATTTCGAAGCTAAAACTTGTTTTTTAAGAAAAATTTTACTTGTCTTTCTTTCCAAATCCTTTATCATCCAAGGATGATAGTTTGGGGACCCCACAATGAAAGCCATCTCTATGCAAAAGGAAGAGTTCAAACCCTGAACTCAAGCATCAGCATCCTCAATATTGCATTAACAAAGTTTGTTGACTGGAATTTTCATTGGAACTCGGAAGAAAATGCTCAGAAAGTAAAAAAAATAAACAGCTGAAAGGAGAGGTGAACCCAGAAGATCAAAATGAGTTCCCCTGAAAATTATAATAACAGATGCAGGTAATGGAACCAAAAAAAATTTTCAACCCAACAACAACCACCACCCTAAACTATGTGCTTCTGTTTGGCTTATGAGAACTGACAAGATTACAGCCTATGGTGGTTTGGCTGGAGAGGAGGAATTTTATCATACTAGATTAATTGAAGCCTGAGGGAGCAGGATAGCAGGAGCAAGAGCTGAACCCAGGGTTTTCCCAGAGCCCCAGCTCAAGATGGTTTGACCACCAGACCAATCTTTGAAAATTTTTCAAAATAAAATGCATATAAAAATCTTTAAAGACTGTCATTGTTATCCTAAGGAATCAAGCTCTGAATCACACCCAGGCTCAGCTAGCTCCCCATTAGAGCCGTTACAAAATTCAGAACTGCTTTACCTTTGAAATTAGATCAGATCAGACTTATTCTGACCAGAAAGAACATACATTCCATGTACCACTGCAGCTATCTTTTCAATTTCCATTTATTGCCTGTCTGGCCATTTATTCATCTAACTGGATGCATTTGTCTACCTGAAAAATCATTACCATATTTCAGTTTGTTACCCCATTAGCTTTAACACTTTAAAAACTGCTCAGAGATGACAGATGGAAGAATGGCGGAGAGGTGCCGTTTGAAATAAGCCTTTCTCTGAGTTGGATATGTGGACAATAACCAGCACCAGCTCAGCCCTTCACCCTTCTATGGGAACTGCCAAGACACAAAGAGATCACATAGACAAAAGGATTTTTTCCCCCTCCCAACTCTGGAGTGATATCTTGTTACACTAATGGTTTTTGACAGCTATCATTAAAACCTTTCATTTAGAGTTTTCTGAACTAGGAATGATGAAATCTGCTATGTTAAACCTCCATGCCACCAATGTGAAACACACCAAACTGCCCCCAAACTGAACAGTCTCTTCCTTCTCTAATTAAAAAGCGGGTCAAGCAGGGAGAAATTAAGGCAATTCCCAGACTCAGAGATGTGAGACTACTCGGTACCACCTCAGGGATTCAGATCCAGGCCCCCCAGCTACAGACTAAGAGCTTTGAACGAGGTCATAGGATGATACGATCATCGTTTTCGAGCTGGGAGTGACCTTAAAGGTTATCTAATCCAGCCCCCCTCATTTCACAGATGAGGAGACTGCTTTAAGAAGTTGAAGCTTAAGGTCGTACCAACTTCAGTACAGTCCAATGGCTGACACTATAGAAGAATGTCTCCAATCTGACTTGCCTAAATGACAAACCCAGATTACTGCAGGTAGTCTAGGAAGATTTAGTAACTTCAATTCAACAAGGCATTTATGTTCAACACGTGGTGCTAGGTGCCAGGGATATAAAACCACCTCCCAATAAGGCAATTTGACAAAAGAGGTCCAATAAAGGACTAGAAATAGAAAAGAAGGATTGGAGGAAAGTCTCGTGTAGCTTGAGGAACTTGAGTTGATTAATGGAAAAAGATGAGAATTCTAAGAGATGGGAGCGAGGAAGTAGTACTTTCCAGACATGGAAAAAATTCTCATGGAGGAAGGAGATGGGATGTCTAACTCCAGAATTAAATAGCTGTCCCCCAAGACTGAAATGTGGAGTATGTGAATAGGAATAATGTGAACCATGCCGAGTAGTTCCACATTTCCAGACTTGACATATTAGAGATGTCAAGGAGGTTGTTCCCCCCACACCTACCTCAACTTGCAGGCAAGTTGCACAGGCAAAGGGTCTCCAACTTCAAGGTACTCTGTGAGTCATGTATTTATCTTTAATAATCAGCCAGACATAGTTGGTTCAAAGCAAAGGTATTTAAATAGTATAGTAAGATTTACAGTAAAGCTTTCTTCCTCCTTAAACTCTCCCCACCCCACTTTCTGTATGACATAATATCCTGCAGACATACTTAACAAGTATCAACAACAAGATATGAGGAGACTCGATGTATGAGGAGCCCATATTAGGGGAAGATGTGTGGATGGACAACTTATACCTCTTCCACTTCAGGGGCCCTCATGTTCTCTCATGATGTGCCCATTCTGTTCCTCCCTGGGTAAGATTTCTTGGCCAGGCACATTGCCAGGCTAAGCTGCCTCTACAAGGCACATTGGTGAAAACCAGTTGGCTGTAGGCTCTGAAGCCTTTAGGTACTGACTCAGTTGAAACTCTCAGCTTAGGTACCACCAAACTCTTGGAAAGAACCAGAACTCTACTTACCCTAGGACTCATGAGAATCTCCCCAGTTCTGTTCCCTTGGGAGTTTGGCTCTAAGATTAGCACCTACCAAGCAGTAGAATCACCTTTCTAGATGCCAAGTTTTCTGTCCTCTAAACTCCCTCAGTATAGGAGATTGGAGTTTAAGAATCAAAATATTTGAATTACCTTCTCAGGATATGAAGTGCTTGACTGAGGTCACACAGACAAAGTGAAAAAGCCAGGATTCAAACCCAGATCCTCTACCACACAAATCAGCACTCTTTACTCTGACCCACATTATCTCATTCTATTGCTTGCCTCAGTTTAACCAAATGAAACAGCAGTATGTTACTGAAAGTCCCTCACACATTGTTTCATCAAAGATGCAAGAACTCATATATCCAGTGTTGCTGCTCCTTCTACACATAGCCTCTCAAAAGGCAAAATGTTCAGGAGTACAGAAATCTAAATGGTCCCACCATTTGTTCCTTATCAGCATCATGGAAGAAAAAATGTGCAAGACTTAGATAGGAATTTCTGTGATGTACTTGATATCTGCCCAAAGAGTTATCTCAAGGTTTCCTTCAATGTCAACCTCCATAGATTGCAAGGTCCTTGAGGATAACCAACTGTTTTGGGGTTTACGTGGTTTTTATTTTCCTAGATCTGTGATTTCATAGTGTAAGGAATTAGTGAAAGTCCCTACTGGCCAGCAGGTCAACAACTTATGCATATTTTACTGTCTTAGAGTTCACGGTGAGGAGAGGTTAAGTGTTTTGCTCATGGTTTACATAGCTAGAATATGTTAGAGGTATGAAGTAAGCCCTCCCCTTATCCTGACTCCAAGGCTAATCTCTGTACCACTGTCTCTCACATTGCATCACCATCACCTTCATCATCATCATCTTCATCACCACCATCATTGTCATCTTCATCATCATCATTACATGATTTATGTAGCCCTTTGAGATTTGCAAAGTGCTTTACACATGCCATCTTATTTGATCTTCATCACAATTCTCTAAGGTAGATGGTATTGTTGGGGATCCATTTTGCAGACAAGGAAATTTAGTGAATGTACCAAGCAAACCCTGAAGTTCAGCTTATTGAGTCTTGAGTGGTATGAATTTGGGATGGAATGGAATGCAATAAGCATTTGTTAGGCACATAAGCACTTTTTAGATATTATCTCATTTGACCCTCACAACAACACTGTTAGGTAGATGGTTTTATGATCCCCATTTTATAGTCAAGGCAGATAGAGGTTAAATGACTTGCCCAGGATCACACAACTAGTAACAGTCTGAGACTGCATTTGAATTCAGATCTTACTCCTGGCCCCGTGAGCTATCCATTGAGCTACCTAGTTGCCCTCTACAAATCTCCTAGGGATCTCCCTAGGCAAACTTCTGAAGATGTCAATTTGTCTTCTCCATTTCCAGTTATACCTCCTTGCTCTCCCCACCTAAACTCCCAGATTGCTAATGATTTCATTTCCACTTTGTTCTGCCAAAGAACCTTTCTTCCTCTTGAGCCTATCCACACTGGTGGTATAGTCATATAATGAGAGATTCTCAGAATTGGAGAGCCTGAGTTGAAAGGAATCTCAAAGGCCACCTATTGCTACCCCTCATCAATGAATCTTACCTACAATGTCTCTAGCAAGTGATCATTTAGCCTCCTCTTAAGCACATTCAATGATGAAGAATTCACTGCCCCCCAAGTCAGCCCCATTCCATTTTTGGACAACTCTAATTGTTGACACATTTCTTCTCTGTGGAGGCAAGCTCTCTTTCCTTGTAACTTTTACCTGTTAGTCTTAATTCTACCCTCTGAGGCTAAAGAAAACAAGTCTAATCCTTCTTCCAGATGACAACCCTTCCATTTGTGTAAATTTCCCCATTATCTTCTCTTCTCCAAACTAAACACCTCTGGTTCATTCCACTAGTTCTCAGGTGGCAGGGCTTTGAGTTCCTTCACCATCCATCTTGACCATTCTCTCCTGGATATGTACTAACTTGTCAGTCAATATCCTTATTCAAATATGGTGTCCATCCCTGGACACATTGCTATAGATGTGGTCTATTCAGTACATAATGCAGTGGGATTATCTATATAGTACTTACATACAAGATGGCTTAAGGTGAATGTCACTCTTCTGGCCACAACTGACTCATACTGAGCCCATAGTTCATTAGAATTCCTAAGATTTTTTCACATATTACATTCTTTACCCCTCTATCATGTACTTGTACAATTGTCTTTTAAACCAAGGGTAGTATTTTACATTTAACCCCATAAAATGTCATCATCTTAGCTTTGGATTACCATTCTAGTCTGGAGAGATCTCCTGGGACTCCATTTATATCATAAGACTTGTTAGCTATCTCACTCCGTTTCGTGTTATCTACAAATGTGATCACAAGCCTACCTATGCCTTCATTCGAGGCAGTGAGAAAACTGTTGAGCAGACCATGGCCAAGAAGCCATTGTGATATATTACAAAGAACCTTGGAATTAGAATATGATGACATAGATATGAATTATGGCTCCACTTCTTATTACCTCTGGGACACTGAGCAAGTCATGTCTCTTCTTAGGACTTCAGATTCTTCAGACAGATTTGATTAGGGGTTCTTAAACTGAGGCCCAGGAACCTGTTTTGATAATGTTTTGTTAGATGCATTTCAATATAATTGTCTTTTCTTATAATTCTAGATATTTTTTGTGATATATATTTATATTTTGTTTATAATATTTTAGTTTACGCATTTAAGAGAGAAAGGGTCCTTTTGTAGCCTTTACCAGTCTGTCCACATATTGATTTCTCTTGTAACCCTATGTATTTTATTTCATACATTTAAAATTATTGTTAGGGTAAAGGGTCTCTGACACAAGGTCCCTTCCAACTCCACCACTGAATGAGTCAATAACAGAGCCCTTAGACACTTTACTAAAAACCTTACTCAAGTTGGCATTAATGCATAAATTAATACTCATTCTATCCAGTCAGCCAACCACTTTCAAGCCCACCTCACTGTATCACTATCTAACCCACATCTTTGAATCTTGTCTATGAAAATATTATGAGAGATTTTGTCAAATGAACTTCTGAAATCCAGACACTGCGTCCTTAGTTTCCCCCTAAGCAATTAATCAAATACCTCTATCAAAAAAAGAAGAAATGAAGTTAGTTTGGCATGACTTATTCTTAATGAACCTATGCCATATCTTAGCGATCACCTCCTGCTTTTCCTAAGTGCTCACAAAACATCCCTTTAATAATCCATTCTGGAATTTTACCAGGGCTGGACAACAAACTCACTTGCTTAAAGTTTATATTCAACCCAATAAGCATTTATTAAGTGGCTACTAAGCACCCAGGATAGTAAGACATTGTCCTGGATGCTAAAGATAGAGATGGAAATTGACATGTAACTTCATTGATGAAGGAAGCTCCAAATGAAGAATTTTTTTCTACAAATGCAGGTCAGGACCTTCTATGCAATTTAATCATCTTCAAGAGTTGCCCAGAGGGCCTTGAGGAGTAGAATATCAGAATGAGGGGAGTTTGTGATGGATGGTCTCTACTTTCTCAGTTTAATGACTCCTTTAGATAGAGGAGGAATGGACTATACCTACATAGACTGCTGGAAGTTGAGGTTTCCTTCCTCCTGAGGCAAGGAAATATTGTATGGTTTTGAAATAGAGAAAGGACTGAAAAAGAATGGGAAAAGAGAATGAATGACACATCAAGAAGAAAGAGGAGATACAGCTGGAGAGACAGAGTGGGGCTAGAAACAGCAGGCTGGTAGGTGGCTACACAGAGAGGGAGTTGGTATGGCAGTTTGAATTGCAGCTGGAGTAGCAGTGTTTTGTTTAGTTTCTCTTAGCAGTTCACAGGAAAGAGAAGGCAAGATGAGGGTGGATGGCCAAAGGGTTATAGATTGCTCCAACTGATTGTAACCTGGACTCTTACTACTTCTCCCTCCCCCTTCTGCTGAGCATGCCTGGTACCTTTATCTAAGTATATTCCATTATTCTTTTAAAAAAAATTTTAGCATTTTTGTTTAAAGTTTTGAGTTCCAAATGCTATACATCCCTACCTCCCTTCCCTCCTCCCTCCTTGAGATGCCAAGCAATCAGATATATGCTATACATGTGAAATTATGTAAAACAATTGTGTTTTATGGAACTAGTTACTTACCAAAAAATACTTCTGTGGTTGACCCAGGCATGTGTATTTCCTTGTTCCCATTGGTTCTTGCAATGAGGTCAAGGAGATGGCTCTGGAAGCAACAATATTAGTATATTTCCTAGACCAAGACTGGAATCCCCACCCTCAGCCCAGAGGGGGAGTATCTCTCTCACTAACTAGAGGCAGAAGCACAGTCTGTTCTTGTTTCATAACTAAACTTCCAGCAGCAGAATTAATACAAACCCAAGTCTTTCAGTCTGCCCCCGTCAGAATGTTGTTTTACTGTGTCACTTGGGTGCCTGCCTCATTAAAAGCCCCAGGGCTTTGGGCCTCATTAGCCATATTTACCATTATATCAGTATCAACTTTCTTGTCATTTTTTGAAGATCAGAATCCTAGGTCAATGGAACAGATTAGGCTTGTAATATACAGAAGCAAACGAACATAGTAACCTGGTGTTTGTTAACCCAACATTCTAGTTATCTGGGGCACAAACTTGCTATTTGACAAAAACTTCTGAGAAAACTGGCAGGTAGTCTGGCACAAACTAGTCATAGACCAAAATCTCACACTGTATAACACAATAAGTTCAAAATGGGTACACGATTGAGACATAAAGAGTGATATCACAAGCAAATTAATAGAACATGGAAGAAATCATCTCTCAGATCTATGGATAGGGGAAGAGTTCATGACCAAACAAGAGACAGAGAGGTTCATAGGAAGAAAAATGGATAAGTTTGATTACATCAAATTTTAAAAGTTTTAGCATAAACAAAACCAATGCAGTCAAAGTTAAGGGAAAAAACAGAAAACTAAGGGGAAAAATCTTTGCAATGTTACTCTACTAAAGCCCTCTTCTCTCAAATATATGGGGAATTGACCCAAATTTATAAGAATAAGAGACATTACCCCATTGATAATTGGTCAAGGGATACAAACAGATGGTTTTCAGAGGAAGAAATCAAAGTTCTCAAAAGTCTTATAAAGAAATTATCTAAATCATTAAGAGATATGCAAATTAAAACAACTCTGAGGTTTCATCTCATACCCATCAGATTGCATAAGATGACAGAAAAGGAGAATAACAAATTCTTCAGGACATGTGGGTAAACAGGTACACTAATGCGCTGTTGGTGAAGCTGTGAATAGTCCAACCAATGTGGAGAACAATATGGAATTATATCTAAAAAGCTATTAAACTGTACATTTCCTTCGACCAAGCATGAACGCTAGTAGGTCCATATCCCCAAAGAGATCGAAGGAAGAGTAAAAGGCACCCATATGTGCAAAAAATATTTCTGGTATTTTTTGTGGAGACAAAGAATTGGAAATTGAGGGAATGGTCATCAATTAGGAAATGTTGGAACAAATTATGGTATATGACTGTGATGGAATACTATTATGCTATAAGAAATAATGAAAGATATATAATTGCAGAAAAATCTGGGAAGATTTAAATGAACTGATCGAAAGTGAGGTAAGCAGAACCAGGAGAACAATTTACACAGCAACAGTAACAGGGCAAAGATAATCAACTATGAAAGACTTAGTAACTGACCAACACAATGGTCCTCCATAGTTTCACAGGACTCATGATGAAATATGCTAGTCATTTCCAGATAGGGAACTGAAGACTCAGAGTGTAGACTGAAGCATTTTTTCTGTTTTTCTTCTTTTCAGAACATAGCTAATGCAGATTTTTTTTTGAATGACTTCATATTTGTAACGAGTTTTGTATTTCTTGCCTTCTTAATGGATGGATGGAGAAAGGGTCAGAGAGGGAGAGAATTTGGAACTAAAAATAATTTTAAATTGAATTAAAAAAACATAAAAGGCACAATTTTCAGAGATTACCAGTTAGTAATCACATCTCCAAGTTCTCTAGGTTTCTAGGGGTGGAGTTTATCTAGACCAACTGAATTGAATTCATTTAGGTTATTAAGATGTTCTCTTACCATGTCCTCAGTTAACTCAAGTTTCATCTCCCTGCTCACCAGTTTTGTTTTATCCTTCTCACTCCCAAGATCTTTCTTTTTGGTAGGAAAAAACCATAAGTAAAATAGTAGTTAATTTGTTCCACTTTCTTTTTTTAAATTTTATTTTTATATTGTCTTTATTTCTGAATATTTCCCCTACACAACATGCCATCCCTTGGAACAAAAAAAGAGAAAGTGAAGAAAAAGCATTTCATAAAACCTAACCAACACATCAACCAAGTCTGATGGGTAAAATATGATTCATACCTCTAGTCTTCCACCTCAACAAAGAAGGGAGGGAGTCACATTTTCTTATTCCTTCTTTGAGACAAGCTTGATCATTATAATCACAGTGATCAGTGTCTGTTTTTGTTATGTTGTTCTTTTTATAATTTGTTCCTCTTTGTCTTTGTCTGTTATCATTTTCCTGTCCCTACCAAGCAGAGATCCTATTCCTTCATTGATCTTCTTCTTGCCTCCAAAGTAGCTTTGAAAACAAATAAAGCATTAACAAAATATTCTCACATATAACCTTTGTTTTATGCACATTATGCTTGAGCTGGTAGCTGTTGTTCTCTCTTCTTCCACCATATTTATTTCTGTTAAATGCCAAAGAAATATAGAAGTGATGGTGAGGAAAGTGCTTAGATCAGTGGTGTCAAACACAAATAGAAATGGGGCCACTACACCATATGCATAGACGCCTGCTGGAGTATATTGAATTAGAAAAATACATGTTAACATTGTCTATGTTGTATTGTATTTTTGTTTATTTTGTTAAATATTTCCCAATCATGTTTTAATCTTACTCAGAACACTCAGGACTGCTGTAAGCTAGGGCATAGACATGTGTTTGACACCTCTGGCTTTGATAATGTTTAAGAAGAGGTAACTAACATATGGCCTACAGTACATGCCCGCAATACTACTGAGTGCACCTGAACTAGATTAAAATGTAATTGGGAAATATTTAATGAAAAAACAAAAATGCAGTAAGACATAGATAGCATTATGCTTTAAAACTAAGTCAATGTTCAGCCTGCAAGGATCCTTACTCATAGGTTAAGACGTCATTTCTATTTGAGCTTGACACCACTGATATAAAGGACCAAATTGGAAGGCCATGAGAATCTATGAGTTCCAGAGGAATCTCAGTGAGCAGAGCTTTGTGTATCTCTCTTACATACACATTGAATTTGGTGAAGATTATGTGGGATTGAGGTGACCAGGAGTCAAGGGAATTATATATTGTGATGGGATTAGTCATATCCCCTAGAGCAGGATCTGGCAAAGGCAACCAGGAACAGTCCACATCCTCTCTTCACGTTTAGCTGGTAGCTAGTGGCTAGCATGGTAGGTCCTGTTGGCTCATGCACAGTAGAAGTTAGCTGGCACACCTCAAGTTTGGAGTGCTACCTGGTAGTTCAGGACAATATTATTCTAAGCAGCCATTCCCAGTCTCTTCCCTCTAAGGTCAATGTAAACCAAAGCCTCTTGTACCACTAAGCCTACCTTTAAGGATGCATTGTAGAATTTTCTTTCTTTCCCATAATCAAAATGTCATTCAATTCAATCAAATAAATGTGTGTTAAACACTACTACATTCAAGGTGACTTGTGCTAGGCATTGAGGACATGATAACAAATACAAAATAGCCCTTCCTCCCAAAGAGTTTACATTTAACTATAGGGAAAACTGGAAGAATAATGTCAACAGAAATGGGGAAATTTGGAAGCTAGGTGGTTTGGGGAAAGAATGGGTTCCTTTTTTACACATGCTAACATATTTGGACATGCTAACTTTCCAACAGAAGAATTAATACAAACCTGGGTCTTATATGACCAGCAAGCTATTGATTATTTGGGATCCAAACCCAGGAAATATATATAGACTTGGGAGTCATCAGCAATCTGCCACTGCCGCCGCCACCACCACCCTACCACCCCCAGAAACACATTCACACAGTTAGTTACTCTGATGATACAATCAATGCTAGTGTCATAACGTGTCAATAGCACTAATGAGAGCTTTTTATTCACCTTTCAAGAAACATGTCTGAATTTCAAAAGAAGATCTAATGGTGGTACCTTAATCCAAAGGAGCACTTCTGTGAGTAAATGTGTTGAATTGGAAAATGTGGGGGGAAAAAAAGGCCCATGTTTGGATATCACTTTTGACATTTACTAACTCTAGGACAAGGGTCAAGTCACTAACTTACCTGAGACTCAATCTGCTTATCTGTAAAATGAAAATGATAAAGATATCTACCTCACAGGGTTATCGTGAGCCTCAAATGAGATATTTTTAAACTTTTGCATACATTAAAGTACTATCAAGATGTCAGCTATTTTATTCTAATTGTGGGCATTTCCAAAAAGGTAACAGAACACCGTCAGAGGACATCATAGAATCATAAGATTTTGGACTTGGAAAGGAATTGTACAGAAGGATGTAGCCATCTTGTCCAATCCATACCCATAAGATTATCGCCACTATAACACACCCAGAAGTGGTCATCTCCAGCCTTTGCTTGAATGTCTCCAAGGAGGGCAAATCCATGAGGCCCACCAGGAACTCACCACTTGTTTTCCCTCATACCAAACCAAAATATGTCTCTGCAATTTCTCTTCGTTGTTCCTGGTTTTGCCTTCTGGGGCCTAACAGAATATGTTGATATGAATGAAGACACTGTGTTTAATGCTTGGCATACAAAAAGAAACGCAGATATTACCTGCTCTCAGGGACCTCAGATTCTACAGGAAGAGACTACATACAGGAGGTTTCATACTCATCAGATGGAAAAGTTTCATGATTCTTAGGGCGCAGTGGCATAGGGGAAAGTAATGTGTCTTCCTTATTGTCATTTCCACTGATAAAATCCTGTATTTTCCAGATGTTAAACCACTTGACAGGGGCAAGGACTTTGATGGTGATAACTTTTTTTCCCCTGGTCTTTAGTAGCTGGGGACCTTTATGTTCAAGTTGCCTAAATGTATATAGCTTGTAATTTATGGATCGTGAGGCATTTAAGAAGTAAGTATTACTGTCCAGCCTGTGATAATGTTCCCAGAGAGAACCTAAGGACTTTCTTCGACATTCCTTCTCAAGCTCCTTGAAGAGATTTTAGAAAATAAAGTAGCTTGTCCCTTTTTCTTTATTTTAGTTTGGGTTTTTTTTGTACTTGACAGCTCTAATAACTCAACTGAAAACAACATGAGACTAACAACTTTAGAATTTTTGATAGATAAAATGTTAATTTCATCATAACCTTTTTCTTATAATTCTGATAGAAAAAATCATTTTTAAGTGGTATTTGCTTCTCTTGGGCTCTTCCCACAGACCATAACTCACATAAAACAGACAGTAAGCATTCAAAAGGAACTCCATATTGTCCTGTTCTTGTCCATGTTGCTGCATGTTGCATAAGGGAAGACAGAAGCCAGGTTACCTATCAAATGTTCTGCTTTTAGGTCCCCGAGTTATATTCTTCCTCTAGTAAGGCATCTATCTACAGAGACTGTTGAAGAATGCATGCATATTACTCTGGCTGCATATCTCTGGGAAAGGACAACAGAAAGCATTTTATTCATTTCAAGGAAGCTTGGGGTGAAATCAAAAAGCATTTACAACAGGAGTCTGATGACTCAACTGCTAAAAATCATCCCTGGGACAATGCTTTTAATTTCATATTTTTAAGGCAGCAACATCTTTATCTCTATTTTGCAAAATGATTCAGAGCTATATTCCAGAATCTCCCCAGAGAACATCCAACTTACCATCAGCCATATATGTATAGTTGCAGTTTGGACTGTGTGCCTCAGAGTAGATTGTATCATCATTACCAAGAAGTAGCTTTATGCGAATTGGCTATAGACAGATGGAATATCATTATTTTTCTACAGGCCATTTGAGCAACCTGATTGCTGAACTTGGAGACCATCTGGGGCTAAGTTGTCTGATTCTGACCAGACACTCAAGGGTATTGTGAAGGTGGAATCACTCCTTCCAGGGTGCTTTCCCTGCAGCCAGGCAGAGCAGAAGAGAATGGGATCAGTACGTAAACCAGTATCTATCATGGGCAGAAAAATCCACTGATTTCAACAGATTTCATCACTAGGATCATGGAATCTTTCATTTAGAGCTGGAAAGGCCCTCAGTGGCCATCTACTTCAGCCTTCTCATTTTATAAATGGGAAATCCAAGGCTGAGACGGGTAAAGTGATCTGTCCAAAGTCACCCAAAGTAGTAAATGTCAGGAGTCAGGATTTGAACCCGACGTCCTGTGACTCCAACCTTAGTACCCTACCACATGACTTTTCTTTGTAAGTAACTAACAAATGAATAATAACAGTAACAATAATAATACATCATATTTATATAGCCCTTTCAGATTTGCAAAGTACCTTACATATATTATCTTGATCAAGTTTTACAGTAACCCTATGTATATGTGTTATGATTATTCCCATTTTATCAGCAAGGAAAGTAAGGCTCTGAGAAATCATATAAATGACCCAAGGTTACATGGTGACTGAAGCAGGATTCAAATCCAGGTCTTCCTGACTCCAACACTCTATCCAACATAATATGAGGTCTCTGAAATAACAAAGTGCAAGAAAAAAGGGCTGGTTTTGAAGTAGTCAAAGGACTTCGATTTAAGTCCTGGTATAGTCACCTGTGTGACTTTGGGCAGCTCCTTCACTCTTCAAGTCTCAATTTCCTCATCTATAAAATTAAAGAATTTGATTAGGTGGATCTCCATTTCTATGTCTATGATCTTCATCCAGCCTATGTTGGCTTCAGATCCATCCTATAACCTTTCCAATGATAGGTCTTTCTTTGCATAAATTCTTTGGCTTAAGATTTCTGATGATGGGAAATTTACTACCCCATGAAGCAGTTCATTCACCTTTCATCTAGTTCCAATGCTAAAATTTTCTTTTCTATTTCCTTTCATTGAGTCAAAATCTGCCTTTCTGACATATTTTCCCATTGCTCCTACTTCCTTTGGTCAAGGAGAACAGTGTAATCTCTCTTCTACATGTCAGCCCTTCAAATACTTGACGACACCTATCAGATTCTCTTTCTGGCACCTCTCTCTACTCCTCCTTCCCCAACTATCTTTTAGCCAGATTAAATGTCCTTGATTTCTTCAACCAATCTTGTTATGATATAGCTTCCAATTTTTTCACCAAGCTGGTCACCCTTCTCTGGACATGCGCCGTTTTGCTAATGTCATTCTAAAAATGTGGTGCCCCAAACTGAACACAAAATTCCAGATTCAGCCTAACTTGTGCAGAGTACCACAGGACTATCACTTCTCTTAATCTGGACACTACTCCTTATTTATTGCAACCCAACGTTTCATTAGCTCTTTTGGCCACCATGTCATGCTATCAACTTGTATCAAGTTCATAGTCCCCTGCATTATTATGTGATTTTTTTTTTTATAAGAAATTTTGTTAAGGCATTACCCCCATACTGTATTTTTGCTATTATTTTTCTAAACCAAATTGTTTCCAATTTAATATAGAGCAGAAGGGGTGAATGGGACAAGGTCTATGCCACATCGTTGAAATCACAGATAAGTCAAAGTATCAGGTTAAATTAATGGCATTTTGCTCATCATTTCATCTGATTGATATGTTCTCATTCTATTATGCTCATTATTTCATAACACCTATTCCTTCTGCCTCCCAAACTTGTAATAGCCCAGTACTGTTGTGTTCTACAAACTGAGATTCAAGAGCTAGCCCATGTGGTTACTCCTTTAATAAGTGCATAATAAGTATCTGTGATCGTGTTCATGGGGGTCCTCCCTCTAGTGAACTAGACCAGAGATATAAAACATATGTGTCCTGCAGGCCACATCTGACCCACATACTCCCTAGGATGGACCAGACCAGGTTAAAATGTAATTACAAAATATCTAGCAAAATAAATCAAAATACAATAATATTAAAATGTAGTTTTCTAAGTAAAAATGCAGCCAACAATGATTTTTATGTGGCCCCAATTTCTATCTGAGTTTGACATCACTGATTTAGACCATACCCATTCATATCTGCCTCTCCTCTTTGGGTTTCTTGGCTGTATGCTCCCATAATGTAATGGACAGGTGAAAAAACTACATGACTTTTAATATTATATAATTCTTAATATCCTTTGCCCCTTTTTCCTACTACTCTGTCACTCTCTCCACAGAAATGGAAATGGGCTGTCTGAGATAGAGGACCTTTGTTTTAGGGGCTGCCATGACCATGTGGCTATATGGGCCTTTCAAAGTGATAGCACTGCTTACGCTATTAACTTGCATGTTAAACAATGCCAAATTCCTAGAAACTAGTCAGCAGGGAAATCTTTCTCATTGGCAATAAAAAGTTCCCATGAGGATCTCCTGATTCTTTTTTTAAAATCTCATTTGATTTTTTTTTTGTTTTTTTTTATATCACCTCCCCACTTCCTCAAGCCATATTACATTATTTTGAGCACTCTGGGCAAACTCATATATGAATTAAAGATGAAAGGCCCTGTGAGCTATTTCCCAAGTTATTGTACACCCGTGACTTCATATATATTCATATTTTTATATACATATATACATACGTAATTTTATTGGTATCTTTTGTTTTTAAATCACCTGCATTTCTGAATATATCTCTCTCTACTCCCCTATCCTGAGATCTATCCTTTGTAAGAAAGAATAAAAAAGAAAGAGGAAGAAAATCAGCAGCACCAACTAACACATAAACATGTCTGATATACGTATAACACTTACTCTCATAGTTCCAACCTTGGTGCTTCCACTTTCCTTCATGCTCAAGTTTGGTCATTTTAATTGCATAGCATTTAGTGATTGTTGTTGTTTTTCTTTCCACTTATTCCGTTGTTCTTATTCTGTGTATGGTGCTCTTGATTCTGCTTATTTAACTCTTCATCAGTTCATATTATCCATCCCATGATTCTCTGCAGTCATCGTATTCATCACTTCTTAAAGCTCAGTAATGTTCCATCACAGTCATATACCACGACCTGTTTAGCCGTTCTTCTCCCCAATTAATGAAATTCCAAACTGTTGATGTAAAGACATTTAAATTAATAAGGCTTTATTAGCATCAATTTACCTCACACATTGTTCCATGGGTTAAAGCCCCTGTGGGGAATTAAAATCAGACAAAGACCAGTTCAGGAAACTGTTCTCCAAGGCATAACATGAAACCATAAAAAAGGACAATGTTATGTTTAAATAACAACTTGGTTGTGAAGGCACAAAGTTTGAGGCCCAAATAATGAATTGATTTGTGGGTTTCTGTCATGCCTATCACAACAGGTTCTCAGCCTGCCGTGTTTTATAGAATCACAGTCACAGCACATATAGATTTAGAATATGCTGCCATAGAGTGACAACATGCCCTAGAGTGCTCATTCAGTTTTCTCTATCCATATTTATATCTATCTATCCATCCTTCCAAAAAATCCAACAAACATTTATTAAGCATCTGTTATGCCAGGCTAAGTTCTGGGAATACAACTAATAAAAAGAAACAGTCTCCACCCTCAAGAAGCTTATCATCTAACGGGAGGAATTAGCACACAAAGGAACTGAAGGGAGGAGCTCATGCAGAAGCTGAGTGGGGGAGCAGGTGTCTTGTCCTGAGGAGCTGAAACCAGGCAGAGCAGCAGATACAAAGTGGAATGTGCTGAGAGCCCAGTTTCTGCATTCCATAAGCGAAGGCACTGGGAGGAGATTGGAACACCACCCTCCAGCCTGTCGGTCAAAGAGGAGAGGAAGCTGAGGGAAGCCTTGTCAATCAAGGCTTGAGCTAGCAGCAGCAAGGTTGTGAGTTTAGAAGTGATGAGCTTATGCTGGGGCAAGGGGGGCATCTCATTCTCTTAAGTTGAAACCAGGCAAGGCAGATAGAAAGTACATATACACACATATATGTATGTGCATGGGGCATATATGTACTAGGTGGCCAGAGTACTGGATCTGGAGTCAAAAAGACTCATCTTCTTGAGTTTAAATCTGGCCTCAGATACTTATTAGCTGTGTGACCCTGGGAAAGTCACTTAACCTTGAAAAACCTCAGTTTCCTCATCTATAAAATGAACTGGAGAAGGAAACAGCAAACCACTCCAATATCTTTGCCAAGAAAACCCTCTCTAACACACACACAATGTATGTATGTGGGTCTCTCCATTTCTCTCTGTGTCTGTCTGTCTGTCTGTCTGTCTCTCTCTCTCTCACACACACACACACACACACACACACACACACACACACACACACACACACGATGTATTTGTGTGGGTGTCTCTGTCCTCTCTCTCTCTCTCTCTCTCTCTCTGTCTTCTCTCTCTCTCTCCCTCCCTCCCTGCCTCCTCTGTCTCTCTCTCTCTCTGTCTCTCTCTCCCTCTTTCTCTCTCTGTCTCTCTCTGTCTTCTCTCTCTTTCACACATACACACACACACACACACACACACACACACACACACGCATACCATGTTTGCTTTTCCCTCCAAAATTTCCAGCAAATTTCTCCTTGCAAAAAAAAGGCTGTTGACTGAATATCACAGTGGCTGAAATTCTCTTTCTATTAACCATAAATTCCTATACATGAACAAGAAAGGGGAAATCCTTCTTGAAGTACTTGAGCTATGATTCAAAATAGGGTCAGAGCTGGGAGGGAGAGTGGTAGACCTGAAATCTTGTGAGCTCCCACCTAAATGAAGCCCCAGGAGCAATCATCTCTGATAGTGAAGAGGCCTCAGTTTGTCTGAGGTGACTCCCAGCTGGGATGTCATCATACGCTATTGGCACCAATCATGTCTTCCTCTCTTCTTTCACATTGGCCTGCCCCACACACCTCATCTTCCACAAACTGCTTCCTTAAGGAAAGGAGTTGAGAAGGTCCCACATGCTCACACACAAGCTTTTAGCCAGGCCTCCTCTCTTCTTTCAACCTATCTGGCAGCCATAGTCAGGTTTTAGCTGGTGCCCAGCCAGGGTCAAAGACTTCATTACCATTGGAATGGGGGTGGAAAGGGGGGGGTCCTCAGCTTCCCCTTTTTGTCTCCGGAGCAGAACATCCACTTCAAAAGAGCAAAGACAGAGCCTTCCCAGTAATGCCAGTGATAAAAGTCAGAACAATTAGAGAGCACCATTTCAAAAACAAACAGACACTGGAGTATTTTGCAAGTGAAAATGGTATCATGCTATTGGCTCCATGTAATGCAGCCTACCTTCCAAGTTTGGGGATTCACTATACCAAGGCAAATGATTCATTAGAAAGCCGGAAAATTGGGAGTTGTTGGGTTTTTTTAAAATCGCACATGATTCTTCCCTAAAGTATTTGTACTACAAGCCACACAGATGAAGTCAATGCAGAACAGCTGACAAGGCAGACTCAATGATCAGAGAACTTGCCTCTCATGGTTACTGCCCAGATGACCTTGGCTTCTCTGGGCCTTAGTTTCATCACCTATAAAACGAGAAGGTTGAACTAAAATGCTTCCAAAGTCCTTTCCATATCTATAGCTATGATTCTATGTCTTGGGATCAATCCCACTTCTGATGGTTCCTATGTCAGGTAAATCATTTCACTTCCCCAGGTCTCAATTTCCTCAACTAGAAAATGAGAGGGTTGAATGAGATGGCCTCTGAGGTCCTTTTTGGTGATCTCAGATCCTATGATGAAGATCTATGATCTTAAGAACCCTTACTCAGTATTATTCTCCATATTTTAACTAGATTTTTTTTTTCCTATTCCCAGTGCCTAGCACAATGGTTAGCACATAGGTGTTTAATAAATGCTCATTGAATGTATGATACCCCTGCAAGGAATAGAAAGGAGGCATTTTTTAGGAGAAACATCACATTTTGGAGATCTGTGAGCACTGAATGCTTCTGCCTTGAAATTCAGGTGTCTCTTAATACAACACAGGTGTCTTCCCCTGCCGCTGCTGGGTGCCTGCCTCCCTCCTCCTCATGTCCTTGAGCAGCCACTCAGGTTGGGAGAGTAATCTGGCTACTCTCTGGCAACGGGCACAATTGTGTTGGTCAAGGCCTCAGTTCTCGACAAAGAAAACATTCCTCTAACTCAACCTGAGTAATCCTTAATGAGTGCTTGTATCTTGTGATAAATTTCATAATTATTCAGCCCCTACCACTAACACCGAAATTCATCAGTCAAAGCAAATTAGCCGAGATTCATTAAAATAAGACATGTAGTAGGCACATGTACTTTATTAGCCTCTTACACCAATAGTTTTAATTAGGTACATATTTCACAGCTCTCCAGCTACTCTAGTGAAGGGCTGCCTTTATCTCCTTTATTTACAGTAACAAGCTATCAAACAAACAGCACCATAATTAAACTTGGATACCAAAAAAAGTGTTTTTTTATTAATGGCAGGCTATTCAAGACTCTGTTTTCTGAAACCTGCACTAGACAGAGATTTTCATTAATTAAGTAGTATTCAATTACAGAGAAAAAATGATGAGGCCGGAGTGGGGGCATCTTGGAGTCACAAGTGATACTGCAGCCTTCCCAAGCTAGGATTTCCTCTGTCTCACCTTCAGCATGGGGAGAAAGAAAAAAGAAAGGGGAAAAAAAACCCTCTTCATCAGATATTTTAGTGATGAGAAAAGTGATTAAAATCCAGCACATTTTTAAATTATTAATAAG
>CM053584.1:35551790-35574592 GCA_028627135.1 Pseudochirops cupreus
TCATGAAATTCCCAATTATACATAATCATGACTTATTCCTGACCATTGTGTATATATACATACCCATATACATATTGATGTATACCTCCCAATGGAATGATTCTCTTTCCCTTTCTCTGAATATTCCCATTGGGATGTTGATATATGTGTGTGCATGTATAAGCATTCAATGACTAGTGAATAGAGTGTATACTGGTCTTAGAGTCTAGAATATCTCTTGCCTAGGACTTGTATTGACTGTACAACTCTAGGCAAGTCACTTAACCTGTTTCCTCATCAATAAAATAAGGATAACTATAGTGCCTACCTCCCAAGGAGGTTCTGAGGCTCATATCAGATAATGTATATAGAGTGCTTTGCAATCTTTAGATAATGTATATAGAGTGTTTTGCAATCCTTAAATCTCTACAAAAATATTACTATTTTAATTTATTATTTCTCAGAATTCCTGAGGAGGTAAGTGGGAATACTAGACATGACCAAAACAAAAGCAGACATTTATAAAGTTTCTCATGAACTGGATCTTATTTGAGCCTCATAGCAACTCTATGAGGTAGAGACTGCTGGCTTTATTATTGCTATTTTAGAGCTGAGGAAACTGAGGTTTTGAAGGGTTGAGTAATCAACAGTCACTGATCCTTGAAGCCCAGCAGAGAAGGACAGTAGAACTTCAGGAGGGCTCCCTTAAAGAAGGGAGAGAAAGATTTCCAGGGCCAGGAAAGGGAGACACTTTGTCACTGAGGTTTTCTACATAGCTGCCTCTCTCTGGGTACTTTGTTTGAGTCCACTCTTGGTAGAAACCTTGTGTGTTTAAGGAGGAAGTTACACCTCTAGTTTGGGGAGGGTGGATGTTTTGTTTTTCGCTATGCCTTTTCAGCAAATCACTTTTCTAAAAGCCAAAGGAAATCAAATGGTCAATTTTTAATAAGGAGTACACTGGGTCGGGATTTATAAGCAACAATAGTAGAAATCTAGTCCTTCTGGGACACCCCTAGAACTCTTGGGGGAGAAGTGAAGTTGCAGCTATGCCCTTAGGGAACCCCAAAGTGCTTTGCAAATGCTCATTGGGGGAGTAACCATATAGGGAAAGTTACATGGAATGATAACTTAAAATATGTTTTTTAATTGAGTTAACATCCTACAGGAGGATGTTATTAGGGGAAAATCTTCCATTTTCTTCCTATTCCACTCTCACTCTATGAATGAACCCATTCAAAAGTCACAAAACAAAGGTAGTCTATGTAACTGACTACACCCCATACATGCTCCATGATCTGTAGTGCTCGGGAAGGAGTGCTGGATTTGGAATCTGAGGACTTACTTTCTCTGAGCCTTAGTTTCCTCATCTATAAAATGAGCTTAAACTTAATATCCTTCTAAGGTCCATTCCAGTTCTAAGTCTGTGATCCTACAACCACAGTTCAAATCTCATCTCTGTCACTAAGGACATGAACAATATTGTGCAAATCTCTTAGATTCACTGGGTCTCAGTTTCCTTGCTTTGCAAACTTTAAAGCATCTTATAAACATTTGCTAATATTATAAAAACAAGAGGATTGGATTAAATGACCAGCTCTAAATCTTTTGATTTCCTTGGTAGCAGCCTTACACTGGGAACTTAAAATTCTAATACTTAGTACATGTAGTTCATAGTGTATAATAAATGCATGTTGACTGACTGATTAGAGAGTTGCTTAGGCTCAAGCAAGTTAAGGGACTCATTTAGGGTCATAGAGTTAATATCAGGGACAGTACAGGAATACAGGAACCCCCATCTCCAAATTCAGCACTCTCTACTATGTTATTTTGCCTATCATCTATCTATCTACCTATCTATCCATCTATCTATCTATCTATCTATCCATCCATCCATCTACCTGTCTATCTATATCTATCTGTCTGTCTATCTATCTGTCTGTCTGTCCGTCCGTCTGTCTGTCTGTCTATCTATCTATCTGCCTATCATCTATCTATCTGTCCGTCCATCTGTCCGTCCATCCGTCTGTCTGTCTGTCTGTCTGTCATCTATCTATCTGTTTATCTACAAGTATTTCTTACACATATTGTTATAAGAAATTTGTTTTTATTTTCTTTTTTGTTCAATGAGGTGGAAGGTGGGAGAGAATATTTTTAAATTTAATTTTTAAAAATAGATTGCTGTAAATGTGAAATGTTGCTCATACTTTCAGTTGAAGCCACTGTGTTACTGGTTTTACTTAATTGTTTTACTCTGTTACGAGAGACTCTCTTGGACTGGAGGTAATCTGTAAAATAAATAAAGTGCCTACCATGTGCCATGAGCTGTGCTAAGTGATTGAGAATACTAAGGAAAAGAAAGGGAAGGGAAAGGGAAAGGGAAAGGGGAAGGAGAGGGAGAGGAAGGAGGGGAAGGGGAAAGGGAGGGGAGGGGAGTAGAAAGGAGGGGAGGGGAGGAGGATGGGGAGGGAAGTGGAGGAAAGGGAAAGAAAGGAAAGGAAAGGAAAGGAAAGGAAAGGAAGGAGGGAGGAAGGAAGAGAGAAAGGAGTCCCTGTTCTCTTATCTCCTTTCTTCCTACTTTCCCTTCTTTCCTCTCTCTCTCCCTCCCTCTATAATTATCCTCTGAAATCCTACTCCAGTGCTTCCTTCTGCCTTGATTCTCGAAAGATTACGCCAATGAAGAAAAAGCTTTGACAGGATTTAATAGGCTTGAAACAGTTTGAGTCTGAGCCTGGTGGCAAACTCTATACCTGTTGTCTGAGGACCAACCTAGATGTGTTTAGAAAGGTTTACCACAAAGTTAGCTGGGAGATAATGGTGTTTTCTTTTGAGTTATGACTATTCTTGGACATGACTCTCCTTTTCCTCAGTTATACATATGTGTATTTGTGGGGAGAAAAGGGTTTCTCATCTGCAACGTTAGACAGTCTTGATGGAATCCCAAGTCCTTGAAGTGTATGTGTAGTGTAGTATGTGTATACATGGTCATGTGTATATAGGATATATACAGGAATACTTTTGTTGTTCTTTTGCTGTTTCAGTTGTGTCCGACTCCATGACTAATTTGGGACTTTACTTGGAAAAGATACTGGAGTGGTTTGGCATTTCCTTCTCCAACTCAATTTACAGATGAGGAAACTGAGGCAAACAGGGTTAAGTGACCAGCCCAGGGTCATCTAGCTGGTAAATGTCTAAGGCCAGATGGTCATAAAGATCAAAATAGCAACAACGGGACTTGAGCCCCGTTCCTCTAAGGACCAGACTCTGGGTGCTCTAAATGCTTAGAAAAAATTTGTTGGATTTGAAATATCTAAAGTATCTTATTTTCTTTCCTAGTCTCTAGTTTTAGATTAAAAGTCTTGAAATCAAGAATCAAAACTAGAAACAGCTTACATTTATATAGTGAATTAGGATTTGCAAAGTGCTTTAGATTCATGATCTCATTTGAATTTCATAGCAATGCTATGAGGTAGGTGTTATTTTTTCTTTCCCTCTTTTACAGATGAGGAAACTGAGGCCCAGAGTATAAGTCATTTGTCCAGGATCACACAGCTAGTAAGTGTCAAAGACAGGATTTAAACCTGGGGCTTTCTGAATCTATCTCCTATCCATTATGCCAGTAGTTTCAAACTCAAATAGACATTTTGTTGTTGTTCACTCAGGTCCAATTCTTTGTGACCTCCCCCACTTTGGGTTTTCTTAACAAAGATACTAGAGCAGTTTGCCATTTCTTTTTCCAACTCATTTTACAGATGAGGAATTGAGGCAAAGAGTTAAGTGACTTGCCCAGGGTCACACAGACATTAAGTGTCTGAGGCCAGATTTGAACTCATGAAGATGACTTTTCCTGATTCCAAGTTTAGTGCTCTACATGTGGAACCACTAATCTGTACACAAAGATCCTTGCAGACTTCATATTGACTTATCTATGTTTTATTGTATTTTTGTTTATTTTGTTAAGTATTCCCCAATTACATTTTAATCTGGTTCAAGCATACCCGAGAGTGGAGTGTTGGGCCTCATTAAGACCTGCAAAGCATGTGTTTGATACCACTGCACTATAAAAATCAGTGACTTCTAAAGCTAGCCAAGACATGGACCTATTAAGATCAGAATATCCTAAGTGAAGAGTGCCAATATTCTTCATTTGTTCTTATAGCAGAGTATTTCCAGCAAAACCTATTTATGCTGTGGTATAACGCAATGAGCAATGCTAATTCTGAACCACAAGCACACAAGAGAATCCCAGGAATTCTCACTACAAAATCTCTGGCTAGTGGTCATGATTCATCCTCATCCTTGAGTCTTCCAGTCATGGGGGTCCTGAGGCAGTCCATTCTATTTTTGGACAGCTCCCAGAAGTATTGGGAAATGTTTCCTTATATGGAGCTGAAATCTGCCTTTCTGAAATTTTCTCCCAGTATTGTAGAACAAGTCTAATCCATTTGGCAATGATGGGCCTTCAAATACTTGCAGACAGAAAATTACATCTCTCTTAAACTTTCTTTTTCTCCAAATTAAACCTCTCTAGTTCCCTCAACTGATTCTCCTAAGGAATGGTTTTAAGTCTTCTCACCCCTAGTTGCCTTCTCTTGGACGAGTTCTAGTTTGTCAATGCTTAGAACTGAACCCAAAACTCCAGTTGTGCTTTCAACATGGCAGCACAGAAGGAGTGAAGGACTAGAAGATGAGACACCGGTTCTAGCTCTACCACCATTTTGTGACTTGAGCAAGTCACTTCATTACTCTGAGACTCAGTTTCCTAATCTTCAAAATGAGAAGTCTGGAGTAGGTGATCACTGAAGTGCCTCTGAGTTCTAGAATTCTCTCCTCTTCTCTTCTCTTCTCTTCTCTTCTCTTCTCTTCTCTTTTCTCTTCCCTCTTTTCCCCTCTCTTCTCTTTCCTCTCTTCTCTCCTCTCCTCTCCCCTCTCCTCTTTCTTCTCCTCTCTTCTCTTCTCTCCTGTCCTCTTCTCTTCTCTCTCTTCTCCTCTCCTCTCTTCCACAATCTTCCCCTCTTTCCTTTCTTTCTTCTTTCTGTAACCAGTGAAAAAGTTGAATGGGTTGGAGGAATAGAATAAGGAATGTTATAAAGTCAATGTATGAGTGGAAAGGGAAATGGACTGGCCAGAGCAAGAGATAACCAATGGACAACATATAAGCTACAATGATACCCCACTGATATCAAGAAAAATTGATGAAAGTCCCCAGCATGTTGGGTAGACACCCTAAAGCAAATTTAGGAGTGGAGATGAATAAGAATTGCACAAAGATTACGGGAGGGCAGAGAACTTCAAGTAGCATTATTGGAGGTAATGAATTCATTGATGAAAAATCATAGATGCTAGCAGATAGATAAATAGATAGATAGATAGATAGATAGATAGATAGATAGATAGATAAATAGATAGATAGATATCTGGATGGATAGAAATGACTTGCCCAAGGTTTTCTGGATTTCAAACCCAGCCATCTAGCCCACAATATATAATACACTGCCTCTCTAGAGTGGAGGTACTCTCTCTTGTCTCACATGTTGCTGTTCTAACTTCCTCAGCCCTGGTAGATTACTAAGGTTCCAGCATTTAAACGTCTATCTAGCTACACACACACATACACACACACACACACACGCATATGTACAGTATCCCAAAAGTCTTATGCTACAAACTTAGCAAAAATCATTTGAAAGTTTAATTACTTAAATTTCTTTCATACTTATTTAGTTTTTGAATTTTCAATAATAAATTTTTAATTTTAATAAGACATACCATCCTGTCATTATGCATTGCTCATGAGAGAGTCTCTGGAAGACACTTTTTCAGACCCATGGATCAGTAGAGGAGGGCCCCTTGCTTAGCCACATTGGTCACCTCTCTGATCTCTCTCCATTAGAATTTCTGTGGGGATCACACCAGAACTATCTTGTATACATCAAAACCTCATTCTTTGGATGGTCTTGAGGCTCAGATTACAAAAGCAATCCTCTCAATCACTGAGTAAAGACTGATGAAAGTTCAAAAAGCAGCTAGAATGACATACAGTACAAGATTATGGTTATGCTGAATTTTAATAAGAAATATCAATATCTTAAATATTGAAATAATAAACCTTTCAAATGTTGTTCTTGTAAGTTTGTAGAATTTATACTTCTGAAGTTATTAAAACTTTACTTAGACTTTTGGGATGCCCTTTATATGAATCAATCAAATGAAATAAATTATAAGGTACTTCACAAGTCTTGAAGCACTATATAATGGTTGCTGTTGTTATTATAATTAATAGTAATATTATGTATTTCTCTACTCTATAGAAATGCTGAGTCTATAATCAAAATTAAAGTCCATTAGCATTTTCAAATAGGTAAAGCCAACCACAATGAGCTCAATAAGGGAACAGTAGCTTTTTAAAAAGCTCTTCTTTTCTAGTTAATTACCCTCAGATTGTGACTTTCTCATTGACAGTAGATATAATGAAAGAGATTTTTCAGGCTCATAAGTACATTCTAAAATCAAAGATGACAAAACCTAATCCTAGTTTTTAAAAAAAACCAACAAAAAACAAAAACTCTTCCAAGACCAGCATGTTCCAGGAAAATGTTTTATAGAAATAATAGCCGTTCACATGGATAGAGCTATTAGATATTATTATTAGATTATTGCAAAGAATTTTGTATATACAATATCATTTGCTCTTCACAACTACCCTGTGAAGTGGGTAGTCCAGGGATTATTATCCTCATTTTATAGATAAGGAAACTGATGCTCAGAAATATTAAATGACTGGCCCAAGGTTTTCTGGACTCCAAACCTAGCTGCCTTGGCCACTGTCTACAGAAAGGTGCATCTGCAGAGAGAAAATACTCCCTCCTGTCTCATACGTTGCTGCTTTTCACCTCCCTCAGCCTTAGTAGATGACCGGTTTGCCAAGTCCTGGGACTTAAAAGGAACAGAGGAGGGGAAGGGACCAAGAAGGAAGTGATGGACGGGAAGGAGGAAAATCAAGTTTTATTATGTTTTGTATTGCTAGTAGATGCCACTATTATGTTGTATGTTTTGATGGTATTTTTCCTTAAGTGAATATCATCTCTAGATGAGCTCAACGGAATATCTTAATTATCATTCCACTGTTAATATCATCAGTATAGGTGTTAAAGACACACAATCAAATGTGAAGCATCACCCTGGTGAAAAGACAACTTCCCACCCTTGGAGAAAATCTGTTAGCCCAGCCCTTTTCAGTCTTGAGGTTGGGGGGGAGGACAGAGTGGGAGAAGAACGATGGGAATTTAGATCTCAGTAGCACTATGTCTGTCTCCCATTGCTCTTGTATCCAACATTCTTCACTTCCAACCTTGTCCCACGGGTTTCTTTGAGGGGAAAGAAATGACCCTTACCCATATTTTATTTTTCAAGATCAGTCCTACAATATCCCAACAATCTAGTAAGAGCTTACTATGCAGCCACAAAGGTCAGGGTTTCATTCTTATACTCAACTTGAAGTTTCTTGGGGCTCTTTCACTGCAATTGGCCAAAAGAAAATAAGTTGAGCATCATATATTAATCACTGTCAGCAATGCTGGAACTCAATTCAATTCCTTCTCAATCCAAGTTAAGAACATAAATATTAACCAAGCATTTCTTCTATTCCAGGTATTGTGATGTAATTGGTGTTGGAGAAACAAAGACAAAAATGTGACAGTTCCTGTCCTTAAGGTGCTTATATTCTACTGAGGTTGGGGGAAGTGGCAGGAGTGCTAGTCAGATAAATTAAGAAGAATTTTTTTAGATAAAAAATATAAAAGTCTTTCCCATGACTTTTTATTACTTGCCAGCCTTGGCATCAGAAATAACATGTAATCATTGTTTCAGCTGACATTGGTACCCGCAGAACCATTAATAACAATGACTAACCCAGGTCAGTGATTGACAGAAGTTCCCAGAGATCAAAGCTGCTATTATTTCACAATCCCTGTCCTCTTACACAGTCAGAGATGGTAAAATTTCGATTAAAATACAATACAGCTATCTGCTATATTGAAATATCTTATCAGGGATCTGATCTGCAAATAACGCTGGGATCATCAAGGATTTGTCTTTATAACTTTCCCTGGGATTCGGTCTAATAAATTCTGTTTTTAATCTGCATATTCATCATGCTAGTGAATAGTAAACACTATGTTCAATAAGGTAAAATATTTAACGATAAACACTTAATAGTTTCCAAAACATGTAGAACAGGATTTCATTAATAAGAAATTACAGTGTCCATTGATATTTAATGACATGGATAAGATTCAAAATTTGATTTCCATCTTTTCCATAATAGATTTTCGTTAGGTCTTCTTGGGATTCCAATTGATCATACCTCACAATCCATCTTTCCCTTTTAGAGAGTTGGCCAGAGCTGTTAACTAGGGTTGGAGCTTTGCCTCAAGGCAAGAAGTTTCAGACCAGGGAAGGTACTTCCTCCCCATGGCAGTCCACTCCCAGACCATGTAGTATGCTGTCTTTGTTGTCACTTAGATATATGTTGCTACAGCATCCCTATTCCAAGAGTAACCTTCTTCCACAGCAGCAATTCATTCTTTTTGCCTGGGGCAAATTTAATGTGTGTTGTGGTGGGGTACATAGAGGACAATGCTTTGTAGCATTGAGAGGTTGATATATAGGTTTCCCATTAGCTGGAAGTATGATGTGTAGTCCTATTAGTACCAACAGTCTTTCCTCTGATGTACTGTTTGTTTATAACATGACACCCTTGACTGGAGAGTAGGTTTGGCTTCTGTTTGGTTTGTAAATTTCCCCACACGACTAAATCTGCCCCTGCCATACAAATTCCTAGTTGTATCTCTGATGTTGATAGAAGTGTATATAACATTGAATTTCTTTTTTTCTACTGAATTTTCCTCTTTTTAAAATTTCCCGCAATCTGAATGTTCTTATTCATGGGTGGACTCTAGAATCATGCCCCTACCTTTCTTTTTCTTAGAATTTAATATAGATTTTTTTCCCAAAACTGTATTCCATGGGGCAGAAGTGTTTGATACAATTTATAGATCAACTAATCAGCAATGAGCATTTATTAAATGTCTATATGTTGAGTACTAGGGATTCAAAGACCAAAACGAAAAAGCTTACATTTTATAGGTATGTTTGGGGGGAGGGGGTGGACAGACAGAAGGAGAGATCACATATATAAGTGTATATATGTATGCATAGAAATATACACACATGTATGTGTATGTGTGTATGTGTTTATATACAAAATGAGACAATTTTGAAGAGGAGTGCACTGGAAGTTGGCAGTTTCTGGATCTGGGTACTCTGAAAAAGTGAGTTAGTGATGGTTTCCATTTAAAAATAATGTATGCATCAGAAAACTTAGATGGAGAGGCAAACTTTATTTATGCAAAGGAGTTAATTTCCTCTTTTTGACACTAAAACTCCTTGGCTCTCCATCAATCATATGATATTCTATATACTCTGGGTTCCATTAACATACTTCAAACCTGAGAGTGTTTGGAGCCAAATTGGTTTGGAAAACACTGTCTTAGTCAATATTTACCAAAAAGGGCAAGCTTTGGAGACTAGTAAAACTTAGCTGTCTTCTATTGTGGATTTTGGAAGGGGGATCCTTAGAGGTTCATCTTAAGACAGTGGTTCTCAACCTTCCTAATACCACGACCCTTTAATACAGTTCCTCATGTTGTGGTGACCCCCAACCTTAAAATTATTTTCATTGCTACTCCATAACTGTAATTTTGCTACTGTTATGAATCATAATGTAAATATCTGATATGCAGGATGTATTTTCATTGGTACAAATTGAACATAACCCACAGGTTGAGAACTGCTGATTTTAAGAGGAAAGCTGCCTAAACCAAAATTTTGGAAGAATCCAAATTTTCCTGACTAAAAAAACCAACCCTTCTTTTTAAGAATGTTTTTTAATGTCTTACAAAACATACAAAAAGTCCAAGAAGATACAAGTATTCTCTTTAAATTGAAATGTCAGTGGAAAATGACCTGCTGGTTTTTATTTTTCACGCAAGGATCTCAAAAAGCTATAAATGAATATTAGAAAACAGAATTTGATGAAGAAGCAAATGCCACAAATACCAGTTAGAGCCACCTGGTAATTTGGATAGACTACCGATTCAGGAAATGAAAGTCAATTATTCAGAAACTCTTGGGAAGGTGATTCCTTGATAGTCCCTGAGAATGTGGTCAACACACTAATTAGCAAATATGACCAAAGCCTTAGAAATGAAGCTTAACCAAAGTACCCATCTTGAGTGAAACTGTTCCAGTTTCCCACTGAAAATTATGCTGCTAAGCAATGAGATTCTGTCTCAAAATGGGCATCTGACTAAAAAAAATTAAAGGCACTGGATCCCATCTCAAGATAATTGTACAAAAAGAAAAAGAATGGGCAGGAGGAGACCATACTTCCAAAATGGATGCTTAAAACAAGGGGGTCCCCCAGACATTTTTTTAGTCTTTGGAAAGAGAAAGAGCTTTTTGGTCAGCGTGGAGGCAAAACAAGGGTGCTGCTTTTTCCCAATGGCGTTTGGGTGCTTGCAGAAATCCACTCTGCGCTGAGAAACTTTCCTGTTTACCAGTGTGAGAAACTCTGTGAACTCTAAAGAGGAGCCATATTTCCCCAGCATCTCACACAAGTCTTGAGTGTACCAGGAACTATTCACTGTTTCACAGTGAGAATAGTAACCTTCTGCCACAGAGTAGGACATGAGGAAGTCGGCTCCAGCAGGGAGAGTGTTAACAATCCCTCTTTACATACTCTGTGGGAAGCCTCCTCTTCACCATGTACCCAACAGAAGACCTTTGGAGAAACCGACTATGCCCTCATGTTCCATTATCCCCTCACAACCCAAGGAAGTAGAGGAATCATGACATAATAGAGTACTGAACTAAGTGTCAGGAAAAACTGAGTTCAAGTCCTGCTTTAAGATACTTACCAGATGTGTAATCCTGGGCCAGTTACCTAATCTTTCCAGGCCCCAATTTCCTCATCTGGAAAATAAGGAAATTGGATATAATAACCTCTAAAGTCCCTTTCAATTTCTCAATCTTTGATCTTATGAACCCTAGTTCCCTTTTGTCAAATGATTTGGGGGGTTCCCCACAACCCCAATGTTTCACATCTACTGACAGAGTAAGGCAAAACAAACAGGGCATGGGGCCCACTGTGAAAAGGCTTAGCTACTAAGAATCTCCTGGGGTTTTTTTAAATTTTTTTTTCTTAGTCTATTACTGCTTTGGGGGAATCTGATACCCTTCTATCATGTGATATTTCAATGAACTGATCATTATACATTTGACAGAACCTTTGTCAGTGTCAAGAATCTTTTGTGGTTCATCCCAGCCAGGCTAAAACAAAAGGCCTCATCAATGGTAGATATATGGCAGCATTACAGAATCCTCTCTCAGGCAATAATTTTTGTCAACCCATGAAAAGAAAAATGGAGTGAGGGCTGAAACAAAAGGAAGATGCCTCCAAAGTCCTTTCAGCTATTTCTGTGTTGATATCAGACAATGTGATGGACATGTGGGCAATTGCAAGCCCTCCCCCACTCTTTTTCCATTCATGCTGATAGCATGGCTACAACAAAGAGATTTTGCCAATCTAAGATGAAGAGATCCAGGGGCAGGGGACTGCATTTCAACAGGCTTTCAGTTTCAGGAAATAAGGGACCTCAACCTATCAACACACACACACACACACACACACACACACACACACACACACACACACATCCTGACTACTTTGACTCTCTGTGTTTGTCCTCTATCCTTTGGAGCTCAGTATTTTAGGCCATGTTATATTAATAACCATATCAATGTCCCAACGCAAGTAGAAACTGATGTCAAAAGTAGGGAATTGTGGTGAATTTGCACTGGTTTGTTTGTTGCTGAAGTTGCTGGTCCATTTCCTGGCACCTATGATCTTCTCTGGTGAACTCGAGATATGTATATATGGGGGTGCGGAAAGCACTATCAGAACATTCTCTATAGTGCTCATTGGATAACCAAGGGCACTGAGGACCTTGATTGGTCAGGCCTATGGTGGTATGGCTTCAGGGTAAGGAAAAATGATCAGAAAGTTTAAAATATTTCTGCAGTTGAGCACATTTCAATTCAGCAAGCATTTATTATATAATGAATACTGCAAGATGATAGAGATCAAAGATAATAGTGAAAATCATGTGTCCTCTGTCCTTAAAGAGTTCAATTTCTTCTAGGAGAAATAATATGTACACACATGATTCGATGCAATATCCATACATGCATACATCTGGGTGTACATCATACACGCATACATCCATGGCTAAGGGGAATTGCTAACAGTTTGGGGTGGGGGTGAGTATAAGTAAAGAATCAGGAGACTTTCTGTTAGAACTGAGCGCACTCTGTAGGATGGAGCCATGCTGTTGTTGATTCAGGACTCCAGAATATCAACATTGCAACATCTCAAAAGCACAGAGTTCCATTGCTTTTTTAAAAGCCCAGGGACCAAAACCACCCAATATTCTCATCCCAATGGGCAATCTAAAGCCCTGTCTGAAAGGCCTTCTGTTAACTTGAAATTCTGTGTTACCCTTTAAAAGGGGCAACTGATTATATAAAAGATGAAACCAAGTTCTGAGTCATTGCCTTTCTGTACTTCCAACATGCTCCCACATCATGTGGCAAAAGGCTGAAACTCTCTCGATATTTCATCTAATTTTTTTCCCTTTTCGCACTAATTTAGAAAGTTGGTACTCTAGCATAATTGAACTCAGTGAAGCTAAAAATGTCCAGACCTTTTTAATAAGGTACCTTTCAATATTAAACTTTGGGGTCTTCTCTCTTCGCTAGCAGGCACTTAACTTGCATTAGCACTAATGGCAGCTTTGCACACACATTGAGTGGAAAATATATATCTCTTTGTCTCTTTGGACTGTGTTCAGAGAAGGAGAAACAACTTTAAAATTGGAGACAAATGAGAAGAGTTATAGATTCATTTAAGATGAGGAAAATTAGTACCCAGCTTTCCAAAATTTCACGGAACATGCACCTTTAATAATAAAGACAAGAAGAATATTTCTAAATCATCTTTGAATAATGTCCAAATCATCCCTTCCTGAAAATGTTTCCCCTCCCATCCCAGCATGGACATTAAACTCATTTTGTACTTGTTATGTATATAATGATTCCAGACAACACAAGAAGATACCATGATTTTTCTTATCATTTCTACTTATCTACCAGCAAGCCAATTTATGCAGCTTAAACTGCAGCTAAAGAAGACGTACCCCAAATTGTCTGGGATCATCACAAATAATGGCCCCAAATGTCCCCAAGAAGCTTCTTTCTTATCATATTTTCATTAAAACATCTTTTCACCTGCTTTGCTTTGCCCATGTCTGGAACCTGCGTTGTAATCAGTCTTATTAACTGAGAACATAAATATGATTTATTGTGGCCTGATAATGGAAGCTATGTGGACCAGGAGAAGGGATATATTGTCCTTTGATAAAAATGGCTCTTTTCTCTCCAATGGGGAGCTCTATCATGAGAGCATGCAGAGCGTAGTGAGTGATTATTTCCTCAGGGTGAGTGATGGTAAAGCCCTACAGAAAATCTTCATGTTGGCCATGAGTGTCCCCAAACCTCACTGAGTTTGACAACCTGCAGACATTTTTGATGAACGGCATTCTTCGGTCAGAGACAGCCTGTCTGGGAGGAGGAAAGCGGACCTTTATCCTCTGATCTGCTCTCATTGTCTTGATCTTTTATAAGCAATCTCTAATGCACATGGATATAATATCCATTCACACGAGTGCCAGACATAATAGAAAGGCAGTTAAAGGACCCTCTCCCCAGTTTGGTAAATGGCCTTAGACCATAATTAAGAAAGGCCATTCAGGAATGAGATAAGGAGAGGATAATCAAGATGTTTTCATGGTTTTTTTCAAAATATTATTTTTAAAGACCACAATGCAAACTAAGCAGCTTTGATGGAAGTCCAAGGGGAGACTGGGTTTTCCTGAAGTCTTTGCCTAAAAGAAGGGAGTGATTCTAATATGGCACTGGGGTTCTATTTTTATTAAACATGCAAATGACAGTTGGTCTTCTGCCAGGAGTGATTACTGCACTGATATGACTTACAAGAAAATGAGGATCCCACTCAAAATCCCTGTTTGACCATTACTGTAAGAACAAAGAGCTATTAATAAATAGTGCACTTGGACAAATGGGCCCTCAAGTCCAAATAAAATTCTTCAATAGGTGCCCCTTTCATCCATTTCCAAGAGACTAAATATGGAAGAATTATTTTGCTTTGTTTTTTCAATTACCTTTGATAAAAATTACCAGATATATTTACAGGCAAAACTCTCACAACTATTTGTCCATTCAGTCTGCTGCTTATATGACCTTTGGTATACCCTCCGCTTTGGGGTGGGGATGGATAGCTTAATTGGTGGTTCTGTAGATTTGATTGTGCATGAATTTCATCCTTCTGAGCTCAAGTCAGCCAGGAATTGGAGAGCTGGCTCAGAGTGGCCAACTCAATTCCCACTAGAAAGGTCAAAAGGACCGTGCCTATGACAAAGTTTTTAATCACCCCCTCCTACCCCCAGCAAAATTTGACATTTAATTTTTCATTAACCTTGCAACATCTGGACTCAGGATGTCCCCATGCTAATTGCTAATGGGTTTTACATTACCAATTAGTAAAAGAACATGCCCAGTGCCAGTGCCAAAGGGTTAATCATTAATTTCCCACCACTGGGGTGGTCAGAGTTCAAAGAGCAGTCCCTGAACACAAAGGGGTGCGGGGCACAGAGGGAGAGCTATCATCATTAACAAGAAAAATGTGGCCCATGACCACTGACCTTCAGTCCCTCTTCCTGGCATCTTACCTTGACATAATTTTGAATGCCTTGTGTTCATGTTGAGACATGCATATCTGTACAAATGTATGGGGGTGTGCCAAGGACAAATGGCCAACCCTAGATATTTTGGGGGGGAGTGGTGATCACAGAATATGAGTTAGACAAAGAGAATTCTCTACCTCTCAGTTCCACTTCTATTCTGCTAGTTTAGGGAACAATTTTCCCATGAGAATAAAGACATTTACCACTTTCGTGGAAGTTGGATTGTGAGAACAATTTGATCTCCCTCAAGAGAATGTCTCAGAAGTTCTGCCAATTCTCGATTATGGGCCCAGATGAGACAGGTAGAGCAAAAATGAATCAAATGCACAGATAATCTCTAAATTTCTTTCCCCCCCAATATTTACAACTCAGTCAGTCCCTAGTTTTATCAGAACCAAAAATGTTAGCTGTTATTTCTAGCAAGCATAACGTATTTGTTGCTTTCCATCTGCTTATGGAGTTCCTGTAAGTAAGGAAAGGATGAGAAGTTTAGCAACATGCAGGAGGAATGGGGGTGGAGAGGAGATGAGAAGGAAAATAAGTGGACAATCTGCAAATGGGGAAACCACTCATGTTAAGTCCATCCTGTTTCCAAAGACAATGTGAAGAATGCCTGAGTGGAATTTACATGTTTCTAAAGACCCAAGGCGCAAAGAAGCAGTGAAAGGGAGGAGGGGGCAATTATTCTGTTTCCTGACCCAAACTTTAATTTGCATTGTAGACTATTTTTTGTTAAGGATGAGATTTCTTTGAAAATTAGATTCTGACTCAGACTCAGGGAGCTTATTTTCAAGGGGAAACCAGTTTCTGTAGAATGGACCAAAATGACATAGAAGTAAATCCCTTTGACATCAAATGTCATGCTCCTCCATTCAAAGAATCAGCTAGGTAGGCAGTGTTGGATGGGGAGAAAGGAAAATCCTGCCTCAGATACTTTCTTAACTGTGTGAACTTAACCAAGGTCTTTGTTTCAGTTTTCTCACCTGTAAAATAGGGTGATTACAGCACCTACCTCCAAGGGTTGTTGTGAGAATCAGATGAGATTATATATGTAAAGAGCTTTGTGAACCTTAAATAAATGCCAGCTGTTAATAGGAAGTCATCATGTTTATTTCAGATTATTTTAAAAATCCAACAGAGAAGCAACATGAGGAATATCAGAGAGAAATAAGACCAAAAATGTATATGGGCTGGTCAAACATTGAGAATGAAACATAAGTGATGGGTAGTCCAAATATCCCACTGGTGTCTAGACAATGCCAAGAAATTGAGAGGAAGAACCTCTGTAGAAAAGTTCCTGTAGGACAAGGACAACAGTCCCCCAACATGTAAAGGCTGGAAAGGAAAGACCAAAGCTGAGTGGACTCCCAAGATAAGTAAGGGGGTTATATGAGAGCATCTAACCAGCCTTGATAAATTCAAGTCATGAGGACCAGACAGCCTACATCTTTAGGTACTGAAAGACAAGGCAGATGTGAGGGAATGGAGAACTGGAGAGAGTAAACATTCCAACTTTTTGAAAGGGAAGAAAATGGGGTCCACAATCTTAAAAGCGGTGAGCTAGACTTTGATTTTTAGTAAAATTCTAGACTGGGTTATTGGAGGGATGGTTAGTAAACAGTGAGAAAAGGAAGTATCAATTACAAAAAGCCAAAGTGGCCACAAGAAGAATAAGTCATACTAAATTAATTTCATTTCCTTTTGTTGTGATAAGGTTACTAAATGGGTGAGGAAGGGCAGTGGATAGAATCAGGGAGACTTATCTTCATGAGTTCAAATCCAGCCTTAGATACTTTTAGCAATGTGACTCGAGGCAAGTCATTGAACCCTGTTTGCCTCAGTTTCCTCATCTGTAAAATGAGCTGGAGAAGGAAATAGCAAACCACTCCAGTATTTCCGCCAAGAAAATCTCAAATGGAGTCGCAAAGAGTTGGACATGATTGAAAATGACTAAACAGCGAACAACTAAATGGGTAGCTTAGGGGAATGCCATATATAGTGTTGACCAAGATATTAGCAAAACATTTGACAAAGGCTCTCATGTGATTCTTGTAGAAAAAGTAGAGTGATGTGGACTAGTTGAAATATAGGTAGGTAGAGTAGAAAAAGGTGAATGATCAAACTCCAAGAATGACCATCAAAGTTGATGTCATCTTAGTCTCATGGGGTCCCTGATATTATTTAGTTTTTAATAGCATAGCTAGCACCTTTTTCGGGTTTGAAGATGACAAAAAACTGTGATGGAAAGCTGATAAGTTGGATGTCAGTCTGAATCTGAAAAAAAAATCTTGACAGGCTGGAACTTGGGCAAATCCAGTGAGATTAAAATGAACACTATTAAATATAAATCCTTATATTTGGGTTAAAAATCACCTGTAGGAGTACAAGATGGGTGAGACATGGCTAGTTAGACAGCATATCGTCTGAAAGAGATCTGAGGGGTTGAGGTTAATACGAGTCAACAGTGTGATATGGCACCTGAGAAATCTACATGTATATAAGACTGCATTAAAATCATTGTAGGTTCTTGCTGATTGAGAGCCTGATTGGATCTTAGGGATTGTCTAGTCCAACCCTTCACTTAACAGTTGATCAACAGAGAGGTGAAGTCAAGTCAAGAAACATTCATTCAGCATTTACTATGTGCCAGGCACTGGGTTAAGTTTTGGGGGTATACATACAAGAAGAAAGAAAAACTAGAACTTGCCCTCAAGGATCTTACATTCTAACAGGGAAAGACAGCACATGAAAGGAAGCTGAAAACAGAAGATGAGGGAGGAGAGAGAAGGTATGGGTTCAGGGACATGGTGGAAGAAGAAGTTAAGAGAAGAAGGAAGGATTGAACCTGGCTGGACAACTTGGCACTTCCTTACGATGGCAGCCCTTGGAGGAATTGATCGGTCAAAGGAAGGAGCTGCAGGAGCAGAGTGATTTTTTAGGGTGAGAAGTGACTTGCTCAAAGTCATTCAGGGAGGAAGTGGCAAAACTAGGGGTTGAACTGAATTCTTCTACCTCCAAATCTCACATTTCCCATCATACCACAGTATCTAAGATGTGGTAGATGCTAATTTCTAGATTCTGCCCTAGTCAGACCTTTTCAGGAGGTATATTTTATTCCATTCTGGGTACTATATGTTAGGCAGGATATTAATAAACTTAAGAGTGTCCAAGGGATGACAACATGGGTTTGCTGATAAATGTTTAACAACAGGCTCTCAAGGGGGAAAAACCTACTGTACATAAGACACTGTTTTATGTTCTCCAACAATTTCTTGAGCCTAGATAAACAATAATCAATAAGTCAAACCCTGATTGGTAGCATTCTCTGATTTCCAAAATATAAATGCTCACACAGAAAATTTATCAGTTCTGGAGAACCCACGCAAACTCCCTCCAGCACACCCCTGGAGAGTAATGAGGATGGTGAAAAAGACCTTAAGCCCATGCCATATGAGAATCAGTTAAAGGGACCAAGAGACAGAAGAGTATAGTAGACAGTCAGGCTTGGCTGCATGCTCATGGGCAAATCACTTAACCCCTCAGTGCCCCCAAATAACTCTCTAACTATAAGTTACTGATAGGTTATTGATCTGTATCAGTGGAAGAAATTTCCACTCTGGGATTTCCCTATGCCAATAAAATCATAAGTCTGACCCCAAAGAGAAATTCTGGGCAATGTAGCATATGGTTAGAAATGCAGGTTTTAGAGTAAAAAGACCTAAGTTCAAACTCTGGTTCTGACACATGCCAACTATGTGTCCCAAGTTAAGTGACTAAACTTTCCTGAGCCTCAGTTTCCTCATCTGGAAAATGGGGATAATTTTTTCTCCCACGATTTTTTCATGGAAAGAACTTTAAAAACTTAAATTACCATTATGAGGTGATTTTTTATCATCATCCTCCTCCTCATCATCATCAATCATACTTTAGGAATTAAAATCTAACAACATTCTTAATGTCCCCATAATTTTCTCCAGTATCCTAGCTTGGGTGTACACTATTCTATCAATCTCTTCCCCCTTTTTCCCCTTCAAAGATCATGCTCCTGGAGCCACATCATTGCCAAAGAAAGAAGAAAGAATGGAGCTGGGGTCCAAGGGTCAAGACATAGGGTATAGAAGAGGAAGAATCTTTCTTCAAGTTAGAGCTGATTTTTTTTTTCCACACCACACACTAAGACAATCTCTGGGAACAGTCTCCGGCTCTGGGAGAGATATTCAAAGGGACCTTTGTATTTGGCATCCCATTTCCTTAGTGGCCCATGGCTGACACATCAGTAACAGCAGACACCTCTATCTGACATCCGGAGAACAGTGTGATATTGTACAAAGAAAGAGAGAATGAACCTTTTTGAAGACTCTGAGGTCTAGTTACTCCTCAAATCTTCAGTTCTACAAGATTGCTACCTCTAACTTCATGTGTAATATCCCTTTGCCCTCAAGGAACTGTTCTCAGCTCTATTATAAATCTTCCACACAGTAGATAGAAAGCCGGATGTGGAGTCAGAAAGAACAAAGTTGAAATCCTGCCACAGACACTCAGCAGTTATGTGACTGGGCAGGTCACTTAACCTGTCTCAGCCTTAGTTTCCTCATCTGTAAAATGGGGATAATAACATCACATACCTTACAGGGTGGTTGTGAGGGTCAAATAAGAAAATAAATAAATTGCTTTACAAACCATCAAGCATTCTATAAATGCTATTATTGTATCATTATGAATCACAGAAATCAAAGGCACAGACTTACCAGGGACCTTAGAGGGTTGATCTAATCCAATCTTCCCTTCTAACAAGTAAGGAAACTGAATCTCTGAAAGATAAAATGACACAGCAAGTTTGTCACACATCTACATCATCCCTGAGCACAAAGGGATATCGAAGACAGTCAGGACACAGCATCCACAATAAGAGGTCAACTATCCTCTGGTCAAAGCCCTCCAATGGTGACCTCCGAGGGTAGGTCATCAGTGTTAGCAATTGTAATTGCTAGGAAGTTGTTTCTTATGTCAGTAGTGTTGTTGAGGCTCAAATAAGATGATGAATGTAAAGCATTTTTTAAATCTTATAGGGCTATATAAATGCCCATTCTACTACTACTATTACTACTACTACCACCACCACTACTACTACCACCACCACTACCATTATTACCACCACTACCACCACCAATACTACTACTACTACTACTACCACTACTACTATCACCACCACTACTACCACTACCATCACCACCACCACCACCACTACTACTACTACTACTACCACTACTACTACTACTACTACCACCACTACCACTACTAGCCTCCTCCAGTAAGCAGACCTCCATCTGGTGATGACCTCATTCCCCAGTCTTCTACTGCACTCTTGCTGAGCTCAAGCAATGTTCATAAAGCAATATAGGGTATGGTTATAAATGTTTAACTATAGGACTCTCCAGAAAAAGAAAAAATGCATATACCTTCAAGTTTAATCTTCATTATTAACACTTTTATAAGTCTAGACAATCAATAATAAAATTAATCAAGCCCAAATTTGTAACAATTGCCAAATTTAGAAGTGCAAATGTTCATGAGCTGAGCTAAATAGAGCTGACTGTAAGATGGATACTCCTGTCTTACTTACATGAAGACATATATAGCTTTCTGTAACTTCCACCCATTCTTCCTAGTTCTGCCCATTGGGGTCTAAGTAAACAAGTTTTTGACATATGACATTCCTTCAGCTACTTGATGGTAATGACTATATCACCAGAAGATAGTTTTCAAGCCCAGGACTAGAACCTAGGTTCATTGATTATTCCAAAATTCCTAGGTTTTATGATCAGTTTTATGTTTGAATGTTCTTACACCCCCCAGTCCCAACCACACCACTTGTAGAATGTAGGTTCTTAGAAGGCAAAGACTATTTAGATTTTCCCTTTGTACTCCCCACCTCCATTCCAATCAGGGTGCCTTGCAAATAGTAGAAATTTACAAATGCTTGTTGAAATCAAAACTGGAGGGCCTGTGGAAAGATGGTCACTGGCCATGTGGATTTGAAGTAGTTCAACCATTCTGGAAAATCAGTTTGGAATTTGCTGCTGTAAATCATATGTCTACTCTGTTCCATTAATCTACTTTCTATTTCTTAGCCAGTACCAGATAGTTTTGATAATTACTGCCATATAATATAGTTTACAGTCTGATACTGCTAAACTTCCTTCTTTTACATTTTTTCATTAGTTCCTTTTATATTCTTGTCTTTTTGTTCTTCCAAATAAATTTTGTTATTTTTCTCTAATTCACTAAAGTTATTTTTTGTTAACTTAATTGAGATGACATTGAATATATAAATTAGGTAAATTGGTCATTTTTATTATATTGGTCATTCCTACCCATGAACAATTCATATTTCTCCAATTATCTTAAATCTGACTTTATTTGTATAAAAAGTTTTTTATAATTTTGTTTATACAGTTCCTAAGTTTGTATGGTAGGTATACTCCCAGGTATTTTATACTGTCTAGAGTTATTTTAAATGGAGTATCTCTTATTTTCTCTTCCTGCAGGGTTTTGTTTGTGATATATAAGAATGCTGATGATTTATGTAGATTTGAATTATGCAAGAAAATTATCTTGATTGTTCATACCCTTGGACCTGCATATACCCCCAAGGATGCCAGTGGCAGAAAGAAAGGTTCCATATAAAAATATTCATGGAAGAACTTTTTGTGTTAGAAAGAGAGAGAGACAGAGACAGAGAGAAAGAGAGAAAGAAAAAGAGAAAGAGATAAAGAGAGAGAAAGAAAGGAAGGAAGGAAGGAAGGAAGGAAGAGAAACTATGTAAGTTCCCCCAATTGAAAATAATTAAAGAAAATTGTGGTATATTAATGTAATGGAATATTTCTGTGCAATAAGACATTTTGCAGCAGATAAAGACCTGAACTCAAAGTCAGGAAGACTGGATTCAAGTCCTAGGATTATAGAATTAGACCCAGAATAGACCTTAGAGAAATCTAATCCAATCCCTCATTTTATAGATGAGGGAACTGAGGTCTAGAGAGGTGGTCCTTGCTGTCAGCTTGTGTCAGAGATGGAGTTAGAACCCATTTCCTGCCTCCTTGACGAGACCTCTAAGGGTTGATCTAATCCAACCCCGACTTTTGATTGGCAACTACACTGAATCTCAGAAAGTTGATGTGTCGCAGACCAAAGAGCAAGTTTGTCCTACATGTATAGCACCTCTGACTTGGAAAGGCTACAAGAGCCTTCTAGACTCTGACCCCTCCTGGCTTTGTGACCACAAATGAGTCAGTTAACCTCTCTTTGCCCAAGGAAACTCTCTACATTAAATGCCGCAGTTACTCTCATCTCCATTAGCTTCTTCACTGACTGTTTCCTGCTCTAATGAAATCATAGTTCCGATCCAAAAAAAAATAAAGAAATTATGGATGAGGCTTTCAGAAACGCATGTGAAGACATATATGATGTTTGGATAATGTGTGATACTACAACAATAAAACAACTCTAAAAAGCAGTTAACTATGTTGAATTATAACAAACCCTTTCAGTCTTAAGGAAGTGATAAGGATATTCACCCTTCTCTTCTCAAGAGAGAGGTGGGAACTATAGATATGATGTAGGGTATGCATATGAGATGCCCTACCTATGGCCATTGGTCTTGCTTGAGTTATGTTTTATTGTTACAGAAAATGGTGGAAGGGATTAATGAGGACAGGGAAAGGAAGGAGGAAAAAGTCAAGAAGAAATAACTGTACAGAAAAAAAGGATAATAATGTATCTTTAAAGAAAATAAAAATAAATGTGCGTTGGATTGGAGAAGGCATATATATATATATATATATATATATATATATATATATATATATATATATATATATATAT
>CM053584.1:35574692-35600468 GCA_028627135.1 Pseudochirops cupreus
GGAGAAATTGCTTTGCTTTACCAGTTTGTGCTACCTTTTTCCTAGACATTTCATGAAACTTTTATCATGATATATGGTTGCAAGATGAGAATTAGTATGGGGAAGTGGATAGAAAGCTGATTTTAGTATCATGGAGCCCAGGGTTCAAATCCTATCCAACTGAGGCATAAATCAACTCACTTAACCTCTGAGACTCAGGCCACTGTCTAAAATTTATCTGACAACATCACACGTTATTGATGGATGGTTATAGGCCTTTAGAGCTCTAAAGGTCCCTTTGAAGTACATCTTCTTTATTTTACAGATGAGGAAACTGAGTCCCAGGAAGAAATAACTTATACAAGGCTACCCAGCTAGCAAGCAGTAAGACTAGGATTAGAATCTCAGTCCTCCAACTCTAAATGAAGTTGTCTTTCCATAACACCAATTTGTACATGTGCCATCATACTCCTATTAGATTGTAAGCTCCTTGAGGGCAGAAACAATGATGTTTTCATCTTTGTATTTCCAGTTTCTAGGACACATTTAGTGCATAGTGGGTGTCTAATGAATGTGTGCTGTTGATGTGATGTGCTAGCCAATGCCTCATTGTGATAAGACGCTGGTTGCCTTAGGTTCTCAAAGGCTATGCCAAGAAACCTTCCAAGATTATTTCGAGCTGGAAAAATTTAAATTTGGTCTTGGTGAGGTGCCATATGTCTTTGTCTACCCAGTGCAGTGCCCAGTCACCCTACACACCCAGGACACACTTCCTCCTCACCTCCATCTCAGAGTACCTCGCTTTCTTCAAGATGCAGCCCAAGTATCATTTTCTACATGATGTTTTTCCTGATGTCACCAACTTTTTGAACCTTTAAGCTACCTTGTGTTTAACTACTATGTATCTGATTTTTATATGCTACATAATTATGCAATACACATTAATATATAGTTGTGGATATCTCCATTATAATGTAAGCTCTTTGAGAGTAGGAATTGCTTCAATCTGTGCACTCATATCCCCTAGTGCCTAGCACAGTGCTTGAGATAAATTAGGGATAATAATAGCACCTACTTCCCAGGGCTGTCATCAGGATTAAATGAAAAAATATTTGTAATCCATTTAGGAATAATGCTATATAAATAGCTACTATTAATTATTATTGTTATTATCAATAGCTAGGATTAATAAAGCGTTTTAAGTTTTGCAAAGAACTTTACAAATATTCTCTCATTGGAGCCTTACAACAGCCATGGTAGGGATACATAATTATTATCCCCATTTTGAAGATGAAAAAACTGAGAATAAAAGAGGTTAAATGGTATATTGATTATAATAATAACAATAATAGTTAGCATTTATAAAGCACTTTAGGGTTTACAAAGAAATATCTTATTTTACTCTCATAACTATGACAGGTAGGTAGTTTTATCTCCATTTTACAAATAAGGAAACTGAGCCTGAGAGGTTAAGTGACTTGCCCAGAGTCATACAGCTAGTATCTATGGCTAAATTTGAACTTGCGTCTTCCTGACTCCAGGTCCAGTACTCCATTCATTATGCTACCTAGTTATGATAAAACAATTGTAAGGAAAGCAGGGAGATGATGGGTATCCCTGAAAACAGGATTGAACCTCCAAATTCTAGCTGAAAGCATATGATTCTAAGGTGTCTTAGTTTATCTGTTAACCAGGATGAAGCCAGGCCTTGGAAAAATCATAGGAAGGGTCTTAGAAAGTCTTATTCCAGTATTTCAGCAGGAATAGAACTGTTACATGCATTAACAGTTCCACAACACTGAATGAATGTAGGACACATGCACACCTATGCCAATGTTAACACAGCACCTAAGCCTTCTTCCCAAACACCACAGAGCTCAACAATCAAGTAGTCCAACCTCCTCATTCTGCAAATGAGAAACTGAGGGCCAAATAGGTCATGTATCTTGTCCAAGGCCATTAGGTAATAGGTAACAGACCTTGGATTTGGGATCATAGAATCGAGATTCAGAATAGAAAGAACATTTGAAGACAAGGAATCCAACTCATCCTGGAGAAACTTCCTCCCTGAGGTCCTGCTTTCCTGATTGATATCTCCCTCTCTTGCATCACTAATTCAGGAAGGGTCTCAGCTATGCTTCACCTCATTCATTCCTCAACCTAACCACTTCTCAAATCATTCTTCAGACGACTCCTCTTCGACAGCTGCCTTATCCCAGAACAGGGGCCATTCTCCCCTCCTCCTCCTTTTCCAACTCCCCTATATGTGTTGTCTTCCCTCATTAGGATGAGGATAGAGATTATTTTTTGCTTGTGTTTATCCCCAGCATTTAGCATAGGGTACATAATAAGTAAGCGCATAATAAATGCTTTATCTACCTACTACCTATCTATCTGTTCATCTATCTGTCTGTCTGTCTATCTATCTATCTATCTACCTTTCTACCTGTCTGTACGTCCATTCATCCAGCCATTCATCCATCCTCCATCCATCCTTCTACATGCCTATCTATCATCCATCCATCCATCTATCTATCTGTCTGTCTGTCTGTCTGTCTGTCTATCCATCCATCCATCCATTCATCCATCCATTCATCTTTCTACCTGCCTATCTATCTATTTATCTATCCATCCATCTATCTATCTATCCATATACCTGTCTATTCATCCATCTATTCATCCATCCATTCATCTTTCTACCTACCTATCTATCTATCCATCTAACCATCCATCTATCTATCTGTCTGTCTATCTATCTATCTGTCTGTCCATCCGTCCGTCCCATCCATCTGTCTGTCTGTCCATCTGTCTATCTAGCTATCACATTTTACAGATGAGGAAATTGAAGCTAAAATAGTTTAGATTACCTGCCCAGGATTACGCAGCTAAAACATAGTGCTCTTCTCATGACGCTGTTCTACTTCCCTGATTTCTGGAACCTTCTCAGACTCAGGCCTTTGTTTCTCTTGCCTCTGCCAATGGAACCTTCTAACTCTGTGCTTATGCCAGGAGATGGAAGAGTCAGCCCTGCTCTACTGAAATACACCTTCACAAGGTGTGATCATTGGAAAGTGAAGAGCATGATTCTTACACAAAAGAGAAGCAGTACATGAAAAATAAAAGAGAAAGCTCATGGAGAAGGCCTCGAAAGTATCAGAAGTGATTGACATATGTACTGTCAGGGAAATTGATGGGTCTTTTGCAAATCCAGGAAGGTATCATCTAACTCTAATGCTCCCCTGACTCTTCCCCTCCATTTATCATTCTCTAGTCTCTGACCCACTTCCCCATTTTCCTGACTTGGTTTATCCTTCAGAGGGGCCTTCTACTACTTTTTTTCCCTCCAAATTTTTATCGCCAGTGATTCGACTTTGTCCTTCCCTATAGAGACAGGGCTTCAATAAGAATTAATAATAATAACAGCAACAACCACAGATATTTATGGAGCTCTCGCAGGTTTGCAAAGCCCTTTATATATAAACATCTCATTTAACCGGTAACAACCCAGCAATGTAGGTAATGTCATCATCCCAATTTTACAGACATGGAAACTGAATCCCAGCTCATTCATATAAAGAACTTTCAGATGATGAAACTCCCTCGACTGCATGCTGGTTGCTATATTCTCCACACCTTATGGGCAATTTACATCTACAAGCATTAGAGGTCAAGTGACTTGTCTAAGGTCACACAGCTACTTAAGTTTCAGATGCAGGATTTGAACTCACACCTGCCTTACTCCAAATAAAATACTCTAGCCACTGGACTGTGTAGTTTTCTTGTTGAAGTATCTTCTCCGTAGCCTTCTTTTTTCTTTACTTTCCCTTATGACTGTCTTCTTTCCTTACACAGAAAGCAAAAAACAAAAAGAAATTCTGTATTTAAACAGGGGTGAGGGAGATTCCTTCCCAGTTCTACTGCCCTGATACAACCCTCAAAATAGCTCTAGAACTCAGATTTCTCACATCTGGAGTAGGAATTAGCAAATTGTTTTTGCTATCAACCTTGTGTAGCCATGCAAGAAATGGTACCCATCCTAACAGTAGTTTCTGAGGATTTTAGAAGCCAAGGTCTCCTGAAATGAAAGTGTGTTAAGGGAACTTCAAGCTAGGAGATGCTCAATTAAATGTAAGTCCTCAGGGGCTAGGACAGTTTCTTTTTCTGGTCTTTGCATCCCCAAACCTAACACTGAGCCTGACATATACTCAGATATTCAAATGGATTTGGGAGTTCCTTCTAACACAGCACATTGCATTCCATGCATGCCGGTCCATCCTGTGTGACTCTGGTTGGGTCTTTGCATAAGTTAATGGTACAGGGTCCAACCAAGGAAGACCTGCCTCCTGACTTCACAAGGGACCACCCTGGATGATCATCTCTCTCTCTTACCTCTCATTCTAATCATGTGACCATCCCATCTTCTCTTTCCAGTTCCTCTTACCTTCCATTGACTCTCTATCTATCTTGCAGGTACCAATTCATATATATGTTCTCTCCTCCATTTTTCTGTATATTCCCAGAAGCATCCCCATCATAGTGGATAGATAGCTGAACTTGGAGCCTGAACGATTGTATTTAAATTCTGTCTGACTTTTTTGTGAGCCTGGGAAAATTATTTGACTTCTCAGTACTCTAGGATGTCAAATTCAAATAGAAAGTGATCCCTGAGGCTATCTATTGACTTAAACACACACACACACACACACACACACACACACACACACACAAATTAACATTATCTATGTAGTATTATTGGAGGCAACAAGGTAGTTCAGTGAATTGAGAAGCTGAGCCAGGAGTCGGAAAGAAATAAGTTCAAATCTGACCTCAGCTACTCACTAGCTAGCTGTGTGACCCCAGGCAAGTCACTTAACCTCAGTTTGCTTAATCCACTGGAGAAGGAAATGGCAAACCATTCTGGTATCTTTGCCAAGAAAACCCTGAACGGGGTCATAAAGAGTTGGACTGAACAATAATATTGTATTTTATTTCATTAAACATTTTCCAATTACTTTTTAAATTTTATTTTAAATTTTTTAACATTCACGTTTTTTGAGTTCCAAATTCTCTCCCTCCCTCCAACCCTTCTCCCACTCATTAAGAAGGTAAGCATTATGATACACATTATACATATGATGTCATGCAAAATATATTTCCATATTAGCCATGTTACAAAAAAATGCAAGAAAAACAAGGAAAGTTAAAACAATATGCTTCAATCTGTACTGATAATACATCGGGTTTCTCTCTGGTGGAGGATAGCATTTTTAATCATAAGTCCTCTGGAATTGTCATGCATCCTTGTTTTGATTAGAGTAGCTAAGTCATTCACAATTAATCATTGCACAACAGGGCTGTCACTGTGTACAGTGTTCTCCTGGTTCTGCTTACTTCACTTTGCATGAGTTCATATTGGTCTTCTCAGGATTTTCTGAAACCCTCCTGCTCATCACTTCTTATAGCACAATAGTATTCTACCACATTAATAAACAACAATTTGTTTAGCTATTCCCAGTTGGTGGGCATCTTGTTAATTTCCAATTCTTTACCACCACAAAAAAAGTAGCTATAAATATTTTTTGTATATATAGGTCCTTTTCCTTTTTTCACCTTTTTGGGATACAGACCTAGTAGTACTATTGCTGGGTCAAAGGGTAGGCACAGTTTAATAGCCCTTGGGCCTTGGTTCCACTCAATTACAGTTTAATCTGGTTCAGGTTGCACAAGTAATTTTGTAGGTCACGAGTTTGACACTTCTGCAGCTAGGAAACTCAAAAAAAAAACCCTCCATCCCTGTTGCTTTCTCACCCTAGAAGATATTTGGAATTGTTTCTTCTGACTGGTCAGTTCTTCCATAAGAAAGTACCCAGGCAAGTTACACTCATTCCTTCCTTCTTCTCAGGACTCTGCTTCTGACTCCCTGGACTCCTTTTTCTTTCTCCCCATGGGAGTACTTTCCTCTTCCTACACTGACTCTTGCTTGCCAAAAAGACTATTTTATGGAGAACTCACACAGGGCAAGTATTCACATGGTGGTCAGAAGACACAACACAAGGACACTCTCAAGGACATTGGAATTGATTTTGTGACATGGGAGATACTGGCACAGGACCGCCCAGCATGGTGTGCCCACATCAGAGAAAGTGCTGTGCTCTTTGAGCAAAGCAGCATTGAAACAACTCAAAGGAAATACAGGATGTGCAAATTTAGAGTATGCACCCCAAATGTTCATGCGGACTATTTGTACCGAACCTGTGGTAGTGCATTCCAAGCTCATGTTGGTCTGATCAGACACAGTCAGACACATTGAAACTTGACTTTAGTATAGTGATGTCAACCAACCCACCTTGTGTTGTCTTTCCCCATTAGAATGAAAGCCCCTTGAGGGCAGTATCTGTCATTCTTGTCGTCTTTCTCTGCACTTCTGACACTTAGCGCAGTGCCTGATATATAGAAAGTGCTTGATAAATGCTTGAAGATTTAAACCACCCCTAAGGTGCAGAAAAAAATGTCAACTGTGGTAGTTTATTTAAGAGTTTTTTATATGAATGAAAATAAGGGTCCACTCCCTATCCCTAGTACTTAGCACAGCATCTGATACATGCTAACTATTTAAGATTTGTATATTCTATTGATCGATTTTGTTGATGTCCAGTCAGACACACAACTTTTGTTCCCGTTCTTCTTTGGAGTTCCTCATTGGTCGTATGTTAGAGCCAGCTCACGCTCCTCCCCCATACCCTCCATAGACCTCTCCATTATCCTTTGTGTTATTATTATATAGTTTTAAATCTTTAGAGATTGTTGTAATCCACGTATACCCATATCTCCCACGCTCACCCCCACCTCCCCATATGACCATGGCCAGTAAAAAGATAGACTATTGTTTCCATGAGAAGGTTGGGGTCATTAAAGGAGCTTTGCAATTTCACATCCAAAATCCATTCTGCTCTCTCCTTAGAAAACTCTGAGCCCAGATAATTGTCTATTTTTATTGTCTGTACCAGATGTAATCTTGTATGACAAGCTCTATAGGTTTTAAATCCAAGTTCATGTCATAATCTGGTCAACAGACTGGCCCATAGTAGGCACTTGAAAAATGCTTGGTGAAATTGAATAGAATGCTTCTGAGATGGATCCTCCATTCTCTGACCCCTAAAGCCCCTCTTCGGAGTAATAATTTGTGAAGCACTTAATTTAAAAAAAAACTTACATTTTATTACGAACTTGACAAACCATTAACAAGTATGATGATTCTTTTACACAAAGAACAGAAAAAGAAGATTGTATATGAACCCATTAAGTCTCTATTATATATAGATTAGTGTTTTAAAAGCATATAATAAATTAAACCAAAGAGTTCCAAAATTGCTTTGCATAAGCGAATTTCCCTCTGTCTGTCATTCAATCAGTCAATAAGGATTTACTAGGGACTTTCTGTAGGGTAAGAACTGGGCAATACAAAGAAATGTAAGAAATAAGGTTTCTGACCATAAGGAGCTCCCATTCTGTGTAAACAAGTATGTCCACCCGAGAAACTGACATGTGAATCTAATGTAAATGAAGGTCATTTCTGAGGGAAGGAGGTCAGCACAGAAATTAGGAAAGGTCTCCTGCAGAAGGGGAGATTTTCACTGAGTTTTGAAGGAAGTCAGGGAAGACAGGAGGCTTTAAGTCATGATGGGAGAACGTTCTAGGCAGTCCTCTAGGAGGATGGCCAGGAAAAAGACATGTCAGGGTTAGGAGAGGGGATATCTCTGAGGAACAGCTAATAAACTAGTGGTCTTGGAGAGTGGAGGCCATAGAATTTCCTGCTGTCCTCTTCTTCATATTTTCAAAATATTTAAATATTCAAAATATTTTTAAAATATTTAAATTTTAAAATATTTTGTCTTTTTTTGGCAATACTATCAATACCAGCCCCCACACCCCTCCCCCAAATAAAATCCTTCCTTTACATAACGCTTCAATTTTTTTAAGTGCTTTAGAGATAGTCTCTCATTTAACCTTCACTATACCCCTGTGGAGCAAGTACCTCAGGGTGAGAGGAAGGATTTGAAACTGAGGCTTACTGACTTTCTCTCAGTCTAGACATGTAGCCCTACACTGTATTCTAATTACTTCTAACATCCTACTCCCATCTCACTTTCCAAACGCTTAAAATATGCACCTTAAGTAAAATGCAACAATGGGTATTTCATTTCCCAGTGACCTGGCAGTTTCTAACTGTTTCTGTTACCTCTTTAGGGCCTTATCCAAATCCCTCCTTTTCAGTCACTGGATGGCAAAATTGTCATGTAAAGATTTACAGCAATTACAAATGATGTTTTGTCACCTTATTGGATGATCCACTCTCTAGAAAGCATCCATCAGGGTGGGAACAAGCAAATCCATTTAAACAAACCCTCCTCCCTCCCCCTCCCCACTCTAATTAAAGCCTCCTGAAAGCTATCACTCTCTAGCACCTTTTTATTGATAAGCGTGAAAATATTAAATATTAAAACAGACTTATATCAAGGGTCTCTTGGAGTCCTATGCCTAATTTAAGATTTCAAAAAGGCAGAAATCATGTCTTCTATGCAAGGGAGGAAAGGAACTGATGAAAGGAGCATATCATAAAAGCATGGTTTCCCTGCAAAGTTTGGTCCTTCTGGTGCAAACTGGGAAGTCTGGTGCAGACCAGGAAGTCTTGTTAGCACTGTTACTAGGGATGGCATAACACAGATCAACCCAACCCTCACTCAAGCCTTTTATTTCGACTTCCTCCCTCATCTTCTCCCTTCCAAAGAGGGCAACATGTAAAAGAATCAGCTCATTAGCTGGTCTGTCCTAATCTACTCTGGCACTTCCTCCGATGGAGTCATTTGCTAGCAGAGCAGGGGTGGTCAGCAGAGTGGAGAAAGCGGCCTCACTGGGACTAGACCAAGCCCAAGCTTACATGTTAGATAATCCTGAACTTATTACAATATATAATATAATATAATATATATATATATATATATATACACAATATGAAATAAGTTCATTCCAGTCAATTCATTTGATTTTTTTAAAAATTAATCTTTACTGGTTGTTTAGTTTTTTTATTGGCTTCATTTCTGAATTTATCCCTTCCTTTCCCCAGAGTGCCATCCTCTAAAGAAAACAATAATAAGAAAAATGAAGTAGTTTAGCAAAACTAAGACTGACAGCAAACACAATAGTCTATACCCATAGCCTCCCACCTCCCAAACATTTTTAGTATTTCAATCCCATGTCCAATCACATTCTGGAAGCAGAAAAGTGGAAGATAAACATAACTCACGTTGCCTCAGGGTTTGCAGAGTTGTTGTGGTTATCTCATTCTAGCTTCACAGCATACCCATAGTCCCTCATCCCTGCAAATAAAGAAAGAAGGTGTATTTTCTCATCTCTTACTTGGGGCCAAACTCAGCCAGCTTGGGGAAAGGTTTGGTTTTTTTGTGTTCTTTCCATTAATATCGTTGTAGTCATTACCTATATTGTTTTCCTGGTTCTGCTTCCTTCACTCTACATCAGTTCATGTAAATCTTTTCATGCTTCTCTGCATTCTTCCTATTGATTGTTCCCTAAGAAGCAATATCTACGGGCCAGAGTTTGTTTAATGATTCCCCAAATGAAACACAGTCAATTCACTTTTAATCCATCAAACTTTCAGGGTCAGTGAATATCAGGAGGGTTCTTGCAACATTTTGGCAAGGATGATGCCTCAACTTCCCATCCAAGCTGTGTCCATGTTTTCCTTGAGCCTGGATGAAGAACAAATCTTAGCACTTGTATGAGATCCAGCTGTGTGGATGAATATGCTCTATTTAACACCTAACAGTGGTGTCTTTCTGCCATTACAGACAATCATGTAAATAAGTCATTACGGACTTTTATATAAATTCACTATTTACTCAATAACCCTAGATGGGAGCTGTGATCCTTTTACGTGTAATTATAGGAGTGTGTAATTATGGACTTTTCACATGCATACTTTTTTGTAGACATTCACTTATAATAGCTCCTTCAAAGCTGGCTGGTTTTTATCACATAAAAGGCTCAAGGAGAAAAGTTTCCATTCTCACTCCTGATTGACCTAATTGTGTGCAAAAGCTTCTTTAGAGAAGCAGTGGACTGATCCTGGAGAGCAAGCTATCATCCTAGAACAGACCTTTGCTTGGGACATCTGGGCTGGAAGTCAAACTCACAGTCACATGCATTCTTGAAATCCACACATAATGATGTCATTTCAGAATTAGAAGAAGCTCCAACAACCATCCAGAATCCACTGGGGTTCCATGATTTACACAGCTAGTAAGTGTCAGAGAATGGATTTGAATTCAGGTCTTTCTGGCTCCAGGCCCTGAGCACTGTCCATTATGCCACTTAACTGTCTGCCTGGCACATAGTAGGTACTAAATAAATGTTTACTGATCGATCAATTAATTCATTCCTAATGAGTTCCCTGACCTGGGGTCACTTGACTTGAATTTTGATCATTTTGAGTCTCAGTCCTAAGAAACCACCAGAGTTATATCCAAATATACACACATGTACACTCACATACATAATTTCCATGTTCAAAAGATTGTGACTCTAAGGACATGAAATAAAATCATTAGAATTATGGAGTTTCACAGCTGCAAGGAAGTCAGAAACTACCTATGCTGATGAAATCTCTTGTAACTGTATGCAGACCATCCCAGTAACAACAATAGCTGGGGTAGCTAGGTGATGCAGGAGATAGAACACCTGCCTTGCAACCAGAAGGACTCAAGTTTAAATCCAGCTTCAGATACTTACTAGCTGTGTAACCATGGGCAAATCGCTTAACCTTGATAGCCTCCAAAAATAAAATAATAACAGCTAACAGTTATATCATGCTTTGAAGTTTGTAAAGTCCTTACAAATGTTATTTTATCTCCATAATAACCTTATGAGGTAGGTGCTATTTTTAATCCCATTTTTCAGGTGAGGAAACTGAGGCACAGCCCTGTTAAGTGACTTCCTAGGATCACACAGCTAATAAGTATCTGAGGCAGGATTTGAACTCAAGGCTTCCTGACTCCAGATCCAGAGCTCTGTCTACTGGGCCACCTACCCAGGCCTATAGGAGTTGCAGCAGTGGTTCTCAACCTTCCTAATGCCACAATCCTTTAATGCTTTTATTTGGGCGTATCTGCATGTGGGCGGACCCGCCTGGAGACGGATAGAGGAGTGGTGTCTCAGTTCCTAAGACCTTGGAAATATGTGTTTTTCCAATGGTCTTAGGTGACCCCTGTGATCCCTGTGAAAGGGTCATTCAATCCCCCCAAAGGGGTCACAACCCACAGGTTGAGAACCACTGTGCTAGAGTGATATTTCAGTCAGGAATGGGGTGAGGCCAACTGAAGATGCCTGTTCCTGGGCTTTCTGTGGGGAAATAGAATCCTAGCCCCTCTTGATTGGAAGAAGAGACTGCCCAGGGATTTCTGTAGCATCCTCTGCTCCTGTTCCAGTCCTATGAGGGTATAATCAGGAAACAGAAGGGAAATTGTATATTTGTGACTATAGATACCATTCAATTGTAACAAACTGTGACTTAGCTCTTCCAAAAGTGAGTTCACAAAGAGAGAAGGGAAGCCAAGGGAAATCGATGAATCAGCAAACATTCAGGAAGAGCCTACTACATGCCCTGTAGCACCCAGAGTCCTAAATCTGGAGTCAGAGGACTTGGGTTTGAATTGGAACTTGGTGACTATACTACTTTTGAGGGTCTCATTTTCCTCATCTTTAAAATAAGGGGCTAGGTTATAGCAAAATCATATAATGTTAGAGTTAAAAGGGACCTCTGTGGCCATCTAGCCTAAATAAACCATGCCCCAAAATGACTCCCCACTAGAACATAGCTGGGGCATCTACATGGTGCAGTGGGCCTTGGAATCAGGAAAACTCATCTTCATGAATTCAGATCTAACCTCAGACACTTCCTAACTCTGTGACCCTGGGCAAGTCACTTAACCCTGGTTGTTTCTGTTTCCTCATCCATAAAATGGAGAAGGAAATGGCAAAACACTCCAGTATCTTTGCCAAGAAAACCCAAAAATGGGATCATGAAGAGCCAGACATGACTGAAACAACTGAGTGACAAAGAACACATCTCACAGCAGTCATCCAGACTTTGTTCAACATCAACATCAAGGAAGTCTCCCTAGCCCTTGCCTCCTAAGAGGTCCTGTAAAAGTCTCTTCCAGAACTATGACCCTAAATCCCAAGAGCTTTGGAAATGGATTACAGATCATAAGATCATACAACTGGAAGGGGCCTTGGGATAAGCTGGGTAGAAGCCAGATCCTTGAGGGCAGAGAATGATTCCCAAAGCCTAGCACAGTGCTAGGCACATACAGGAACCTAATTAATGCATGTTCAGGGACTGATTGATTTGGTATTCCAACCCCTTATTTTACAGATGATTAAACTGGATTCCACAGGTGTGATTAAGCACAGTGCCCAGAGTAGATGGAGCCTCACTTGGAAAGAAGGGTATGGTTTCTCAACTCCAGTTTAACTTGGCTGACTCCCAAGCTCTCTCAGTGCCTTACTTTCCTCACCTGTAAAACAGGGAGAAGACCACCTGCCTCACAGGGGTGGTATTTGAATCCTGGAGCAGGCAGGGGGAAAGCACCTGGCATTTACTTGGTTCTTATCTCTAAGGATCTGAAAGTAATTGTGTTATTATTACTTCTGAAAATGGAAACTCTCATCCGAAAGGGTTATTTCAATCAAAAGGCTTTCTTCAGGAACAATCCATAATGGAAAAGAAAAAAATGAAAGCGTGAACATTCTCCATGGTATCATCATAATTAGTCCCAGTAACAGTTGGGCCATTTTTTTTTTCAGTTCATTTATAGTCAGATTCAGCAAAATTGAAAACATCCAACATCTGGGCTGAAAAACTGATACAAAGCCAGAAAGCCCCCAAAATGGACAAGGGTGGGCTTCAGTGGCATATGAGCCAGATGTAGATTTTGCCTCAATGACTCTCCTTCAACCTTCAAGGGGAAGAAAAGGAAGCAATCAGAACATTTTTGTGTTGTTTTGCTAAAAAATACGTTTTCTTTAAATTAACTAGGAGATATATGTGTGTATGCATATAAATACACATATTTGTTGTTGCGTGGGTATATATGTTGTCTATATACACAGAATGTATTTTTAAGAGCTTCCCTAGCTTCTTAGAAATGACAGCCACCAGGCATAGTGGTATACGCCTGTAGTCCCAGCTACCAAAGAGGCTGACATTGGTGGATTGCTTGAGTTCAGGAGTTCTGAGCACACGCACACACATACTCACACGCATTTGATGGCCCAGTTCCAATGATATCAATCAATCTTCTAGTCAGGCAAATGGATGAAGATCCATTCAAACTACATGAGTGACCCCAGGCTACTCATTTAAGCTCCTTAAGCCTCGATGGCCACATCTGTAAAATATAGCATTTAACTGTAAACATTCTTTGCGGAAATTTACAATGCACATAATTTACATATTCGGTACCAGAGATATTTTGCTACTCTACATCTATGATTCTGATTCTGTGATTCAATGAAGTCAAGTTAATAAGTTTGTATTAAGTACCTACTATTTGCCAAGAACTATCCTGCCACTTTGATACTAGATTGAGGTCATGAGTCTACATTCCAGCTTTGGCACAACCTGTGTGACTTTGACCAAGTCCTTTAACCTCTCTGGTCTTGTTTTCTACATTAAGAAGGCCAGATGTCCTCTGGGGTGCTTTTTTGTTTGAGATCTAGTATCCTATGAATCATAAGACCTACCCTATCCATCTGGGATCACTGGCACCATCCCTTGGAACACTATGCACGTGAATGCCCTGAACCTTCAACATCAAAAGATAGTCATTTGATCTCCAAGCATTTATTAAGGACTCACTGTGTTCCAGGCACTATTCTAGGCCCTAGTACACACAATTCCTGCCTATAAGGAGTCCTCTGCCACAAACAGGGATTGGCTGGACAGCAAGTAACTCTGTCACTCCTCAGTTTATGCCCTAGATTAAATATGTACGCAGCATCTTCTCTCCCAGCTCTCTTTAGCAAAATAAAAGATGCTCTGTATTCCTGCAGCTTTTAGAATGAATCCTACCACACAACACCTAAGAGGAGGGAGCTTCCCTTCAGAGGGAGAGGAGATTGACAAAATGGCCAAACTACCTTGAAATTCTACCAGCAGAACTAAGTGCTCTGTGAGCAAAGATAAAGGGGTCCCATTAGCTTTTCCTTGTTTCCTGAAAAAAAGGGAACACTGATACAAAGCCTTGATTACAAAAATCTCCATTTCCCAACCCCAGGTAAGAGCTGCTGCCCTGGGGCAATACCCCTGTTCCCACACTCCCCTCCTCTGCCATGTTTTTTCCAAGCAAAAACCTGCTTAAGACTCTGAGGGCTGGGCGAGATGAAACTGGAAGGGTTTCTGTGCACAGCATTTAACTTTAAACATTCTTCATGGAAATTTACAATGCACATAATTTACATATTCAATACCAGTGACAATTTACTTCTCCCATCTGAACAGGGCTTTCAACTATGCCACTTGAACTAAATTAATAAACAGTAATTACAGAATGTTGTGTGAGCTAGCTGTTGATGTTGAACAGATTCTAATCAACACCTTCTTTTAAGGGCCAATTAAAGCTGAATGTATGCAATATAAACATCTTCTAGTATTTAGACATGAACCACAGAACAAGGTAAAAAATAAGAATCCGAACAATTCGATGAGAGATGATAGAGCTCAGACCTGAAGAAACGGACCTTGTCCTTTCTGGCTCCAAAGTTCTGTTAATTCCCTGCAACACTCTCCCTCCATGCAGCAGAAAGGGGAGCTCCTAGGACTCGCTGGGGTGAGCCCCACCATGTTTGAGATCTCTCAGACATCTCAAAATGATTTTCCAATGGCTTTAAAGTTCCATGGCTTTTTCTTTTAAATTGCCTCAAACACTTTTCCCCCTTAACTCATGTGCATCTCAGCGAAAACTTAATCTCCATATTTCTGACTCATTTATGTATAAATCATCTCCATGTTATTTGGTGTCTAAAAAACCTTCCCCTAGGCCATATTTAAGGGCTTTCCCAGAATTCCAGGTGCTGCACAAAACACAGAATGAGACACAGTCCTGATAAGTGAGTTTTACATCCTAACTAGATGGCGCACAAGCAAATCACTCATGAGATGATGGGAGGCCACAAGGAGAAGAAGGCCAACAGTGTTTCTGTCATTGGTTATTCCCATCTCTGATTGCTTTTGGGCCATTCTATGACTAGTTCCAAGTGGACTCCAACTCCCTTCCTGACTAAATAGGGCCCCTGAAAGATACCTATAACTCAAGGCATACTTTAGGTCAATATCCATTCAATATTGCAAGTCATGAGCCCCTACTGATTTATTTTTAACCAGCCCATTCAGTAGATACTTTAGTTCAAAGCAAAAGGCAAGGTGAGCTGAATCTGTAATCAGAAATTGCTATGGTACCCATGCCCAAAATGGGCGCCTCCTCCCCACATGTGTCTAGCAAGTTAGAACCAGTTACAGAATGCCCACCCAATCCCCAGTCTCTAGAAGGCACTCCCCTTGGACATGTAAGAAACAGCACATTTGCTCATAGGTCAAACATAAGGAGAAGGATAGGGTCAAGAAGAGGATGACTAATAGGAAATTCATATCCATGACATCAACCAATGGTTGTAATGAAAGGTTTAGGGAGAAAGAAAGATTTGAGCAAATAAACAAGAATTCATTCGAAGGGTAGCATAGTGAGAAGAGCCTTGGTTTTGGAGCCAGAGAACATGGGTTTGTCCCTGTGTGACCTTGAGGAGTCACAAGCTCCCTGGGCCTCAGTTTCCTCATCTGTAAAGTGACAAGATTGGACTAGATGTTCCAGAGCTATGATCCCAAGTGCCTCTCACAGCCAACTTTTCCAACCACCTCTCCCATTGTTTTCCATTGTGTCCCCTTCTCTCCATCCAGGGCATTCCTTGTCCCAACTGTGCTCAAAAGAACAACAGCCAGATTTTAAATTAGGGAACTTGAATCTAAATCCCTGCCATTTACTACTTGTGCGACCTTGGGTAAGGTGACGCAACCTCATTGGTCCTCTGTTCACTCATTTGCAAAAATCAGGAGAATGGGTTTGGTGGGCTCTGCTCTCTGACTCCACAGTTCCCCGGCAGCAAGCAGTCCACCTTTGAAAGAAACCTTCCTGGGTCCCTCCAGAGCACAGTGGCCCTTCTCTTGTCATACCTCCTTCCACTCATTGTCTGACACCTATGAATCTTCTGCCCCGTGATACTGTTTATACCATTGTGCTGTTGCTTAAACTCACACATTTTAAAATGACTTTATCTAACTTTTCATTTTTATATCACCATTTTGCACGATATCTCCCAGAGTAACTCAGGTAATAATGATAGTGACTTTGGTATAACATAATATCACATTCATATGTTATTAAATTTATATATAACATTTACATAAATGTTAGTTATTATTATTATTATTATTAATCACCTGCCTCAGTAAGGACTAGGGACAGCTAGGTGGCACAGCGGATTGAGCACTGGGTCTGGAATTGGAAGTCCTGAGTTCAAATCCAGCCTCTTACTAGCTGTGTGACCCTGGGCAAGTCCCCTAACCCTGTCTGCCTCAGTTTTCTCATCTGTAAAATGAGCTGGAGAAGGAAATGGCAAACTGCTCCAGTATCTTCGTAAAGAAAACCCTAAATGGGGCCACAAAGAATCAGACACAACTGAAGTGACCAAACAACAATAATTACTAAGCCAGGCACTGTTCTAAGCGCTTTACAAATATTACCTCACTTGATCCTCACAATCATGCCCACAATTATCTCCATTTTATCTTTTTTTTTGCTTTTTTGGGGGGGAGGGCAAATGGGGTTAAGTGACTTGCCCAAGGTCACACAGCTAGTAAGTTGTAAGTGTCTGAGATCAGATTTGAACTCAGGTCCTCCTGACTCCAGGGCCAGTGCTCTATAATTATCTCCATTTTACAGCTGAGAAAACTGAGACAAACAAAGGTCAAGTAATTTGCCCAAAGGCACACAATCTGAGGTCAGATTTGAGCTCAGGTCTTGCTGACTTCAGGCCCAGAACTCTTCCCACTGAATCACCATTAACTTCTGTTTCTGTATTCTCTGCCTTGTGTCTTAAACTAGATAGATTTTAAACTCATTGAGGGCAGGAGCTGTGTCTTGTGCTTCTCATCTCCCATAGTACCTAGAATAGTTTATTGACACAGTAAGTATTCACTAAAGAGTTCTTGAATGAATATGGATGAGTCTCTCCTTAAAGCCAACAAAACGAGAGTCTCCATTTGGCTTCAAATATTTTCTCAACAAAATTCAGAAGTACTCTGACGGATAGACTTTGTGCCAGAAATTGAAATTTCAGGATAGTCATTATTCACTATCCACATGGTAAAAAGTGGGATTATGGAACCATGAAGTAAAGAGGATTTAATTAAAGTCCTACTTCAATGCTCCATCATAGCATGCAGGTGACCTGGGGTTCCTGAAGTCTTTGATGGAGGAATGCCAGTTCTGGGAGGATTTGCCAAAGTCAAAAGGCCTTAAGTTCAGACCTAGTAAGAGACATTCCGTGTGTCATATAAAGAACAAACTCACTAAATTAAGATAGATCCATCATCACCAGAAACGAAAGAGATGTCTGCTTCATTCTATGACTGCAGCTTGACCCCAGAGAAGAGTTGAGAAAAAAATGTACTTCCCTTTTCTCTTTGCAGAGGCATGAAGTCCTGGGTGTAGAATATTGCTTATGATGTCTGATACAGTAGATGGGTTGATTTTTCTTTCTTTTTAGTAGATTTTTCCTCTCTTTCTTTTTGAAAATCCTTTTTATAAAGGAGCTAATTTGCATGTAGGGGAGGGAGGAGGGATATATTCAGAAATTAAGGGAATGTAAAAACAAAAGCTATCCTCAACAATTCTATGGCTATTTATGAATATTTTATATGAACTGATGCAGAGTGATGTAAGCAGAACCAAGAAAATAATGCATACAACTGTACTCTTGACATAAGATCACACATTCTTTCCAGTTTCTGGTGGAAGGAGAGATTGGCAGACAGATCATTGATTGCTTCTCTGCTCATAGGACAAGTTGACAATCATTATTGCTTGTTTTCAAAGTGGACCAATTACATCCGGGGTGATATGTTGACTCTAATGTGAATTGAGTTTAAGTGAGGCAAAATTGCATAAACTCATCAGCCCCACCCTCTCTTCCAGTCATTAAAGTCCAGTGGCAAGACAAAAGTCAAGATGATTAATGATGGCTCAAGATGCAATGGATGACATCGGCATTTTTAATGTCTGATCAAGCTCTGGGCTCTCCATAGAGCCTGCTCCAGCCACCTCCATGGTTGTTGGAACAAATCGTTCTTATTCACCCATTCTGTTGGGGAAAGTCTTCACATACTTGGAGTAGACACCTCCCTAATTCATTGATGGATGTGAGCCCTGTTGGTTACCTTTAACCTTGTTTATAGGCTGTCTGCCAGGACAGTTCTACCAAGGTGTGGCTACTGCAAATGCTATGGCTTCTTGGAGCCACAAATGAGAGTTGGGTGACCAGTTGGACACCAAAGACAGATGAGCTGCTCTAAAATGGGTTCAGCACCAGAGGTGCTAGTCCTCCCTTAACATCCTCTCTATCCCTGACAATGAGAATCATCAATTAAGAGCTCATAATGCCAGGCACTGTGCCAAGCACTAAGGATACAAAGAAAGCCAAAAACACCACCCTAGACCTCAAGGACTCACAATTGTGTGCATACAAGATACAGACAAGAGAAACAGGAGATCACCTGAGAGGGAAGGTACTGGGAGGAGAGGAGCAGTAGGCTAGGAAAGGCCTCTAACAGAAGGTAGCATTGGCCCTGAATCTTGAAGGAAGCTTTGGAAGTCAGAAAGCACAGATGTAGAAGGAAACACTAGGGGACAGCCAGTGAATGGCATGGAGTCTGGAGATGGAGAATCATATGTGAGAACAGTGTTGTTGGCTCATAGATAAAGTAGAAGGAAGTAAAGTACAAAAAGATTGGAATGGTAAGAAGGAAAGGTTAGGAATGTCTATAAAAGCAGGATAGAAGATAGAATCATTGATCCTGGAGGTAATAAATGAGCCACCAAAAGTGGTTTTCATTTTCCAGCAGAAGTCCAGAGAATCAGGAGGAGAGGCTGTAGAAAAAGGAGCTGAACATGGTTGGCCTCAGTCCTTCCTTAAAATGGAACTTTCAGGGAGAGCTGACTAACCAAAGGAAGGAGCAATACAGGTGATAATGTCTTCCAGGTCATGAAGGTTCCTGGGATATGATGGTAGAGCCATCTTCCAGGGTATGACAGCTCCTGGAACATGATCCATTGGTGAATCAAAAAACACTTGTTAAATGCTTAGTATGTGCCGGATGCTTATGCTAAGTGGGTATAAACAAGGATGGAGAAATGAAGAGCCCAGAGCAGAGACCAGAGAAGAATTAAGCACTGAGATGGGCCATAACTTTGGGTTGGTCTCTGGGCCTCAGTTTCCTCACTTGTTAAAATAAGAAGATAAAAGGGGAAATGACCTCTCAGGTCCATTCTAGCTCTAAATCTATGATCCTTTAACAGATGAAGACCACTCTAATAATCACAATGCCAGGAAAAATCAAGGAAGGCTCTCAGCATATTGGATCAAACCCTTGTGGAAGATTAACAGGAGAATATGGACAAGGGACTCATAGGAGAGTCAGGCATACATGGGTTCAGTCTGTATCTTTCATATAAATACACACAGTTAAAGGATCACAGATCTATGGGGAAAATAATCATTTAAGTCCCTTCCCTGCCAATACAACATCTGTGATTTGATTCCATACAAAACCATCATTTTCTGAACTGAGACTGTTTTGAACTTCAGTATCCCTTTTTAAGCATGAGTTCTACAAATATGTTGTTTTTTGACCCAACAACCCAATTGGCTCATTCTCCAAGTCTCAGGCAGGCAGACTGTAGCAGGTCAATAAAGGTGAGGAAGTGTTACTCTACTGCACCCACATCCATCAACCAGCGCGATTAAATCTCTATCCATCATTTGGCATAACAGAAATAAAGTCATTGTCGTTGAACACAATCACATGACCTGCATCCCCTGGCTTGAAAATAAATGTCTTGGCTTTGCTTCATATATTCCCTCTCCTACATGCTCCTTCTTCACTGATGGCAAATTTCTTCCATCCTTGGGCAGTCTCGGTTCTATTCCTCATTTGTTTCAAAAGTTTTGCTAAATCACTCCATGCCCCAGGCATTCCCTTCTGATCCTGGGGTATGGGGGGAGCAGAGAGAGGTGGAGGAGAACTTGATTAAAGCTCTCTGTCCTTTTAGTTAGGGTGATCAGGCGTCTGGCTCATGTGTTACTGTGGCCAAAGAATCCAACAGCCAATCTGTAAGTGATAAGCAGTACTTCACTGGGGTGAACCACAAAGTCTTTGCTGGGATTGTCCTTTCCAGGTGGGTAGAATCTGTTGCATCCTGAGCTCTGCTGACAGATTTCTTAAAAAGCCAAGACTGTCAGGACACCATGATGAGCCATCAGAGTGGGATTCTTGTCAAGCTAACTGCCTAGGAACATGATTCATAACCATACCAACAAGATTGGTCTGCTAGTCGTTCTTTGTGCATAACTCTCCATCTCCTGCCTTTGCACTATTCTAAAGGCAGGTCCTCATACCTCTCATCTCTAAATAGTCATGTTGCTTGGGGGTAGCTGGTCACACAGTGAATAAAGCTCTTGGGTATAAACTCAGGAAGACCAAGTTCAAATCTTGCCCTGGAGCAAATCACTTAACTCCTGTTTCCTCATCTGCAAAATGACAGTCATAATACCTATCTTCCAGAATTGTTATGAGGATCAACTGAGATAATAAATGCAAAACACTTAGCTCCATGCACAGCACATAGTAAAAACATTAGCTATTTATTATTATTATTATTATTAACATTACTGGGGATAGTGATAATGGAGATGACAATATCATTTGAATGTCATAGAGCTGAGGGTCTTAAAACACTATAGTTTTCAAAAACCAAAGGGCAATGGAGAGCTGCATGGTGGGTTACGCTACATTATGAACAACAAGAAATTGAAGAACTTAAGAAATTATGATGGAGAATCATTGCAATTCCTCCTCATATTTGTTTCATAGAATCCCCAGCTTTCCTGAAAGCTCACCTCCTACAGCAAGCTTGTCCTGAATCCCTCCATCCCAGAAATTACTTTGCCCACATTTTGTATTGTGTATGTGTGCATGCACGCGTGTGTGCATATGTGTGTTCACTGTGTTTTCTCCAAATGGAATGTAAGCAGTAACTCTTTCATTTTTGTCTTTGTATCTTCAGCACCTAGCACAGTGCTTAGCATTCTTCATCCCCCTCCTCATCCACTTATTTGTTTTCTCTTCCTCTAAAAATAACGTTGTAAGACTTAGTGTTTACTTATTTTGTATGTATAGTCACACATATACTTTGTATATGTGAGGGTAGAATGTAAGCACCTTGAGATCAGGGACTTTCGTTTTTTTGTTTTTTTATGTCCTGTGCCTAGCATAGTACTTTGCACAAAGTAGGTACTTCCAAAATGTGTTTGTTAAATTGTCAAACACTACAGTCTTAAAGAATCCAAATTACCTGTAACCCAAAGGGCAAAGGTTAAAGATTCATGGTGGGAATAAGAAGACTGCAATTGCCAATAATAAAATCCTCAGGAAGTGATATAAAAATATCAAACAAGAAATGTATGATCAGAAAAGATGGTAGTCAAATCCTCAAGAGGAACAAAGATGGATGCTGTTAGCCACCCAGTATTAAGACCCTGACCTTGCCACCAGTGTGTCGGATGAAATCACTATGGGAAGGTGTAGAAGCAACCACAGTGGCATACTCAGGATGGCTGCTAGCACAGTTCTTAGATCTGCTTTACTAGGAAAGATAGCTGTTTAAGGGGTCAACAATCTTTTTAAATTATATTCACTAGTTCAGGGGAAAAATCAGCACCCTGAACTTTCAGAGAAAATATAGAGAAATAAAGACCAACAGAAAGGGCTCTGACTGCCTGAATCAACTATACACTTTACATATGTACCTGTATCAAGAAATATATATATATATATATATATATATATATATATATATATATATATACACATATATATGTCTCAGAGCCAGAAAGCATCACAACCCCCCTGACTCAGTGCCTAATTAGAAATTAGCAAAAGGTGTGAAAGCCTTCCTACAAGAAAGCCTCCCCTAATCAAGTTTCCTTTAATGGGCTGCACATGAGGCCTATTGATGGTTGGGAAGATATTAAACCTCACTAACATTACAGAAGGACAGGGACAAGAATTGCACTTAAACACAAGAAGTATTTATTAAGTTTCTACTGTATGCCAAGCAGTGTGCTACATGCTGAGGATGCAAAGTCAAAAAGCAATGAAACAGAAAAATTAATTCAAAATATACGCACTGTAATTTTCGTTACGTGACAGAGCTAATACAAAGGGCAGGGATTCCAGGGGAGAAAATGGACTAGTAAGTAGGGTATCATAGGAACTCGGGAGGAATGGGGCTGACACTCATACATGGATGGAAGTGGTGGCCAGAGAAGGCAGAATTCAGAATGGGCTCACCGAGAAGGTACTAGATTGTTATGCCCTTTTCAACATTAATGATGCATGTTTGATTATCAGTTCCCTCAGTCAGAGTGGAAAGGGATGGTGAGGAGAATAGGGGTATATGTGCAGGGATTGGGCTTACAGTGAGTTCCTGGGGTTCCATGGGGCTTGGCTGGTTATAGAGAGATGAGGTATCATCCTCCAATCAATAGCTAGGTCAGCTCTGCCGCCAGGGCTCATTCTAAATGTTGAGCAGATCAACAGCTGAGGAGGGGGAAATTACATGAATAAGGTCAGGGATCCATGGCCACACAAAATGAGTCTTCTGTCAATGCAAACCTGGAGTGTCAGAAGCCAGGTACAACCAGATGCACCAGATGAAGACTGGTCTGGGAGAATGCAGGGCCAGTTACTGATGGCCCTAACCCCTCATTGCCTGCAAGAAAGGTCATCCCAACACTGAAATCATATGGAAGACTTCTGGTTTGGGACTTAGAGGCAACTGCCACCATTTCCAATGCCCAGAAGCACAGAAGATGCCCCAGACCCTGAGAGGCCGATACACAGCCCACCCTCCACTACTGGCAGCACAAAAGTAGACATCTGGTTCATTGTCTGTCCCAGTCACTCTGCCCATGACTACAGCCCCACTCAGGAGCCTGGCACCAGACTGGCACCTAGTGGAGCAGTCAGCCTAGGACTGAGTTAAAGCTTAACACAGCTGCCTCCCAGGAGGGGCCCCACCAGGCCCCCTGGTGAGTGTAGGCATCCACAGACACTCAATACTCATGCCAACCCCCAGCTTCAAGCCCCCTCCCAGTATTATGCTCTTTCTTTAAAAAAAGATTATGTTTTCAATTGACAAAAATAATTTCTTTCCTTTCCACCTCCTCTCTGTCCCTTATAAAAAAAAAACTTGTCACAAATATTCATAGTCAAGAAAAACAAATTCCCACATTGTCCATGTCCAAAAATTCTATATCTCATTCTGCATCCTAAGTCCAGGGTTATTGTCTAAAGGAAAGGTCAAAAGCTGGTTCTTTCCTTCTCAAAAGCTTTCCTTAATGGGCCCCCACCCTTGTGGAATATAGGCCTGGCCTAACTAGTCTTCCTTCTCTTTCACTGCTTTTACCTATCCTATGACCAAAGTGAACTAATCATTTTTCCCTCAAGATGCTCTTCAATTTCCAGCAGCAGGGCTTTTGCCCATGCTGTTCTCTGCCTGGTATGTCTGCTACCAACAGCTCTTCTTTGCCCATCCTTCAAAGCCCAGCTCAAATGGTGCCATTTCCAGCAAGCCTTCTTTTTCCCCCAGCCGCATGGAAAGTTTTCTAAATGGCATTTTTTTAAAATTTAATAGCATGTGGCAGAATAGAAAGTGTTAGACTTGAGTTCAGATCTTGACTTAGATACTGTATGTGTTTAATCCTATATACATATATACACTTAACACATTGCTTAATCTGTCTCAGCCTTGATTTCCTTATGTGCTTAAAACAACAACAGCAAAAAGACTGGAGTTGCCAGGAACTGGGACTTGATGCATTTTTGTTTTCCCTACAGGATCTAGCCAGTGTCGTACACATACTAGGTCTCAATAAATACTTATTATATAATAGGGTCCTGATGGAGGAAGGTAATGGAGCTGGTAAGAAGTGGGACAGATGATGTAATGATTCATATTGTTTATAGCTCATTAAAGGTTATAAAATGACCCCATTTAGGGTTTTCTTGGCAGAGATACCGAAGTGATTTGCCATTTCCTTCTCCAGCTCATTTTACAGATGAGGAAACTGAGGCAAACAGGGGTCAGTGACTTACCCAGGGTCACACAGCTAGCAAATGTCTGAGGTCAGTTTTTAACTCAGAAAGATGAGTCTCTCTGCCTCCAGGCAGGGGGATCTACGCACTATGGCACAACCTAGCTGTCATTAAGTGGGGACTAGCATCATCTTATTCTACAGATGAGGAAACAGAGGCTCAGAGAGGTTAATCAAAATGTGTGCTAGGGATCTGCTATAGACAGCTCCTACAAGCTCCAGAGGGCTCATTGTTAAATTTTCAGTCTGAACATCTACACCTGAAATAAACAAATGCTACAAATCAAGCCTTGATTTATTGTTGACTTAAGAAAGAGGTGGAGAAAATACTCGTAATGCACTTTAAACTTAAAAGAATATTGTGCAGGAATTTCTCTGTCCTACCCACCCACACCAGCCCATCGCTAAATGTCTGCCGCTATGGCCACATCCAAGTGTATCCCTCTTGCTCCGCTAGCCTCCGAGTGGCATTTGGGGGTTACCCATGCGGGCCTCACTCTACCATCTCCAGGTCAGGCCAATTAGAACTCGGGCTTCTTTTCATCTCCAGGTACAAATGGCCTCAGGGACTGAGAAGACCTAACCCAGACCATGGAGACAACACAGCAGCTGGGGGCCAATTAAATGCCACAGCTGTCACAAGCTTTTCAGACTCATTTCATTCTAATTGCCTCTTCCTGATTGGGGGAGACAAAGTGGGCCGGCTGCAGGCTTCGCTCAAGGTAGTCTCTGTGTAGTGGAGTAAATAAAGGGCCAGGCCTTGCACCAGGGAGAACTGGGGTGTGATGGCACCCCAGATTCTGACCAGTTGTAAGACCGTGAGCAGGTCACCTCATTTCTCTGCAATTCAAGTGACTAAGACCCCAAAGTACAGAAGGGCTGTATCTGCTGAGCTGGAGGAGGGAGTTCCCACAGCAATGCATTCAATCTTTCCTGTTTTGCCTTATTAGTGGAGAAAGAGCTGGCCCAGGAGCTAGTTAGAGCTGGGTTCAAGGGCCACTCCTGCCACGTACTGGCCCTATGTCCCTGGGGAGATCATTTAACCTCTCACTACCCCCCTAGTCAGCTCTCAGAGACTCTAAAGGAAAAAAAATGCTGATCTGTACTGCTAAACAGAGGCCCTCACAGGGAGCTTCCCCACATCAGTGAGATCACCAATAATGTCAAAAGAAAGAAAAGGAGAGGAAAGAGGAAGGAAGGAAGGAAGGAAGGAGGGGAGGAAGGAGGGAAGGA
>CM053584.1:35600568-35620568 GCA_028627135.1 Pseudochirops cupreus
AGGGAGGGAGGGAGGGAGGAAAGAGAAGAGAAAGGGAAAGGAAGGGAAATCTTCCTAACACACTTGCTTATTGTTTCCTGTAGAATTGTTGCTTGGACTATGGCAATAACCTTAAATCTAACTGGTCTCCCTGCCTCAAGTCTCAAGTTGCATGAAAGCAGAGACTGTTTCCTTTTCAACATTGTGAATAGTCCAATACCTGGCAAGTAGTAGGCACTCAAAAAATGCTTGTGGAATTGAACTAAATTGAATTTCCAGTGGTATATGCTTTAATTCTGATTGCACAGTCTCTCCCCTATTATCACCACAAATGTCTTGCTATGGTCCATGAACAGAAGCCCTTTCAGTAATAAGTCTCAACAGGGACCGACTGGGACCATAGCTTCCTCCAGGGCACTTTTTTTGTCTTTTTGGAGGGGGGAAGGCAGGGGAATTGGGGTTAAGTGACTTGCCCAAGGTCACACAGCTAGTAAGTGTTAAGTGTCTGAAGTCGAATTTGAACTCAGATTCTCCTGACTCCAGGTCCAGTCCCCTATTCACTGCGCCTCCTCTATTCAGCTGCATCTCCTCCCGGCAATTTCTGTTGAGAAGCCAAGGCTACCCCACTGACCACCAACAAACAACAAAGCCGTTTTATGAAATTTGCCCCTCAGCCACTGGCTCACTCCTCTGGGAAGGCAGATGAGATCTGAGCGCTAGCTATCCACCCCACCCTGCCATACCCTTTCTTTCTCTGGCTAAACAGAGCCTTCACAGCCTATATGTGTTCAGCTTTGAGGCTGGAGAGAAACCATGTGTCCATTGCTGGGTTCTGGGACAGCACTAGGGTTCTGGGTCACCAGGAGTTTGTGGCCTGCCACAATCCCCAAACAGATGTGCAACTCCTCTTCTCAATCTCATCACGTGCTGGCCATGTGCCTCTCAGCAATGCAGAGAGTCCACTCCCAACACACACACTTGAATAAGCCAGGTGTGTTTGGGCCGATTTGCAGACACATGAATCCCATACAGCGTTAGAAGAAAACTGCTCCAGACTGGCCTGACCCCACATTTACGACTAATTTTTTATTGTCTGATCATTTCAATCACATCCAATTCCTCAAGAGTCCATTTGGAATTTCCTGACAAAGAGTGGTTTGCCATCTCCTTTTCCAGTTCATTTTATAAGTGAGGAAACTGAAGCAAACAGGGTTAATTGACTTGCCCAGGGTCAGTGTCACTCTCAAGTCTTCCTGACTCTAGCCACTTCACCACCTAGTGCCCCATCGCTTAACATACTTAGAGGCAGAGAGGTGGTGCAGTGACAGAGTGTTGGACTTGGAATCCAGAAGAGTTGAGTTTGAATCCTGTTTCAGTCTCCAACTAACTTTTCTCTCTCTCCTCCCTTCATTGCTCACTTCCTTCTCTTGATCTGTGTATGCCAATTTCTTAAGCACTCGAGAGGGACCTATGGGAATTTAATTATTGAATGTTAGAATTTGAAGGACGTTTGGTTCAGCCCCTCCATTTTACAGATGGGAAAACTGAGCTCCAGGGAGGTTGGTACTGGTCCAGCTTCACAAATGGCTTGTGAGTAGTGGGGCTGGGATTTGAACCCAGGGTCTTCTGCATACTTATCTAGCACCCTTTATTTCACCTTACCTTATCTTATCAATTAGTTCCCTAGGTGGTATTCAGTAAAAAAGAACAATAAATTCTAGATGCACCTTCAGGAATCTGAAAGATAACCATGCCTCCAGGACAAGTAGAGATTTCCTTGAGGAAGGAGCATAGATGGATCACAGAGTCAAGTCTTCATGGGGATTTTTCTCAGGGTTCCTTTAACTCAGAGACCTAATTTCCCTTAAATTATCCTAAAATAAGATTGTACATATCACAGTCTCACATTTTCCTGGATTTAAATACCTTTAGGGTTTAGCCACAGTTTCATAGGATATTGTGCCTAAGAGTCTAGGAAGGGATCCGAAGAGTGTGTTATGATACATAAGGACAATTTTGTGGATTAACCCTTCATTGCCACTGGCTATATACAAAGAGAGGGTTGAGAAAAGATGGATCATTCCCTTAAAAGCTCCTAGTGGACTCTTCTGCTTACTAATGAGATTGCTCCTGCCAAAGCAGTATGAGGCACTCTTGCATCCTGGGTAAGAAGTACTGTCCACCAAAGATTCTCTGTCTTCATTTAAACTCTTGTACTTCCATTTATCACAAGCAAATATTTAATGTCATGGAGAATGACATTTTCTAGCATTATAAATATGTGTTGCTATCAAAAGCAAGAGAAGGGCAGCAAGGCATTGTGGAAAGAGAATTGGGTCCAGAGTCAAGAGGGTCTACATTCAAAGCCACATTGGCTTTGTGGAAATCTAACACTATAAATTGCTGGAAATATGCTCAGTTGCATCGGTAGACAGATTTCCTCAGTGGGAATCCCTCATATTAATGAAACCACAGGTCCAACTCAGTCCCATCTAATAAATATAAAAAACTTTCCTTGTGCCCCTCTACATATTGTACCCCAGGCTGCTGCCTACTTTGCCTATCCCTAGTTCCTGCACTGACCTATCAGATAATTCCCATCTCTCAGTCTCTGTCTTTACCTCTTTTCTTTAAAAAGAAATCTGTCTGCTCTTTCTTTCTGTTCTTCTTTTTTGGTTACTAAAATGGAAGAAAGCCCCCAGAGCTCATTTTATTTTCTTTCTCTTGCCAACATTCTAGCTCTCTCTCCTTGGACTCTGAAGCGCTAAGTCAGCTGCTCCCTTTTGCCCTCCTTGCTCTTGTCTCCAATTGCGTCCCAGCCTCCAACTGGAGCTCGCCCCTCAACCTCCCCCCCTACCCCCTGGGCATAGCAGGGATTATTTTCCAAATTATTCTCCCAGAACTAGGTTCCCTTTGATATTATATCACTTTACTATTTATCCCACTCTCTATCCTTGGATTATTTTTAATTTTCATCCCAAATGTTGTTGGGAGACTCTTATGAGAAGGAAATTATCTCTAATAGGACAGTAATGTCAAGAGGTTCAGTTTCCTAGGAAATGATTGAACCCAAGAGGGGTTCAAATTCATTCAAAATTTGGAGACCAAAGTCATGAGAGATTTTGTTTCTCCAAGCAGATTATTTGAACACCTGCCCTTTCTCCTTCTTCTTCTTATTGATTTTCCATTTCAGATGCTTAGACTTTTCTTTGGACACAATTTCTGTCAGTCCAGAATACAATGGCCTTCCTTCTTGTGCTCATGAATGATAGATATCTAAATATGTCTGATATGAAAGATGTTTCAGAGCTTGTCAAATATCATTCTTCAGAGGCTCCGTAGATTAACACAGCGGAATTCTCAGAAGCATGGAATCTCAGAGTTCAAAAGTGATCACAAAAGCCACCTAGGATAACCCAACGTGAATGAGAATGTTCTGTATGGTATTCCCAAGTGATCATCTAGACGTTCCTCGAAGCTTTCTAGTGATGGTGACCACAGGGTAGTGGATACAAGATCCTGGCTTTGGAATCAAGAAGACTTTGGTTGAAGTTCTTCCTTAGACATTTAACTCGCTGTGTGATTCTGTGCAAGTCATCAACTTCCATGTGCCTCAGTTTCCTCATGTGTAAAATGAGAAAACAGGACTTCAATAGGATCCATTGTCCCTCCCACCTCTGAATCTGAGGTTCTATAAATCATAGCTATCTGATATTTCCTCGACATGTCCAGCAATGCCATGTGCATTCCACCTGGTCATCATCCTTCTCTCTTCCCCCCTTGAAGAAAGGATGCCATTCTGGTTTTTTGATAGGCCAGTTTTGGCCATCTCTTCCTCAGTTTCAGACCTAAATCCTTGGATGTTCCCATTCATCCCATCTAATATGTACTATCCCCCTTGCTTTCCAGATTTCCTTTATAGGCTGCCTTCCCACATTATAATGTAAGCTTCCAGTAGACCAGTATTTTTGACATGTTAGGGAGCTAAAAAACATATGGCTCTAATCAAAACAAAGCATCTCTTGTTGACTCATGTTGAGTTTACGGTCCACCAAAATCTCCAGATCTTTTTCAAGAGGATCATGGGTTTATAATAACCTCCAGAGGAATCTTCACGATGAGTATGGCCCTTCCTTAGAAAACTACCCTCCCCTTAAAAAAAGACTAATAGGGCCAGTCTAAATCAAAGGTATTATCTGTCTCCTATTTTCTGATTCCTACTCGTTGTTCAGCTACATCAGATGCCCAGGAGAGAGCTATACCACTAGCAAAAGACAGAGCTGTGGTGAACCCATCATTCAGGGCAAATCATCTGCTATCCATACTCATGTCATATTGAAATTTAAATTCAGATTGAAAGATGTCAAGAGGAGAGAAAATCACCAAGAAATAGTTTCATAAAGGAAAAAAGAGCTTGATGTATACATCCTCCTAATTTGAAGAGATATACACCCCAGAAAAAAGACATTCTTCTTGGGCAAGACCGCCATCTTTCTTGAGGTATTTTGAGGCTGCAGGGCACAATGAAAAGAGATTGGACTTGGAGCTCCTGTTTGGTACTTGTTCAGATTCTGAGATCTACTACCCATGTGACCTTAGTTAAATCACTTAACCTCTTTTGGGTCTCAGCTTTGTCACTTGTTAAATGAGGGGTGGGACTAGATGGTCTCTAAAGGCCCTTCCAGATCTAAATATACAATGCCTTTTTCCTCACATAGATTGCTCTTGTAGAATTCCATTTTCTTGCCTCTATTTATGAAGGGGAGAATTTAAGAAGTTACTTAGATAATTCAGAGAGGAGTGGCTGGGCGAAGGAAAGGTTGGAAAATAGTGGGTTGGGGAAGAGGGAGAAGGAGAAAATGTAGGAGTCTGAATTTTGAATTCAAGTTTGATTTGATGTGGTTGGCCATAGTTTTCTCATATATCAAATGAGAGGTTTGAATGCAGTTCAGGTCCTTTCCAGGTCTGAAACGCTCTGTTCTGCCTCGTAGTTGATGGAATTCTCTGCTTTGCCAGGGGTGAGCTGGGCTGAAAGCATGCATATGCTTTACTAATCTCTTCTGCTCTCCTGGCAAACTGAACAACAGCTGAGGCCCATAGCATGGCACCTGCTATGGGTATTGTGTGAGCTGACGAGTGGGACAGAGTTCAATCCAATCACTTTCTCTGTTCATAGGCTTGCTCAATCTTCCTGACCCTGGTCACAGAGCTGATACCCATCCCTGTGTGCCCAGGCTCCTACAAGCAAAGAGAATCATGCCAACTAGCAGGCTGCCCTCCCATGATTGGCATCATGGGAAATGTTAAGCATTATACCCTAGCTTAGGATAGGAGGAGCTAGGGCTTGAACATAAGCCACTGAGTCTAACTTCCTCATTTTACAGATACAGAGAATTGAAATGACTCACCCAGGGTCATACAACTAGTAAGCATGGGGGGAGGGAGGGAGAGAAGAGGGGTAAAGTTTAAACCCAAATCTTCCTAACTCTAAACCCAGCGTTCTATCCACTACTTAAACAACCTTCTTGTGTGTGCGCGCGTGTGTGTGCATGTGTGCGTGTGTGTGCGAGTGTGTGGCCATGTGTATGCATGTGTGCACATGTGTGTGCGTGTGTGCACATGTGTGTGTGTGAGTGTGTGGGTGGGTGTGTGTATGTGGGGGTGTGGGGGTGTGTGGGTGTGTCTTTAATGTCTATGGGGAGAAAGAACTAGGAAATACATCCTTGGTTGGCGTGCTTAGAATGCTCTCCTTCCCTTCCTCAGCATCTTGGAACAATTAGCTTCCTTCGAGGCTCAGCTCAGGGGCCACCTACTCCAAGGGGCCTTTCCTCTCACTGTTGTCACCCATCCCAAATCATTTTGCATGTATTTTGCATTCATTTATCTGCATACCCATTGTCTTCTTAATAGAATGTAAGCTCCCCAAGGGCAAGGAACATTTCATTTTTAGCTCTGTACCCTCAGTGCCTAGCACAGGGTATATTCTTAAGAAACGTTTGTAGAATTGCTTAAATTCACATGAGTGATGGAGGCACTAATGCTTGTTTTTAAGCCATTAAAGTCTTGGTAGGAATATAATTTTTATTTTTGTTGGTGATTTCATTAGTGAAGGGAATTCCCAGGGAGGAAATACCATCTACCAACACTGCTCAGCACCTGCTCTGTCTTTTGTTTTCCTAGTGCACTGCCTGGGCACTGAGGGGTTAAGCAGTTTGCCCAGGGTCATGGAGTCAGTGTGAACCCAGATCTTCCAGACTCTGAGGCCAGCTCTCCATTCACCATGCCAGGCTGTTGGATAAACCCAGGAAACCGGTAGATGCCCATCCACTTTGGAAAGATTAGATGGAGTCATATTCAAGCCCCAGCTTCTGTCAGACCACTGCTTTAAGGAGGAAGAAGAGAGGTTATGGACCCTTAGCCAGGTTGTTGAAAAGAAGCCTTGCCAAGGTAAGCAAACATGCAGACTTTTCACCCTTTTGATCATCCCAAGGTGTGAGACCTGAGTTATTCTAGCTTTTCAACCCCAGTTTGCCTTTGGCCCTTTGTCTCTTCTCAGCTCTTCTCTTGACTTCCTCTTCAGTCCTTCTGACCCAACTTGGACAAATATGACACCTCACCCGCATCTGCCCAGGTGGGGGGCTATGCAGACAGAACACTATGAACACTACGAACACTATGAACAATGGTCGATGTCTTCGTTGATTTTGTTGGAATGTTTTTTAAAACTCTTTCTTAATTCAGTGTCTGGGACATAGTAGGCTCTTAACTTTTTCAAGGTTAACTTTGTTAACTTTGTTACAAGGTTTTTTGGTAGAGTATGGCAGAGGGATATGTGTGTGTGTAAATGTATGTGTGTATGTTTGTGTATATATGTGTATGTATATGTGTGTATCACCTTAATTTCCATGTATATTGTGTGTGTTTGTGTGTATATGGGCATACATGTGTGTATATATGTGTATCACCCTAATCTTCAAATAGATACATGTATATGTATGTGTGTATTTGTGTATATATGTGTATGTATATGTGTATATCACTCTAATTTCCATGTATATTGTGTGTGTTTGTGTGTATGTGGGCATACATATATGTATATATGTGTATCACCCTAATCTTCAAATAGATACATGTATATGTATGTGTGTATACACACACACACACACACACACACACAATATAATCAATAAAACAAACAAGTTTAAAACCTATGCAATATTTCCTCCACCAGCTAAGCACAACTTGAATTATACTCATGGATTAGATCACAAAGGCAGGACCTTGTCTTCAAATGAAATGCAAGTTACATTCAGCAATGGTTGGCCCTTTCCCATTAGCACAGATAACTTCATCAAGTTCATGGCTTGATGCCTTGGGCCTAGAGGGGAAGAGATATAGAATGGGGTGCATTTCAGTGTGTTTGGGTGGGTAATGGAGGCATTGGGAATGGCACAGAACCTCAGAACACACACAGAACATGGTCAGGGGGCAAAGCTTAGGGAAATGGGATCCTTGAGTTAGGAAGAGCAAAGGGCAACTCGGCTTGTTTCACTCTCTTACTTCCTAAGGCCAGTCCTGAGAAAGTCAAGAAAACCCTGGAGACCAGGAATTGGCAGGAACTCTAGGAGGTTCTCCAGATTTCTAGCCCAGCTCCCCCAGCTTCTTTACCAAAGGAACAATAGTGGAGCACTTTCCTGGGCACCCTTAGGTATGTACAAAGAGAATCACAGACACCTAGACCCTTCCCTCTACCACTTTAGGCCCTAAGATTCGTCCCTGCTGCTTTTTCTATATAGCTCACCAGGAGATAACACATCAGAAGGCTTTATATGTTTTTCAATTTTTGCAAATACATGCAACCCCTGTTTTATCTTTTTAATGTAAAAGCTAATTCCCTCAAATGATCCATAAGAGTCAAGGAAAAAAAATACTCACCCCACATTAACTTTAAAAATCTAAACTGATTAATTTCTTAAATGAATAATTTAGATCCTAGACATGCAGTCATTTGGAAAAGGGCCCCAGCTCTAAGTAATTTCATACTAGACCTTTCAACATAGATGGAAGATTGCTATTTCACATCCCCCCATCTAATCTGTAAAAACATTTCTTATACAATGAACCCAGGAAGGGAAGCTGAGATTAATGAAATTGCAGGCTCCCTTTCCACTTACGAAGACACGTAGAGGAATGTGTTAGAGTAGGGAGAGTTAGTATTAATATCATCACTGTTACTGTTGTTATTTCATTTGTGGGCTCTAGCATTCGGAATAATGCCTTCTAACCCAATAGCATCAATCAGGAAATCTAGAAGGTTCTATTGATACCATTAATTCCTAGGAGAAGTCAAGGAAGGTCTCCAGAACATTGGGCGGACCACCATGGTGAACTTTGTCGGCTTTCCTTTTTTTGGTTTTGTTGTACCCAAACCCAAATTCTAGGTCACTACACACCACCTGATTTGTGACCCACCATTAAGCCCCTTTTATATTTCTGTTTTTCTCTATTATAGCTTGAAACTTCTTAAGGCATGTCTGGGGATATTGCTCAAGGTGTTCCCTGACTCTGTCTCCCCTAATCAGCATTTCATATTTTCTCCCTGAATCATTATAGTGTACCAGGTCATTATGGTGCAAGGATCTTATCTAGGTACCATCCTGTCCTGACCAAGCAGGGCTCCCACCCTTTTGCCCGCAACATGACCCTGGCCTGTTCTGGGAAATTCCAGTCCCCCTCATCCCATGCCCCTCTACCCTGTGCCCTCTACCCAGTTAACAGTTGCAGCCTTGTACCCTTGCACCATACTCCTCTGAGTCATGCATCATACTCCTCTGAGTCATATAGATTTAACCAAAGGCTGTTCTTTGCTTCTGTACATCATAGCTTCTGCTAGCTCCCCTTCCTATTATAATTTTGTGGTTTTAGCCTTTATAACCAAGATCTGGATTTCCAGAAATGGCCGCCAATTTGAGTGAGAACTCTGACAGTCGCATGCTTGCTTAATAAATCTGCATCTAGATTTATCTTGAACCCAGGTCTCAGCTCGCTCTTATTTTCTGCACAACAGTTTCACCTGTGCTTAACACAGTACCTAGCACACAGAAAATGCATGATAAATCCTAATTGACTTGACCTGATATGGATAAAAGTAGTGCAGAATGGGCATGTAAATGAATTGCTATTTGCATCTTGGGAGGGAACATCTAAATTAGTGGAAAGAATGCTAGATTTGAAATCAGGAGAGAACTGGGTTTAAATTTTATCTCTTTGTGACCATAGATGCATCCATGGAAGACAAAAGGGTAGCCTTGGATGGGTAGTGATCTGCAGTATTGTAGGGTATGCCCACATTAGTGAGATAAAAAATCCACTGCAGTGTTATCTTAACCTCTCTGAGCCTCAGTTTCTCATCTTCAAAGTGGAAACAATGATGTCTGTAATATTTGCTTCACAGAACTATTGTGAAGGTGAAATGAGATAATGACTTTGCAAGCCTTAAAGTGTCATATAAATTTTAGTTATTATTGTTTTCTGATGAAATCAGGAAGCAAAGTATTGATCAGATACAGTGACCGAAACTCAGAGTTGGAAGTAACCTAAAAAGTCTTCTAGTCCAAACCATCCCTAAATAAATATAATGGTGTGTCTCCATTGATTATCTCATCCCACTTAAAAGTAATTACCTTTCTTTTGTAATAATATTTCCTGGCTGAAGCAGTCAATAAAAATCGAGGCTGAACAGGACCTGTATACCTCCTTGAATCAAAGCCATTCACAAAATACTTGGTCATATCCTAAGGAATTTGTATAAAAAGTAGCAGCAACTTCAGGACCAGACAGAGATGCCAAAGGTTTGGAAGTAGAGAGGACTGAGCAAGAAAGAACCAACATCCTGGAGGCAACCAAAAAATAAAACCAAAAACAAAGAGGGACAAGACTAAGCTATGGCAGAGAAAGAAGCATGTCCATAAGCCCTACAGGGGCCTCAGAGCAGAAGACCTGGGCCATTGCACCCATCTAGTCAAAAACTGAGGGAGTTCCAAGATAAATATCTACTTTTCCCCTCACTTATCTTCCCAGTCCTTGTCTACTCATAGATACTATAATAGAATCTGCTACCTTCTTACCCAATCATTTCCAGCCACCTGAATCTTGCCCCAACCACAAAGAGGCTAGGGATTAACTGGAGACAGACAGAAATGGAAATTAAAGCAGAGATTCAAAGCTCTGCCTAAATGTTGGGAATTTCTTTAACCAGGGATCAGAGTGATTATAATTGTACTTACAACTTTATGCCTAAAACAAAATGCCCAAAACTACAGAGGAGGGAGTCACATGGACTTTAGGGGCCATTATATTGCCTGGAGGCTTCAATAATTCTAATGGAATGTTACATGAGAATCCCTTATACAACCTACCTGTTAAGTGATCTTTTTGAGAATATCACGCAGCAAGGACCCCACCCCTTCACAACACAGAGCATCCTACTATGGGACAGCCCTTTATTGTAATAGATTTCATTTACATTGACCCTAAATCTGCTTCTGCAACTTCTGTTCCTCATGTCCAGTTACAGTTAATAGAGAACACATAATTAGTTTAATCAAATGCTCGGATGGCTATGGTGTGGACACTTAGTCTGAAAGTGTAGATCTCAACCCATCCACACCTACTTATCTTTGGTCAGTCTTGTCCACAACATCCCATTAGTTCATTACCAAGGTCTTCACAACATGCCGGAGACCTTTGTCATTTTCTCTTGACATCAATAGAATACCAAAAGAACACCATGGCTATCCAGCATTTTTCTCTCATTCTGACCAAGTGACCAGTCCATCCCCTTTCTCAGTTGTACCTTTCTTTCATCACATCCCTTAAACCACTTCTCCTTCATTAATTCTTTGTACTGTAGTGGCAACCATCAATGGAACACCCTCCATTAAAAAGGTCCAATCGTAATGGCTAACACATATTAAAAACTAAATCTCTATGAGTTGTATAAAGCTCCCTCATCTATAAAAGGAGGGACTTGAATAAAAAATTCTGCTTTTCTAAATTTACTTCAAGTTTGGTATTGGTCAAGTAGCCTAACCTTTCTGGTCCTCAGTTTCCTTTTTTGTAAGATGTAGGAATTGGTTTCATCTCCACTTCCTGGCTTCTCTGGCTTCCTTTAAGTCTCAAAATTTTACATTCTGTCTTTCCTGGTCCCTCTTAATGCTAGTGCCTTTCCTCTGTTGATTACCACCAATTTATCTTATCCACAGCATGTTTCATGTTGTCTTCCCCATTATACTATGAACTCCTTGAGGCCAGGGACTGTGTTTTTGTCTCTCTTTGTATCCTAGTGCTCAATACGGTGCCTGGAATGTAGTTTATTCTTACTAAATGCTTGTTGACTGACCTCTTTCAATTCTATGATTATAAGTTGTTTTCTTTCATTATTATAATTATGTTTTCCTTCCTTTGTATCTACAGTGCCTAATGTAATAGTTATTTAATAAATGTTTAATGCCTGAGTGACTGCAAGAAGCTTTTCCTGATCCCTCTCAGTGTTATTGCCATCCCTCTGAGGTTATTTTCTATCTACTCCACAGATATCTTGCTTTTTCATAATTGTTCACATGCTATTCTCCCTCTTCCCCATTAGAATGTGAGCTCCTTGAGAGCAGGGTCTGGTTTTTGCCTTTCTTTGCATCCTCAAAACTTAGCACAATACTGGGCATGTAATAAGTACTTACTAAATCCTTGTTGACTGACGTCTTTCAATTCTATTATTATAAGTTGGTCTCTTTTGTTAATATAATTATAAATTATAATTATAAGTTGTAAAGTTATACTTATAAATCATAAGTATAATTATAAGTTGATGGTCTTTCTAAGTCTGAAAATTCTGATTCTTGTTAGCTGATTATAATCTCCTTTAGGACAGGAACCTATCTTATTATCTGGGCATCTCTTATGTTTTTCAGGTAATAAGCATTGAATAAATGCTTGCTGCATGAAATGCCATTCGATTGCCACTTTACAGATGCAAAAACTGAGGCTAGTTTCCTAAGTCACCGAAGTTATCAGTTCCCCAGACAGATGCCCTCAACCCTAGACCCTCATTCATTTGTCCTGCCATTTAGTTTCAGCCTGCTGAAGGATAGAGTCATTAGAGAATTCAGATGGAATGTTAATTACAGGAAATTCCAGACTCCAGGGTTGAAGAGAGATGAATTCTCATTTATTTGGTTCCTTGGCACCACCAACCCTCTCATCCTGAGTTCAGGACTCCAGCTCCATTTCCAAAGTCCACTAGACTGAAGCCAGGTGGTTACTGCTGCCTGAGGCAGAATGGATAACACCCAGTCCCTTGAACCAGTTCCATATTTTCCCTGACACATCTCTTCTCCTCTCACTTCTTCTACATCTTAACTTGCTAACTCCTTATTTAAAACATCTTTTCATTTGACCTCCAAAAGGTCATCCTAGAGGCCAGAAACCTCCACTCAACACATTCCTTTTTTCCTCTCTCCCCCCTTCTCAGACATCAACCCTGCAAATCACATCCTCCACAAGACTTTCCTAGTCATCAGGTCAGACACCCCCTACCCATTGGACCACACACCACACTTTGTTTGTACCTTTCTTCTGTACTTATAAACACTAACCTCCTTAATGTTTCTTAAGCACAACACTCCATCTTTCAGCTCTGGGCATTTTCTCTGGCTGTTCCCCACACCCAGAATACTTATCCTCCTCATCTCTGCCTCCTAGATTCTATGGGTTCCCTCCAATCCCACTGAAATTTTGCCTTCTTCTACAGGAAGTCTTTCCTCATCTTCCTTAATGTTAGTGTCTATTCATTATCTCCAATTTACCCTGTGTATAGCTTGTTTCTACATCGCTATTTGCCATTGCCTCCCCATGAGGCTGTGAGCTTCTTGGGAATTCAGGGGGTTGGGGCTTTTTTAATTTGTTACTTGTTTTGTTTTGGGTTTTTTCCGCCTTTCTTTGTGTCTCCAGCGCTCGGCACAGGATCTGGTACATGGAAGTCACCTACCAAACATTTATTGTGGTTCTTCACTCGTATCCCAAATACTTCACATAGAGTTGGTACCTCGTAAGTACTTAATAAACACTGGCTGCCTTGAAAAGGGAAAGAGGGAAAGCACTGCAAAGCAAGATAGCTAGTCTACGCAAAGCCTGGAGATGGAGCGTGAGGGATGGGCAACAACAGCAAATAAACCATTTTGGCCAAAATGTAGGGTGTGTGGAGGAAAACAAGCAAGCATTCATCCACCACCCACCATTCAGGAAGGGAAGGGGGAAGAAGAAGCCTTTTTATGGTGTCTGCTACATGACGGGCACTGTGCTAAGCGCTTCATTCGAATCTCACAACAACCCTGCCTATCATAGCAGGTGCTGTGATTCCCATTGTACTGTGGAGGAAACTAAGGCAAACAGAGGTTAAGTCCCTTGCTCAGTATCTGAGGCCAGATTTGAACTCAAGTCTTTCTGAGTCTAAGCTGCCCCATCACTATGTGACTGTTGTTGTTGCTGTTGTGTTTGTCCTTCCTTCTCCAAGAGGACCGTGGCATCAGGGAAATGATGCCATGACTTGCAGTTGATTTGTATTGGAGGGAGGGAGGGTTGTGCAAGGTCACCAACCTCACTTTCTCCTCCAGAGTCATCTGATGATGATGAAGAAGATGAATATGTGATAGTACAAAAACAAAAATGGCTCAATCCCTGCCCTCAAGGAGCTTACAGTTTATTGGAAGAGTTAAGTGCACAAATAAACAAAATGCTTAAAAGGTAAATTTGGAGGGGGAAAGGCTATCAGCTGAGGAGGGGTAAGAACAGGGAAAGGCTTCAGGCCAAGGCTTGTTAAGCACAATTTTGAAGAAAACAATGGATAAAAATTACTTTGACACGTCATTGGGGATAAGGGTGAAAGTTTTCTAGCTGGTCTTTCAGCATTTTGTGAAGAGGAGTATAATATTGGGACCTGTGTATAGTCATAGGCCTGGATGCCATCATAAAGCCTTGCTCTCTGAAAGCACTGTGGCTGCTTTCTTTCTTGTCCCTGGGGATTTGGGCTGGGGCTGTGGATGAAAAAAGACAACAGTGAGTTGGTGACCAATTATCCGCATGGCAACTTTTAAGCTTTGTAGCCGATGTCACATCCTTGGAAGAGCTAAGCCATTCAGTTCTGAGCTCCCACTGCGGGGTCTAGCTAACCCCAGCGTGGGCGTGTTTCACCCTAGCCATCTGCCCTGCCACTTGCCCTAATGCCAGTACCTGGCACAAAACAGTCACTTAATAGCCATCTTGTTGTTGTTCAATTGTTTTAGTTGTGTCCAATTATTTGTGACCCCATTTGGGGGTTTTCTTGGCAAAGATACAGGAGCCATCTGTCATTTTCTTCTCCAGCTCATTTTACAGATGAGGAAACTGAGGCAACAGGGTTAAGTGACTTGCCCAGTGTCACACAGCCAGTAAATGTCTGAGACCAGATTTGAACTCAGGTCTTCCTGACTCCAGGCCTAGGGCTCTATCCACTGCACCAATTAACTTCCAGATAGATGCTTACTGAATTGAACATACTCAGAGAAGTTTCAAACCCAAAACTTTCTTCCGAGCTTTAATTTAATTAAGCAAATGTTTGCCAAATCCCCAACACCATCCTTTATTCCTCTTGCTGGGGGTATAATTACTACTGGAAAGGTCACAATATTTGATTTGATGCTCTGTGCCTTGAATGTGACTTCCCAGACCAAAGGTCTCTCCCTGGCCACCTCTTCCCTCTACCTCTTGTCTCTCCTATTAGAAAGCATGCCCTTAAGGGCAGAGACACTCCCCTTTCATATATCTATCCCTAGTGCTTAGCAGATTGTCTGGCATATATTGGATATTTAACAAATGCTCTTCCATTCACCTCATATCTCACAAACAAATCCAATAAAGTAAGTAGGATTTCCCCTACTTAACAGGAGAACCCAAGATCCAGAGAGTTGTCACATCTACATTGGCCCAGCTGGGTAGAGATGAGATTAAAACCCACACATCCTGACTTCTAGCAGGCCCTTTCCTAGTCATCCACACTGCCTCCAGAGGAAAAGACTGAGTCTTCAACGTTGCTCAATGACCAAAGAAGCCCCCATCTATTACAAGGGCTCTTACCCTACCTCCTGTCATGGAGCCCTTCAGCAGCCTGGTGAAGCTGATAGACTCATTCTCAGAATAATGTTCTTTTTTTAATGCATAAAATAAAATACATGGGATTGCAATGGAAACCAATTATAATGAAACACATGTAACTTGAGTCCCAAAGCCCATTGGTATGACATACTCTCTTCTCATTTATGGAGATCAATGTCCTACACCTGTGTAATGTGCAAGGCAGAGTTGGAAATTGGAGAAAGGAAAGTTCTCTCTCTTGGGGCTTTGCAATCATTTCAGGTACAAGAACATTTATGATGCCAACTCCATAAGGTTGCTGAAGGGAGAACAAGACTCTGGGACATGAGAGTCAACAGAAGAGAGCCTGAAAGTCACCATCGTGTTTCTTTCCCTGCTAAACTAGGTATTTTGGGGAATTTTCTTTTGGGTGAGTTCAAGTACTCTCTTGGTTAAGCTGAGTTACCAAGCTCCCAATGGAAGAACTTCTTTTTTTTTTAATTTTTTTGTTTTTTGCTTTTTGGAGGGCAGTTGGGGTTAAGTGACTTGCCCAAGGTCACACGGCTAGTTTTTGTGTTAAGTGTCTGAGGTTGGATTTGAACTCAGGTCCTCCTGACTCCAGGGCTGGTGCTCTATTCATTGTGCCACCTAGCCACCCCAATGGAAGAACTTCTTCACTCTGCACTGTCACTCCATATGGGATCTCAAAAACTTTGGCAACAGTAAAAGGCTTCTGAACACACAATGACCAAAAATTAATTAAAAATCAAGCCTGTAATGAATCCTAGAAGTTTTGCTTCATGCAACTTCACTGCAGCCTTGATTCTGAACACAAAGCAAGTGCACTTTGCACTGTACAAGCTCTCAGGCCATGCAACATCAACAAGGGAAAAGGGGTCCAGAGCAGAAAGAGTTTAAGAAGCCCTAGTCCAGCATACATCTTCCAACCTATATTTTCTCTGATTTCTGTTTTGCTCTCAACTTGGATAAATGAATTTCTTGTTGCTTGTTATGTGTGTTCTTTGTTGAGCTGGTATTTTGTGAGAAGAGAGTTAGGCCTTAAATTCAAACCTTGGGATCCCCCTTTCCCCATTAAGAAGTAGAAGTCAGAACTTTAGCTTGAACCTGAAAAATCACATGCCCTGGACTAATCATATTTAAGAGAGTAGTTAGATATAATTCTAGCCCAATGTCTTTTCCCTCTCTGAGGAGAAGAGAGTAACAAACTTTTGACTCCAACTTCCTACATCCCCTCCTGGTGGTAAGGAAAGTATCCCTTGGAGAAGGGTGGGGGGAGAAGGGGCTGGAAATATCTCTTCTGCCTTCCTTCAAGATACACAATAATAGCCCTGTGCAACATGTGGGGAACAGCCCTCATTACATACAGTTATCGAGATATTTTTAAAAAGAAAGAAAGAAACAAGTTCACAGACCTCAATTTAAGAATTCCTTCTCTATCAGGAAACCAGTTGCTCTTGGAAGTGTATGAAATTTTCAGTTTCCATAGATTATGTTGCAGTAAACAGACTCCCCACTGCAACCCTACCCTAGCCTCAGTGTCCTCTCCCTAGAACCTGACTTCTAGAGTCGGTTATCTTGTCCAGTGTAGCAGAAAAATAGGCCCATTTTATTCACCATTATTTAAGATGTGAAAGGCATGATGGACAGAGAAGTCAGCCTCTGAGTCAAGAGCTCCTGAATGCAAATCCTGCCTTTGATACCTTCTAACTATATAACTGTGGGCTAGTCACACAACCTCTTCATGCTCCAGGTCACTGTTGAACATTGTAAGTCCTAGACAAGTTGCTAATATATATATGTGTATATATATATGTATATATATGTGCATATATATATATGTATATGTATATGTACATATATATATGTGCTTGGTGTTTCCTGCAGAACCTTCTTAATGGTAGGGATGATTTCTCTTTTGTCTTTGGATTCCCCCTACCTGGCTCATAGTATAAGCACTTAACAAATGACTGATTGATTTTCATCAATAGTAGGAGATGAAATCACAAATATGGATCATAATGGTAATGATAATGATGATGAAGATGATGATGATGACTGTGATGATGATGAAGATGATGACAATGATGATGATGATGATTGTGATGAAGAAGATGATGATGGTAAACATGAAGAAGAAGATGATGACAATGATGATAACACAAGAAGGTATAGTGGATAGAGAGACTGACTTTAGAGTCAAGAGGACTTGGTTTCAAGTCCCACTTCTCATCTATACTGGCTGTGTGCATCTGGGCAAGTCATTTTGCCTCTTATTGTCCCAATCAGCTCTCTAAAACAAGAGTTCTTAACCTGTGGGTCTCTGAACTTATATTTTTTTGAAGTTTTGATAGCTATATTTCAATATGATTGGTTTCTTCACTGGCCCTGGAGCCCGGTGGACCTGAGTTCAAATCCAGCTTCAGACACTTAACACAATAGCTGTGTGACCCTGGGAAAGTCACCTAACCCCAATTGCCTTGAGATAGATAGATAGATAGATAGATAGATAGATAGATAGATAGATAGATGGATGGATGTACATACACACACACACATATATATATATAATTGGTTTCTTTTGTAAATCTGAGAGCCATTAGCTCTCAGAGATTTAATTACCATCTATGCTGGTGATTCTCATATCTACCTTTTCTGCCCCAATATCTGTTGACTTCTTATCTTACACCCTCTGACTGTCTTTCAGAAATCTTGAACTGGATATCCAGTAGAAATCTTAAACTTAATGTGTCCAAAATCGTTCCACCTAACCCTAGTTATCACCTCTGGTATGGGGAATGGAACCAACAGAGATGACTTTCCTTCCAACATGGGCAGAATATGCTCTGGGATATTCAGAAGGCATCTCTGGCCCCATCCCTCCTCCACTCCAACTACTGACCTACCTGGCTTCCTTTAAGTCCCAGTCTAAACGTCACCTTCTAGAGGAAGCCTTCCCCAAGCCCTCTTGATTCCTATGCTTTCATTCTGTTAATTATCTCCTATTTATCCAGTATATAACTTGCTGTGTATATATTCATTTGCATGTTGTTTCTCCCATCCTCAAGTACCTTGAGGGCAGGGATTGTCTTTGGCCTCTTTCTGAATCCCTAGAACTTAGCATAGTGCCTGGAACATAATGGGCATTTAATAAATGTTGATTAGCTGATTGAGAAGTGTATTGGCTTCACCAAAGGAGTCACACACACACACACACACACACACACACACACACACACACACACACACACACACATGGTTAAAAACCTATGATCTAAGGCTACAAACTTCAAATTGTATTGGCATATTAGTGGAGGAGGTTTCCTCATAAGGAATTCCCTACATAACTAAAATCACAGGTTCAGAACCCTCCCTCTCCCTTCCCCCCAAAAGAATGATTTGTTAATCACTGTTCTAAAATTTTTAAAGATCTATTTTATTTCAAGAATCTTTCCCTAGCCCTTGACTTTCACCACAAACACCATGTTTTACTGATTGATGGTTAAACAGTTCACATATCCTGAAATTTTAGGCATGCTGCTCTCCTTACAGCCTGAGCAACTAGACCAAGCTACAATTAAAGCTGTTGGAACAACATCCTTTTGGTACTTCCAGGCAAAGATCCCTAGGATGGTCTCTAAACATCCACCTTCTAGCAGATTCTGCCCTGGAGGGATCTGAGTTTTGCTGATACATCAGTGCAGTGGAAGAGCTTTAGAAGTTGACAACAAAATGACAGCAAGAAGCCAGCAGGTGCTTTTCAATGACACAAGGGCATCCAATATCAATCCATCCATTCATTCAAATGTTTATAGAGGGCCAGATTGGGGGAAGGGGGAGCTATATAAGAAAGAATGAATCACAGCCAGGAGTGTCCAGAAGCCCTCCTCAGGAGCTGATTGTTAAATTTCAGTGTGCATATTTACACCTCAGATATCAGAAAAGGCCACAGAGTAGGGCTTGATTTGTTGTTTTGTGATTACCCAAACTTAAGAAAACGAAGGAGAAAATGCAGATTAAATTTAAAATACATGGAGAGTTTTCAGAGAGCTACCAGTGTTCCCCTCGCAGCACATAAAAGTGAGGGCTCACATTTTTTTCCAACAAGGCATTTAATAGTCTTTGCAATAGTTCTCAAGATGAAAAGATAGTGGCTTGGTATATACAGCCATACTTAAACAACAGTAATAAAAGGACAGTGTGATCAGTGGAGAAGGAGGGGAGGTGGGTCAGAGATGCCTTCTCAATATCCCAAGGTGTCACATAAGCCACTTATTCTGCCCATGTTGGAAGAAAAGTTATCCCTGTTGGTCACATCCCCATACCAAAGCCCCAAGGCATCTCTCCTTGGTCTGAATCAGTGGTTCTCAACCTTCCTAACGCTGTGACCCTTTAATATGTGGGCATATCTGCATGTGGGTGGACCTACCTGGAGAGGATAGAGAAGTGATATCTCAGTTCCTAAGACCATCAGAAATATGTGTTTTCCAATGGTCTTAGGTGACCCTGTTCAACCCCCAAAGGGGTCACGACCCACAGGTTGAGAACCACTGATCTAAATCCTATTCTAATGGACACTGGTAACTGGAATCTGACACTGACTTGCACAGAGAAGGCATTGAATACGGATCTGGTGAATTGAATTGAATGTTGGTTGGATTGGTGTTAACTTGATAAGAGTTTCAAGTCTGACCTTAGATGCTGACTAGCTCTGTGACCCTGGTGAGTTACTTAATCTTTGTTTTCAGTTTCCTCATCTGGAAAATGGTGATAATAATAGCACCTCATTCCCAGAGTTGTTTGGGGGACAAAATGGAATCTGTGTAAAGTAGTTCACA
>CM053584.1:35625568-35646933 GCA_028627135.1 Pseudochirops cupreus
CACCAGAAGAATATTGGAAAACAGACAGCCACAGATTACCATTGAAGAATTGCCTGGCGGGAAGCAAAGTTAGGGAGACTGTCTGCAGGGCTAGAGAAGCCGGGTGAGACACTGGTGGACTGAGAGCCAGGGGCCAATACGCTCTTGGGAGACAGCAAGACAAGGATTATCCTTTTTCTAATCCTTTTTCCTCACTTATATAAAAGTAACATCACCTGTCTCATGCACTAGTTGTGAGGATGAAATGAGATAGGGTTAGATGGTCATATTTTTGGCTGGAAGAGAGCTTGGAGACCACTGAGTCCATCCCCCTCACTTTACAGACAGGGAAACTGAGACTCAGAGTGGTTAGGTGACTTGTCCAGGGTCACACAGTTTGTAAGTGTACGAGGTCAAGTTTGAACTTAGGTCTTCTGACACTAAGTACAGCTGACTATTTAGGCAGCAAGGGACAAAGTCAGAACCCAAACTCAGGTTTTTTTTAACTCCAAATCCATATATGTAAATATATAACAATAAACATATAATATATGTAAAGCCCTTTGCAAAGCTTAAGGCACTATGTAAATCTTGTTTTTATTATTATTTATTATAATCAACTATCAGGGATGTGTTGGAAACAGTTTGTATCAGCTCCCAAAATGATGAGTTTGTTTTTTGGGGTTTTTTTAACCATAAGTGAGGATTCATTACAAAACAATAAATTCCCATTTCAAGAAAACCTATATAATAAATACTACACATTGTTTTCAAAGCTGCCCAGCTTTTCTTGGCCTCCTTGTTGGTTTTCTTTTGTTCTCTGCTATGCACTTTTCACTTTACTTTTTTTCCCCTCCCTCCTCTCCCCACCCAAAATTAAGTGTGCATATGTGTATATATATATATATATACATATATTTATATATATATATACATGGATGTCTATAAACATAGACATATATGCACATATGCTCTCATACACATGTATGTAAGACCGTGCTATGCTTATTTCCTCGTATCATCTATTTCTCCGAAGATGGATAGCATCTTCCTTCATAAGTCCAAATCTTTCCATGTTTTTCTAAACCAACCAGCTCATCATCTTTTTTTTTTTTTGCTTTTTGGAGGGCAATTGGGGGTAAGTGACTTGACCAAGGTCACACAGCTAGGAAGTGTTAAGCATCTGAGGTCGGATTTGAACTCAGGTCCTCCTGACTCCAGGGCTGGTGCTCTATTCACTCTGCCACCTAGCTGCCCCCCAGCTCATCATTTCTTACAGCACAGCAATATTCCTTTCTGGACTCAAACGGCGTCTTGCTTCACTAAGAACTGATAGTTAAATTTTTAGTGTGAGCATTTACACCTCCGAAATTGGCAGACAATAAAAATGAAAGCTTGATTTATTGTTTTGTTGCTTGTCTAGATTTAAGAAAAGTGATGAAGAAAATTATGATAATGTAAATTAAACTTAATAGTGTCATATTTATACTTCCCCCTCCCCCAGAGACCTAGTTGTTAAACATTTGTCAACACATTTATTATTGTTGTTGCTACTTTGTTACCTTGTAGCTATTTTGTTATCTCGGACAAGTTATTTAATCTTCCTAAGCTTCATCCTCACCCATTAATAATGTTGAAGGACTAGACCAGAAGTGTCAAAAAAAAATACACATCAAATCATATTAAAATTTAACTCTTATTTGCTTTCAATATATTAATAAAAAAGAAACCTATAAGCATGTGTGATTTTCTAAGTCAACATGTGATCCAACTGGGCTTTATGTGTGACCCTTATGTGTGACTCTTACTTTGACACCTCTGGCCTAGATGGTGCCCAAGATTCCTTTCAATTGTCGAAAAATAATCTGATAATAGTCCATACATTCTATTGGTTACCTTGCAGTGTCCAGAGACCCAGAGGAAAATCTCCCCCAATATGTAGGGTCAAGCCCCTGGGGAGTAGTTATGGAAGGAGGAATCTCCCAAGATGAGAAAGGATAATTCCCAAGAAGGAGCACCTACCCTGATTAGGTGCACAGAATCCTTGAGGGATCCGTCTCAGCTGTTACTAAGCCCATTCCTTATATTTTTCATCTAGCCTAGCCCCTGTGCAAGATCAGTGAAGGAGGATCCCATCCTCTGTTGAGGCATAGCACAGAGAACTGTCTGCCTCATTAGTTATGCATCGCCACCTCTAGCTCTTCCAAGGCCAAGGTCATAATGGCATGAAAACCTCAAAGGTTTAATCCCATTTGTGGATGCCTAGACCCCCAACTGAAAGTACCTCACCACAAATTAGTCATACCTAAGTGCTCCATAATGATTTTGCAGTCGGAGGGGTGGGGCTTATTAATACAAAATTCCTGTAAAATGAATGAATGAGTGAATAAATGAATGGAAAAAGCATCTATTATGCATTATGTGCCAAGTGCTGGGGTGGGAGTGGGAGAGCCAAAAGAGCCCCATGACCACCGCATATTTCTCCCACAAATTTCATAATCTGGGTTATGAATTTTTCAAGGAAAGGTTTGTCTCCCTCATCCTCATCCCCTCTGACATCTCTTTCCCTGAATTTCATGGCATTTCTTCCTCTCATATCTTCATTTGGTCACTTTGGATCCATCCCCTATCTCACCATTGTTTACAAAACCTCTGCAATTTAATATTATCTTAAATTTTCATTGGAGCGCTGTTAATTCCCTGGAAGGCCCAGTCATGGATGATATTTTCACCCTTTTATCATCGATTGCTGAGTCATAAACTCACCTAGGTCACAGAATTGTCCATTAGAGACCAGGCTTTTTTCCAATTCTGCCCCCCCCCCCAAAAAAAACCTTCCCTGGGGCAGTTAAGCTAATTAAACATCCACTCTTTCCTTCCTAATTCTAAATGACATTTTTTTTCCTCCATCAGCTTTACCCTCTCATAATAATCAAGATTAAAAATTAAAGGAAAACTTTGCTATTCTAATGATTCTTCAAGGGCTTGGGGTCCCTCCTTCCAGACTGTCCAGAGAGACCTTCACAAGCTATTAAGGACCAGCTGGCACAAGTGTTTGGAAATTTTGATACATAAACCATCCCTATGGTATTCAGTCTGAGATCCTAGACCAGTGGTTCTCAACCTTCCTAATGCCGCGACACTTTAATACAGTTCCTCATGTTGTGGTGACCCCCAACCACAAAATTATTTTCGTTGTTACTTCATAACTGTAATTTTGCTACTGTTATGAATCGTAATGTAAATATCTGATATGCAGGATGTATTTAAATTGAACATAACCCACAGGTTGAGAACCGCTGTCCTAGACCATTCTCTGACAAGACATGACCTCTTTCCCCCCCCCCCCCCAGGTGGGATGGGCTAGGAGGATCTCTGACCCTCAGCTCACACTGCCCCCACTACCCCTTTCCTTTTCAGGACAGTCTCTCACTCAGTGTCATAAAGCAACAGACAGTACTTCCCCATTTGCAAGTGACCAGGACCTGTGATTCCCCAGAGAGCAGGGAAAAAAAAGTGGGTAGATCTGACATTAAGAAAACACTAGAAGCAGCAGCAATTTTGACTCCTAGGTCTATTTCAGTTTTATTTCAGATACAGATTACATGAATAAATGAACAAACTAATGAATGAACAAGTAAACAAAAAAAAAGCCTTAGTTTCTAAGCATAAAGCAATGTGCTAAGCTCTGGGAACAGGAATAGAAAAATAAGAGAGTCCTTACCTTCAAGGCTCTTTGATTCTAACAAACAGAAATAAATAGAGGAGGTCTCAGCAGCAAGTCAGATGGAAAGGTCCAGTGGTCTGTAGGACTCAATAGCAAAGTAGATAGTGATGCATCTTCTTACTACGCCATGGCTTAAACTTTTTTCTTAAGAAATTTAGCGACAACGTCAGGGGTGGGAAACTTGCTACTTTGAGGACATATGTGGCCCCGTAGGTTCTCGAGTGCTGCCCTTTGAATGAATCTAAACTTCATAGAACAAATCCCCTTAATAAAAGGATTTGTTCTGTAAAGCTTGGACTCGGTTCGAAAGCTGCATCCAAGGACCTAGAAGGCCACATGTGTCCTTGAGTCCTCCTCTACCCCTGAATCATTCTAGATTATTTATTTTCCTCAAGCATTTTTGTCCTATCTTTCCCTCTCACTTCCCCAGCACAGACACTCCAAGCTTCTGATGGAAGATAGTTTCTGTTTTAATAAATATAATAATTTCACTAATTAATAGCAACATTTTAACCTAAAAATATAGCTTTAAAGTTTGTGAAACATTTTATATGTGTTATCTCATTTATGAGTCACAAGAGCCATAACTAAGGTGAGCTAGATGGAGTTTTGCCGCAGGCCACTGAAATTTAGAGGTTGTAGACACCACTTGTACTCATTAACAAGTGGAAATAACTGGGCTGAACATCTGGTTAGGAAGAATAATTAGATAAACTAGGATGCTTTCTCCCCTCTCTAAGTCACGACCAAGGTGGATGAGCCCCATCCCTCCTCAAGCAGGGGCTTCCCAGTACCCCTGTAACCCCTCCCCAGAGAGCCTTGTGTTCATAGGTTCCAGCCCTCTCTGCCTTCCCCAGCTCATTCTGAACACCAGAACGACTAATTAAAGCTCTGCTCACACCAGCCAGATGATGTAGGTACTTTATGGTGTTATTATCCCTGTTTTCCAGGTGAGTAAACTAGAGCTCAAGCAAAATGGCTTATATTTGACTTAGACCCATTCCGAGAGGGGAACTGATGCCAAGTCTCCCTGACTCCAGGGCCAGCATGCTAGCCATTGCGCTACACTGCCTCATCTTACCCAGAGAACTTTGACGCAGGGAGTGTGCCTGTCTCTGGAGCCATCCACCCCTTCGGCCCCGGGTTTGCCAGCTCACCCGAGGCCAGTCCCCAGGGCCGCCTGCTCTCTCTGCGCACCCTGGCTTTTGTGCATAACGGCAATGGGTCATTAGTCCAATTAAGCCCGAAACCACTTCTCCAGCTCCTGGGAGAGGAGTTGGCCACACAATATGTAATTTCAGCTTTTCTTGTGAGGGTTTTCAATCCTTCCACGAACTAAATCATTTTATCAGTTTTTCTCATTTTTTTTTAACTCGTCCCATTAAACTACAGGCCCGGAACATACTCATGAATAGTTTCTTTCCGCCCTAACTCAAGGAGTTCCTGACATAACAAAAACTGGTAATTAACCGGCTCGCAGACTTTTACAATAGCCTCTTTAAAGAAGTTCCGGTATGCGGCGTTTGCTGCCCCAGATCCACTCGTCGGTGCTGATACCACCGCAATGCACCCTCTATTAAACAAGCTATAACTTCTCTGCTCCTTCCTCCTCTAGCTGCTACTCCCCAGGCTGCGGTTCTGCCGGCCGACGCGGGCGGGCGGCTCCCCACTTTATCCTAGCACTGAGTAGTTCCGTTTAGGAGAGGCCCTACCTTTGTCTGTTTCCCCCAGAGATCAGAACTCCTTGAACTTGAAGCCTCATCTGGGCCCTATTTCCTTGACCCCAACTTCCTAAACTTCATCCTGTGTGGGGACACAAGGAGTCGAACCAGGAATGAGGAGAATTTGATCCCTGAGAATCGCTGATACAGACTTGCCCAAGGTGATGTGGGTGCTGAATCAGGACACACACACACACCCCTCTCCCGACTGCATCAGTCCTTTTTCTTGCCTATTGTCCTGGAGCCTGGTTTTCTCCTCTCAAAACATCGAGCTGTTATGGCTATTTTCTGGGTCTTGCACCACTTCTATGCCCCTGCCAAAACCTCAATGAGGAGCGAGATTATTAATTTTCTACAGTTTCTTTGATGCTTTTTTATAGCACAGACATTTTTCAATATATTCCCCTACTACTTACTTATCCCTCCCTCTTAACAAACAGAATTAAGCAAAGCAGTTGTCATGTCTGACTCTTCCATTTCGGGTTTTCTTGGCAGAGATAATGGCTTGCCATTTCCTTCTCCAGCTCATTTTACAGATGAGGAAACTGAGGCAAACAGGGTGAAGCAACTCAACCAGGGTCACGCAGCTAGTAAGAGACTGAGGCCAACTTTGAAGACAGGATGATGAGTTTTCTCACCACTTAGCTACTCCAAAATCAAGCAAAACTGGTCAACAAAATAATCATGACTTATAGCATATGCAACATTCTTCACCCCTAATCCCCCACCTCTTTACTAAGAGGAGGAAAGTGTTTTATCCTCTGTTCTCCAGAAACAAGATTGGCTTTTTAAACTCAATTAGAGTTGAGCTGTCTTTTCCAGCTAGGTCCTGATGAGTACAATAACGAATCCCATGAAGGGGTCACATTATTCAAATTCACACCACACATTTCCAATGGACTGGAACCAATTAGGATATTTTACATGATTACAACTTCGAATAGTACAAATTCTAATATGTGTGACCACTTCATGGAATTCATTATTCTCATTAATTGGAATGCAGGTCTGGGGTTGTTTTCATTTACATTATTGTTCATTCTGTATATAGAGCCTGCTTTGTCCTGTAAATGCCTACGTGTTGCTCTTATATCGACATACTCTATGATGTGGCTATATTGGGTCATGAAAAGATGAACCCTCAGAGGCACATGGTGCAAAAGTATTGACTATGCACTGCAGGAATAATAAATACCAAAACCCAAACCGAATAGAAGGCAGTTCCTAGTTAAGCCCACCATTCTATTACTCACTCACCCTGCTGTGCAAATTTATTAAAGCAGTCTCCAAATAAACAAGTCCTAAAATGAATCAGGAAGTGGAAAAACATAAAAATAATCCCCAGCCCACAAAACACACCCATGAAATGGAGAAATAAAGAAAAATGTTCTAAATAAAACTCGCGAGGTTAACTCTGTCCTCAATTAGCTGTGAATGCTGCTGGTGGAAGTCAATGAGAGTTTTGCACAAGGAAGAAAAGGCAGAATTCAGGTCATAATGTGGCTAGAGTTCACTTTCTGGTAATAAATCGGGAATGCTGGGGGTGGGGCAGGAGGTATGGTGTCAGCCTCCTGGAGATAGTAGCTTATAGTATCAAGAATTATCTTGAGTTCTGAGATTTAAAAAAAAAAAGCCTCTCTGCATCCCCCAAAGAGGTTCTGACATGAGTGTATGTAAAGGCATGGTGCCAGTATAAAATATGCTGTACAGAACAGACTTTGGATGGGCAAGAATTCTTGGCACATCAGCCTATTCCTGGCTCCCTGTTTGTGCCCTCTGCCATTTCAGCAGGTACATCATTTTACCCAGTGAACAAACATATCACCCCTTAGTTTACGGATTTATCACCCCCTTATTCCTATGGATCTCTCATCCATCCGACCAAGTCACATCACAAGACCCTTTTGGCAAATGAAACCATTTGTTCCTTAACATCATGCTTCCACATTTTCAAACCTGTATTTTAAAACCTTCTTTCTGTTGAAGGAGGGTACCACCATAATCCCAGTCCTTCCCATGTTCACCAGCTTGGAGTTATATCTTGATCATCCCACATATCTAGCAGTTGCTTCCACCTCTGGAGTATCTCCCCTTTCTTGTTCACTACCCCTTGGAAGGTCCTTGTCACCAGCTAAGTGACAAAGTGGATGGAATGCTGGTCCTGGAGTCAGGAAGATGAGCTCAAATCCAGCCTCAGACACCTGCTAGCTCTGTGACCAATTTGCCTCAGGTGTCTTAACTGTAAAATTGGGATAACAACAGCACCTACCTCTTAGGGTTCTTTTGAGGATCAAATGAGATATTTGTAAAGTGAAGTGCCTGATACATAGAAGGAACCATAATAAATATTTATTTCTTCCCTTTCTCCTCCCTCTTGCCTGGATTATTGCAATAGCCTCTTAATACGACTTCTGGCTTCCCATCCCACTCATATCTGCCAAATTAATATTTCTAAAACACAAGTCTGACTTTGTCATTCCTCATTCAAAAAATCTTAAGTTGGCTCTTTATTTCTCTAGGATAAGATACCAGCTCCTCAAGGGCCGCGTTTTAAAGCCCTCTACATTCTGGCTCCCACTTACTTTAAAAAGCTTGTTTTAACATTACTCTCCTTTATATACCACACATTCTAGCCAGGGATGCGCTGGAACCAGCTCAAACCAGCTCTCGAGAGTTCATTGTTAAATTTTCATCACCAGCATTTATGTCTCAGAAATCATTATATATTAGGGCTTGATTTATTGTTTCTTTGCTTGTCCAGTCTTAAGGAAGTGGTGGAGAAAATATCGCATATTAAACTTGAAAGTGTGTCCTGTGTGCATTTTGGGCGAGAGCCGGTTGTTAAATGTTGACCAGCACACCACTGGTTCTAGCTGAGCTGGCCTATTTCTTGTTCTAAGAACCTGACATCCAGCTCCTATCTTCATTTGTTGTTGTTCTTCAGTCATTCTTCAGACATGTCAGACTCTTCATGACCCGACTTGGGGGGCCATTTTTTGGTAAAGATACTGGAGTGGTTTGCCATTTCCTTCCTTAGCTCGTTTGAGGAAACTGAGGCAGATGGGTTTAAGTGACTTGCCCAGGGTCACAGGGCTAGTAAGTATCCCAGGCTGGATTTGCACTCAGGTAGATAAGTCTTCCTGCCTTCAGGCCAGATGCTCTATGCACTATGGTACCACCTAACATCCCACCCTGTCTCCATACCTTTGACAAACTACCCCCACCCAAATTTGCAATCCTTCATCCTCTTGGCCTAGTAGGATTCCTGACTTCCTTTGGGTCGGCTCAGCTACTGCTTCCTACGTGAAGCCCCATGATTAGTGGGGCGCCATACTCCAAACACCTTGTATTTACTCCTATATGAATATGCTCTATACCCCCAGTAAAATGTAGATTCCTTGAGAGAAGAGAATGTTCTGGGTTTTTGTCTCTGAATCCCCAAGTGCAAGCACAGGTCTTGCCCATAGCATCACAGGAGAAAGGCCAGTCCTCGGGTGATAGGAACCTCTCCAAGCCTGGCTCACAGTGGAGTGTTTTTGAATAAGAGCTGTGTAGCACATTAGTAAGAGACAGCTGTAGCATGGAGCATCTAGGTAGTACAGTTAATAGAGCACTGGGCCTGGAGTCAGGAAGATCTGAGTTCAAATCCAGCCTCAGACACTTACTAGCTGTGTGACCCTGTCTGTAAAATGGGGGCACACTGGAGAAGGAAAAAGCAAACCACTCCAGTATCTTTGCCACAACAACCCTGTAGACAAAGGTCCATGTAGTCTTGTAGGGTTGGACACAACTGAACAACAGTTGTAGTGTAGTGGAGAGAGAGCCAGCCTCAAATCCCAGAAGGACCCAGATTTAAATCCTACCTCTGACACACGTAGGCTAGTGTGGCCCTGGTCAAGTCACTTAATCACTCAAATTGATGACTTCACCAGCTTGGCTGAAGGATGATGGATTTCTCAGCCACAGAAGGAATCAATGACTGTCTACCATAACTTGGCCCCGAGTTGGCTTTCCAGCCTCATTCTACATAACTTCGCTTCCTGTCATTGTACGTAGCTTCCTTCACATGGAAGCCAGAGTGGCCTTCTATCTGCTCCTTACACATGGTACTCCCTCTTCCATCTCTAGGCCTTTGTACTGGCCATCCAATTGCCTAAAACATACCACACACTCAGCTCTGTCTCATCAAATCCTTGGAGAGTCCTAGTCCAACCATCTCCCTAACCCTAATGGAGTTCAAGCACCACCATATGCAATTTCTTAAAGCCCTTTCTCATTGCCCTGACATGTAATGCCCTCCAACCCTATATTGTATTTAACTACCTACTGGAAAAGGCTATCAACAGAATCCAAACTCCATGAGACTAGGAATCATCTCGTTCTTCAAATATGTATCCCCAACACCTAGCATAGTGCCCAGTGCACATAGTAGGTTCTTAATGCTTGTGGATTGATTGATTTCTATGCTGAGGAGAGTTTGAAACCTGTTCCAATGGGATTGGGAGAATTTTCATCTATAATTCAAAATTACAGATTCCTGCATTATTGATTGTAACTTCATGCAAAAGCAACCCTCTGATAGTGCAGTGGATAGAACACCGGGTGTAGAATTAAGAAGACCTGGGTTCAAATCTAGTCTCAGATCCTTACTGTGTGACCCACTACAAGTCATGGCACCTCTGTCAGCATCAAGGTCCTCAAATGTTAAATGTGGGGATAACAACAGCATCTACTTCACAGGGTTGTTGTGAAGATCAAATGAGGTAACATTCGTAAGGTGCTTGGTATGGTGCCTGCCTGGCACATAGTAGGTGCTGAGTAAATGTTTATTCTCTCCTCCCACCCCCCACCCCTTCCCTCTGGTTGGACTGGAATATAAACTTTGGGCTAGGGTTGAACTGGCTAAAAATCAGTTCTTTCTTAAGAGCGCCTATACAACTAGGAGACCCAAGAAGTACCTTTACCAATATTACTATTCCTACCCTTTAGACCAAATGAGAAATGGGGTTGTTTTTAAAGTCTGAGCAATTGGAAAAAAAATACTTATTTTCATAGAGGCTGAAGTGTTACTTCTTCTCAGGGCAGTTAGACAGTTTCACCAATGGAGGGCTAAGGCACCCAACAGCCTGACAGACGATACCAATTTTCTCGAGTGCAGAGAAATCACAAGTCAGGGAAAACGGCATTATTGTTATTTTTTTTTTTTTACGCAATTGGCTGGTTAAAGAACTGGAGTTGTTTTGCTCTCATTCCCAGAATGTCATCTTTTCACTGGTTATCCAGGGGTGAATTTAATATCCATGACTTGAAAAGGGGGGGGGCACTACAAAATTCACTTCTTTATAACAGTCACTATTCAGTTAATCAGTCTTTATCAACAAATCTCCCCCCTAAAGAAGACCACCTCTTTTAAACTTCACATTTCAGTAAGAAAACCCAAGTCTATAAGGATTACTCTATCATATACTGTAAGGATTACTTATCACATACTCAATTCATCCTTAACTCTTCCCTCAAAGCCTCTTCAAATTCTTGTATTTGTGCTCAAGAGGGTAGTAAACTTGTTATGGCTGGTCTGCTATTTCCTTCTGCATACCTGACTACTCCAGACAAGACAGAGGGTGGGGAAAGAAGAGCAGAAGTAGGCACTTGACAGAAAGAGTTGAATGAGAGCTATGCTTGATCTTGGGCAAAAAGACTGGTTCAACCACAGAACAGATGTTGAAGTCTTCAACTTTGTCTTTGGGCCTTCCCACCTCCCTTTATTCGTCTTTACCCCTCCCCCACTTCCAGGTGGTCCTAATCTTCAAAAAAGAGAAGATAGAGAGTCTACAACCTATTGGCCAGAGAACTGGACTTCCATTCTCTGAAAGATACCAGAAAGTTAAATTTAAAGAGTTACCCTATGTAATATCTAGAAAAGGACACAGAACCAGCCTGGTTTCATCAAGAACAGTTTCTGTGGGACTGACCTTTTCCAACAAGATTACGTGCCATACAAGAAGATCAGGAGAATGCTATAAAGATCCCCTCAATATTACAAAGCGCTTGGCAAAAGCACTCATGTTATTCTTGGGGATAAATCGATGGAGACTAGACAATACTCCTGTTAGGCAGCCTCAGAACCAGACGACTGAGCAGGCCTCCAGGGTAGCCATTAAAGGACCTATGTCAGGTTACAAGAAGGTCTCCAATAGAGAGCTCCAATGGCCTCTCCTTGATCTTGTCTGATGTAATACATTTATTAATTGCTTGAATAAAGACATAAATGATACTGAGCATGGTGCTAGGACTAAGTAGGGGCAAAGAGAATTTTGAACCCCCATGTTCTGAGTTGTGAGTGCCATCCAGAGAAGTGGAGATGGGTGATTTCCTGGCTCTCCTGATTTGTAGAACTAGTAATCTTCAGACACCAAATTCCACCTTGACAGGAATGTTTGTGTAGCTAGGGCTATTTCTTGGACATAACCCATCACTTTGTTCAGATGGTGCAACTTACCTATGCAGAGATACTGGGAAGCTTTCTTCTAGGAGGGCCATAGATGACCTGTAGGAAAAGTGTCTTATTGAGCCTGTGAAGCATGAATGGACATTCTGTAGCTGGTCTGTAGCAAAGAGGAGGTTTTTCAATTGTCTTCAGAACACTCAAAAAGTCCAGTCCCTCTTGACCTAGGCCCTTTGTTGTCCATTTTCTTCAGCTGTGCTCTTAGAGGATTTTAGTGACTCTTGTAATGGAGTATGCTGAAGGACAATGTCTGAGGACATGTAGCCCCAAGAAACTGACCTCTGTTCTTGGCCTCTGCAATTGTTATTTTCTCTTTTAGGCATAAGAGATGGGAATCTCCAACCTTGTGAATTTAAAGGTCAAGAAGGACATACAACAAAGTTCTGACACTCTGGCATCTTGGCTTTCTAGTATCCTGGTGTTCCTAAGTCTATGATCCAGAACCAATGTAGCATCAATGGTCTAAGGAGTAAAAAGGGACCTTCAAGAATGGCCTCCTGGACCAAAGAGAAATCTGAGATGAGAACTCATGTGGAACTCATGCTCTATCTGGCCATGAACTTGGTAAGACCAAAGCTATGACTGGGGAGAGTAAGACTTTGAGATGTTGGGTAAATTTTTGAACATTTATTCTTGTTTTATTTTTGAAGCAAATATCCTCTTGTGAAAGCTAATCTATGTTGTGTTTAAATGGAACTGGAGCTCTAGCCACTGGCACCTAACAATGAGTTGAACACATCTGGGGCAGGGGGTCAACTAGAATAGACCAATCCAATCCCCTAGGGTGCCTGAAGAGCCTGAGGCAGCAATGGGAAAGCTTGGCTCAGGGAAAGTAAGTTAAAGCATATTCACTAGGCTTGGTTGGGTTACAAAAATATTTACTGTCATAATATTCACCAGATATATTATTAAATGTGTCGGATAACCTTTGTAGTCTTACTTGGCTTTTGCATCATATTATATTCAAATACGCTTGGCCATCATAGTTCTCTTGCTCCAGTTGCATTGCCATCCACCCAGGTTTGCAACAGTACCCAAAGAAACATTGTTGAAGACCCTCAGTGAACCAAGGGAACGTCCTTAACATTATTGGGGTCTGCTTCATTTTACATCATTCCTCCAATTCCATGCCTTGTCATTCATCTTCTGCTATTTTAATTTGTAAATAAAACAAACCCTTAAGTTAGACACCAAAAAAGGATTTATTTTTCCAGTCCTCCCCCCAAGGCTCACATAAAATATAGATGGATCTAATATTCTAGAGTATGTAACCCCGCTAGTAATATCCTGTAATAGCAATAGGTAACCCCTGTCTAGTTTAATGATAGATAAAATAAAGGAAAATTCCTAGGCTCATTCACTTAAACACCAAACCCTTATAATTATTTGATTTTTCTGTAAAAATAAAAAACCCTAATTTCCCCAGTAATTATCAATATATTTCTTTCACCCCGGGAAACAAGACAAGCTCCCTCCAGGGGCAAATTTAACACCTGTAAATTCCCACACATGTTAAGCTCAGCCAGTGTGAGGTGGAGAAACAAAGCATTTATTTTAGAGTCTAGCAGTTTCTCTGTGTGTTTATTTTTAAATAAGAAAAATTCTTCAATTTTCTTTTTGGCCAGGGCCAAATGAATAGGACTTGAATGAAAGGACCCTACTGTAGGATTACGAGGGAGCATAAAGTAGTGAATAAAAGGAGAATCTTAGGGGTCCAAAGACCTGAGTTCAAATCATCCCTGTGACATATATTGAGTCACTGTACAGGCTGAGTCACTGAGGACAAGTAATTTAGCTTGTCAGTGCCCCAAGGCATCTCTCTAAAACTATACATCACAGAAAGCTCTTGTATTTGCCTTGGTAGAAGGAATTTACATTGTGACAATCATCCCCAGAAATCACAGGTCAGGACAAAAAAAGCAGACAAAAAATTATAAGATTTAAAATTTTCTTCATCACTTGCACAAAGGCAGCGTTTAACCATACATTCACGATTGCTTAAGTGTCTGTGTTAGGAAATAAAGACAGCCATCCATCAAGTTATATGATTCAGCCCAGATCTAGAAACCTGACGAAGCCTAAAATCAGACAGGGAGTGTCTGGTGAACATCATGATGGTGGAGGCATTATGATTTTATCATTCTTTTCAGGCTTTGATGTTCTCTGCCCTTCAACGTATCATCTCTAAGATAACAGGAGGCAAGTAGCAAAGCTGGTAGACTGCTTTTCAGGCAAGCACAAGTGTCTACAGGATATCTTTCTGAGAGTAGGTTTGCATTCAGTGAAACCACTCTTGGCTTTCACTCCATGCTTTGCTATATAATACAATAGTTTGGAACCATATAATGTTTGGGTAGATGAAAGATGACTCTAAACTTGGCTTAATTCAAAACATAATTGAACTGTTTATTGCAGCAACCCAATAGGCTTCAAGCCAGCCAGGACCAATTATTACCTAGATTATCTTTTAAAGGGCCAACTGCCTGCATTAAAAAAAAAAATGAAATGCATAGTAGCCCGTGATAGAAAAAGTCATTATCTGATTAGCTATCCTTCATTTTGAACACACGTCATCTTTCCTAGAATTCTTGTTATAAGGGAATTGATTGAGGGGACTAAAGAGGCTTAGCCTGGAGAAGAGAAGACTGGCAGAGGGGAATGACAACCGTCCTTAAGTATTTGAAGGGATATCACATGGGAGAGGGATTAGATGTGCTATGTATCATTACATAGGGCAGAATCAGGAGTGCTGGAGGGGAATAGTAGAGAGGCAAATTTAGGCTCGATATGAGGAAATACTTCCTAAATATTAGAGTCGACCAAGAATGGAATGGTCTAACTCAAGGACTTGTGGGTCCCCCCTCCTTGAGAGCCTTCAATAGACCATTTTCTAGGTATAATATAGTAGAGATTCCTTTGGGGTAAGGGTTGGAATAAACCTTTCCACCTCTGAATTCTATAACTCTATATACTTATTGTCTTTGGTACTTCAAAAGGTCTTTTGATTTCTCCTGTATCAACAAGGATCTTTGACACATGACATTTGCCAAGTCATTTAACGTCTCTCACCTCAGATTCTTCATGATTTTTCATTTAATTTTTCAATAGAGTATCTTAAATTAATGTTTTTTTCATTTTAACCCCCACTAAACAAATTAAAATAATAATAACAAAAATCATAATAATGCCCTCAAACATAATTTAATAGGCCAGAGGAAAATAATTCCCACATTAGCCATACCTGAAAATGTATGTCTCTTCATGCATTTTTTATTTTTTCTTTCTGCATTTTTAAAATTTTGTTTATTTATTTTGTTTTCAATATTCACTTGATAAGATTTTGAGTTTCAAATTTTCTCCCCCTCCCCAAGTTGGCATGCAATTTGATATATGTTCTACTTATGCAATCACATTAAACATATTTTCACATTAGGCATAATTGAAAGAAGAATTAGAACTAATGGGAGGAACCATGAGAAAGAAGAAACAAAAGAAAAAGAGAGCAAAGAGTGTGCTTCCATCTGCATTCAGACTCCAAAGTTCTTTCTCTGGACATGGACGGCACTTGCCATCGTGACTCTTTTGGACTTGTCTTAGATTCTCTCTTTCTGCATTTTAAGTTCCTCTCCTCTCCATCGGGAAGTGTGTCTCATCTTTATTCTTTTGAGTTCATGGGTGATCATTACATTGATCAGTGTTCTGAAACTGTCCACTTCATAATTTCTGTCCACAATAATATTTTATTTTCTTCATATACCACAATTGGCTTAACCACTCCCCAGTAGGAGGCTACTCCTTTAAGTTCTGAATTTGGGCTACCACAGAAAGACCTGGTATAAATATGTTTATACTTATAACCCCTTTTCTCCTTTCTTTGATTTCTTTGATGTACAGACCTATTACTTGTGATCCACCTGGGTCAAAGAGTATGGACAGTTTGATAACTTTCTGGGCATAGTTCCAAATTGTTTTCCTGAATGACTGGATGTATCAGCAATGTAGTATTCACAATGCCTACAGTAACTATAAATATGCTGATATGGTTATTAATCACAAAATATAACAGGCTCTCTACATAAGAAATATAGCTAGAGCATTCATTTAAATACCAGAAAACTGAGTCCCAAAACCAGAAAGTCAAAGCCAACACAGTAGTTACGAAGTTGGCACATGTGGTTAAAGTAGCAAACACGCACATTCTCAAGCCTTCAAACAGAACAGGCTACCTCAGGCAAAGATCCTCCTTTCCTCACGCAGGCAACTGCTCAGCGTCCAGGCAGCTCCTAGCAGCTCCGGCCCCCAGCAGTTCCCATCCCTGGCAGTCCTCAGCAGGAGTCCTTAGCAGAGATTCTGGCCAGCTCAAAGAAAAAGGAGTTCGCACTGCAACCGCTGCCGCTGCCGCTGCCTCTGCCACTGCCTCTGCCACTGCTTCCAGTCAGCACCGCAGGGAGACTAGCTTGGTTCCGGTGTTCTCTTGCTCTACCCCTTCCTGCTACATCAGCAAGTTTAAGGGGCATGGAAGATCTTCAAATCCCAGTATCATTACACTGGATCAATTCCCAGCCTCGCCAATGGTTCACTAGTGTAGCTGCTTTCTCACAATACCCTTGCCCCCACTACTCATCATATTTGCCAGTCCAATAGGGGCAAGGTAAACTTCAAAGTTGTGTTGATTTGTTTTTTCTCTAATTTTTCATGATTTAAAGCATTTTCCCCACAAGATTGTTGATAGCTTGGATTTTGTCCCTTGAAAACTTTCTGTTTACATCCTTCAACCATGTCTCTATTGAGGATTAGCTCTTAGTCTTAAGATTTGCATCAGTTCCATATCTATCTTAACTAAGAGATCTTTATCAGAGAAACTTGATGTAGAGATTTTTTTCTCAGGCTCCTACTTCCCTTTTAATTTTTACTATGTTATATTTGTTTGCGCAAACAGCTTTTAATAGTATGTAATCAAAATCATCTGCTTTATCTTGTGTCATCCTTTCTATCACTTGTTTAGTCATGAACTCTTCCCCAATCCAAAAGTCTGGAAGGTCATTTTTCCTTGTTTCTTTAATTTGCTTATAATATGACTTTTTATATCTGGGTCATGTGTCTATTTAGAGCTTACCTTGGTGTATGGTGTGAGTATTGGTCTAAACCTAATTACTGCCAAACTGTTGTCCAGTTTTCCTAGTAGTTTTGTCAAATTGTGAATCCAGGACCTAAAGGTTTGGGATTTATCAAAACTGTTGCTGGGCTTGTTTGCTTTTGTATATTGGGCAGAGAAGGAAAAGGAGGAGGCCATACAAAGAAGAAAGAGGATATGAAATGGAGAAGGAAAGAGGTGGAGAATGGTGGATAGGAAAAAAGTAAGTGCTGAGGTATGGGACAAATGAAGAAGGCAAGCAAGTTACAAAAACTGTTGATGAGTTTATGTTCAAGCATCAGCATGTCCGGCAAGGGTAATCTAGAACAAAGGTTCTTAGCCTTCTTTGTGTCATGGAAGCCTTTAATAGTCTGGAGAAACCTATGGATACTTCTTGGATCACTGTGTTTATATGCATAAAATAAAATATGTGGAAGTACAAAAAAAAACCCAATTATATTGAAATATAATTATCAAAACATTTTTTAAAAATCAAGTTCACATACCACAGCTTAAGAAATCCTGTCTAGAAGAAGAGGTAAAGTGGAACAGGTTATATCCACAGTTAAACTCCTAAATTCCAACATCCTCGGAATTCTGGGAAGGATTTGGATCAGACCTGACCTCAGAAAATAGTTGCTTAATCTGACTTTTCACCAGCGATCAAGTCTGAGAGGGACTGAACTACTCATGAAAGCTAATTAATTCACACAAGCCACACCATGGGGCATAAAGAATTCTCATTAGCCATTACCATGACCCATATGGAAATGATATTGGTTCTACCTCTAACCAATTCGACTGAGTAGAAAGCAGAATAATAAGTTGTATGTGAGACAAACACCATTCCCTGATTAAGGAGGGTGTGTGTGTGTGTGTGTGTGTGTGTGTGTGTGTGTGTGTGTGTGTATAACTTTGTGCTCTTGTGCTTGTGTGTATGAGAAATAGCATTTTAGATTTTAGTTTCTTTAGTTCCCGATATGATATAATCTTTTTGTTCTATTAATGCTGAGGTCTTAGGATTGAAGAAACAAGGAAGTAAGTGTATATGTAAAGAAGGAAAAGACAGCAGTGGAAAAGGGAAGGAGCCAGAAAGACCTGGGGCACAAATTTCTTGTTTTTCCCTGAGAGAGTAACCTCTCAAGGTATTGGAGATATGCCCCCACTTCCTTTCATTCCATTCCACCACCCAACATTCTTCGGCCTTCACAAGGTGCCCCAAAAATTGAAAGATGGAAGGGACCTCAATAACCCCTGAGTTCAACCTATTCATTAAAGGAATCCTCAGACAAGTCTAGCCTTTTCCTGAAGACCCCCAAGCAGGGGAAAACTCATCATCTTCCTAGGCAGCCCATTCCCCTTTCAGAAAACTCAAATGATTAGGAAGTTTTTTTTTCCTGATGCCAAACCCAAGTTTGCTTCTTTGCAAATTCTACCTAATGCTTTTTTGTTGCTTAGAGCCAAGCAGTGTTAGTGGAATGCCCCACTACAAGTTAGTCCTTCAAATATTTGAAGACATCATCATCATACTCCTCCCTACCCCCACCCTGAGTCTGTTTTTCTCTTGGCTACTACACATCTCCAATTCTTTCAACCAGTATTCAATTGACATGGACTCAAGGTAGAGCTACCTATCCTACTTTTCAAATGTATTTTCCCCTTTTGTAAAAAAATTTATGGCCATAGAACACAGTATCTAGATAACATCTAGTTGGTTATGCTGAACATGAGATCCCATCTAATCTAAGCCAACAGACATTTAGGGAATGCTTACTATGTGTCAATAAAAAGACAAGATGAAAAATAAATGGGGAAGGGGGAAAGGAAGGGAAGTGTGTTCAGGGAGGAGCATGTACCTCATAATTTAAGGAGGAGGGAAAGAATGCCAACAACTAAAGTAGTCAGGAAAGGTTTTCTCTTAGAGATGGCCCCTGGGCTGAGCTTAGAAGAAAGGTAGTTTTTTTTCTAGGAGGCAGAGCAACCCCAAGACTTTGACTCAAGATTCAGGACTAGCAGTACTCATTGTACTGAAATCAAGGGCAGACATGCTGGCAAGGCAAAACCTGCAGCTCTTTATTTCCTGATCCTTTCTCCCTAAAGTTCCATGGGTGGCCAGGGAGTGAACCCCTGGCCCCAACCATAACTCTGTGAGCTCTGGCACCCAAACACAAGGCAAGCCATCAGGCAATATCTGCCACTGGTTGTAGGGATGTCACAGAAAGGGGTGGGCTTGATTAGGGTTCCCCGCATCCCTATAATGTCCTCCCTGGTTCTTAGAAACTCACTGTTCTGCTCATGGTTTTCGATTGAAATATCACAAAGGATGATCTGTCTGCCCAACATGAGTTAGAGGTTCCAAGGTAAGGACTTGGCATTCTTCTACAGTCATTGTTTCTGTCTTGGCAACAGTAGGGTCAGAGCCATTTTCAGATTAATATAAATTTAGCTAGGAGGAGCTTCCATGCCAAGCAATGGAAAGAACCCTGGAGACAGAGGATCAGAAGTCGAATTCTAGGTCTGCTATTCACTATGTGACCCTGGACAATTCAATTCATTTGAATATTTGAATTTGTTTATATTTGTTAAACTCCTACTGTGGGAGTGAGACTATAAAAAAAAAACACTAAAGAGAGGGGATTGATTTCCAGCCCTCAAAGAGCTTGCATTCTACAACATTTACACAAATTAGTGAGCACAAGATAAATTAAAGATGGATCAAATAGGGGGAAACCTGTTAAGACTTCCCCAGAGGAAGTAGCACCTGAACTCAGCCTTGCAGGAACCTAGGAATTCTGAGATGTAGAGGTAAGAAGAAACAGGGCACAGCTCATGCAGAGACTGGAATTAATTGATCCACTGAGTGAATGCTAAGAACAATTACTAAGCATTTATTACACAATAACAGTTTTTCATTCTATCATCCTCTTCTCCCTTTTGTGACATGGCTCTCTCTTGATTCTCCTCCTATCTATCTGACTGCTCCTTCTCTGTCTCCTTTGGCTGATCTTCATCTACCTCACCACCACAAACAGTGGAGATTCCCCCAAGGCTCTTTCCTGGATACTCTCTTTTCTTCTCATCTTGATTCCAGAGACTATATCACTTGGTGATCTAATCAGTATCCTTGGTTTAAATGATCACCTCTATACAGATGATTTTGAAATGTGTTTGTCCAGCCCTAATCTCCCTCCCAACCTCCAGCCTCACATTTCTAATTGCCTTTTAGACATCTCAAACTGGATGTCCTATAGACATCTTCAACTCCAGTGTCCAAAACTGAACTCGTTATCTTTTCCCCAAAACACTCCCTTGTTCCTGATTTCCCCATCACCACTGTGAACACCGCCATCCTCCCAGTCACTCAAGAGTGTGACCTACATGTCGTCCTTGACTCCTCACTCTTTCTCACCCCACACTAATAGCTAATCAGAGGTCAAGCCTTGTTGTTCCCACCTTCATAACATTTCCTACATATGCTCCTTTCCCTTCTCTGAGACTTATCACCCTAGGGCAAGACCTCTTTACCTCATGCCTGGACTATTATTGCAAATGGCCTGCTGGTTGGTCTCCCTGGTCAAGTGTGTCTCCACTGCAGTCCATCTTCTACTCAATTGTCAAACTACACTTCCTAAAACATAAGTCTGAGCATATCACTCCTCTATTCAATAAACTTCGGTGTCTCCTATCACCTCCAGAATCAAATATAAAACCTTCTCTTAATCAAAGGAATCAAATAAGGCAAAGAAGAGACTAAGCAATCACTTCTTGCAAATGATATGATGATATACTTGAAGAATCCTAGAGAATCAAGTAAAAAAACTTCTTGAGACAATAAATTTGGCAAAGTTGCAGGATATAAAATAAACTCACATAAATCCTCAGCATTCCTAAATACTTCTAACAAAATCCAACAGCAAGAGATAGTAAGAGAAATTCCATTTAAAGTTACTGTGGACATTATAAAGTATTCGGGAATCTACCGGCCAAAACAAACCCAGGGCCTATATGAACACAACTACAAAACACGTTTCACACAAATAAAGTCAGATCTAACTAACTGGAAAAACACCAATTGCTCATGGCTGGGTTAAGCTAATATAATAAAAATGACAATTTTACCTAAATTAAATTACATATTTAGTGCCATACCAATCAATCTACCCAAAAGTTACTTTATAGAGCTAGAAAAAATGGTGACAAAATTCATTTGGAAGAACAAAAGGTCCAGAATATCAAGACAATTAATGAAAAGAAATGCTAGGGAAGGTGGCCTAGCCGTACGAGATTTTAATCTGCATT
>CM053584.1:35647033-35673316 GCA_028627135.1 Pseudochirops cupreus
CAAAATTACTTGTTACTAGATGAGGAATAGAGTAGTGGATCAATGGAATAGATTGAGTACACAAGACTCAGTAGTCAATGACTATAGTAATCTACAATTTGATAAACCCAAAGACCCCAGTTTTTGGGTTAAGAACTCACTATTTGACAAAAACTGCTGGGAAAACTGGAATATAATATGGCAGAAACTGGGCATAGACCATCATCTAATGCCATACACCAAAATCAAGTCTAAATGGGTGCATGATCTAGGTATAAAGGCTGATACTGTAAACAACCTGGGGAAGCAAGAAATACTTTACCTGTCAGATTTATGGAGAAGAGAAGACTTTATGACCAAAGAAGAGTTAGAGAGCATTATAAAATGCAAAATGGATAATCTTGATTACATTAAATTGAAAAGTTTCTGTACAAACAAAACCAATGTAACCAAGATTAAGAGGGAAGTGGGAAATTGGGAAAGAATTTTTACAACCAGTGTCTCTGATAAAGGCCTCATTTCTAAAATATACAGGGAATTGAGTCAAATCTATAAGAATACAAGTCATTCCCCAATTGATAAATGGTCAAAGGATATGAACAGGCAATTTTCAGGGGTAGAAATTAAAGATATCCATAAACATATGAAAAAATGGTCTAAATCACTATTGATTAGAGAAATGCAAATCAAAACAACTCTGAGGTACCACATCTCACCAGCCAGATTGGCTAAGATGGCAAAACAGGAAAATGGCAAATGCTAGAGAGGATGTGGAAAAATTGTGACACTAATGGTTGGAACTAATAGAACAATGGTTGGTGGAGTGATGAACTGATTCAACCATTTTGGAGAGCAATCTGGGCTATAAATAATTGCATACCCTTTGACCCAGTAATACCACTTCTGGGGTTGTATCCCAAAGAAATCATAGAAGTGGGAGGAAGACCCATATGTACAAAAATATTTATTGCAGCTCTCTTCGTGGTGGCAAAAAATTAGAAATCAAGGAGATGCCCATCAATTGGGGAATGGCTAAACAAGTTGTGGTATATGAAAGTAATGGAATACTATTATTTTATAAGAGATGAGGAGCAGACAGACTTCATATTTACCTGGAGAGGCTTATACAAACTGATGTTGAGTGAGAAGAGCAGAACCAGGAGAAATTTGTACACAATGACAGAAACAACATATGTGTAACGACCAGCTTTGATAAACTGGATTCTTCTCAGCAACACAAGGTTATAAGACAACTCCAAAAGACACATGATGGAGAGAGATGTCTACATTCAGAGAAAGGTCTAGAAAGAACAGAGTTTAAATGCAGACTGAAGCAAACTACATGCTCTTTTTCTTTTCCATGTTTGGTTTTGTTTCCTCTTTTCCATTGTTTACTCCATTGGTTACAATCCTTCTTTACAACCAGACTGACGTCCAGTGTGAAAGTATTTGCAGATCCTATACTTGATTGTATGCCGCCGGGGTTGGGGGGGAAGAGGAAGGGGAGAAAATTTGAAACTCAAGGGATTGTGGAACTGAATCTTGTAAGCTAAAAGTAAACAAACAAATCGATAAAAAATCAAATCAAATCAAACCTTCTCTTTGGCTTCCAAATCCCTTCATAACCAGACAGTCAGAAATGCTTGACCACTGACTCCCCCTCCCCCAAGTAGACACAGGACACACTTTTAAGTTTAATTTGCATTATTAACATTTTCTCCATCACTTTAAGTCCAGACAATCAACAAAACAATAAATCAAGCTCTGATTTGTAGCATTTGCCAACATCCAAGGGATAAATGGTCACACTGAAAATTTAGCAATGGACTGAGTCATGCCTCCTTCCTACCTCTCGAGTCTTTTTTACATCTTATTTACTTCTACGGGACAACAGCCTCTTGGACCTGGTGACATCAGCTTCCTTGCTGTGCCTTGCTTGCATAGGATACTCCCTCTTCCATCTCTGAGTATTTTCACCATGTCTCCTCCTCATCTCTACCTCCTGGCTTCCTACCTTCCCAGCTCTTCTATATCTTAGAGCCTCTACCCTGATATTGCCTCCCATTTATCTTGTATACATCTCTTTTTGTAGATAGTTGTGGCATGTCTGTCTCCTCCCTTAGACCATGAGCTCCTTGAGAGCAAAGACGGTTTATTTTTTTGCCTTTCTTTGTCTCTGTAGCACTTAGCACAGTGCCTGGCACATAGTAGGTACTTAATAATTACTACCAAACTAATTGCAAAGCACTGCATTAAGTTCTGGGGACACAAACACTGGAGTGCCCTCAAAGAGTTTACAATCTGAGAAGGGGGGAGGGAGGGAGGAAAGGAGGGAAGAAGAGAGGGAGGAAGAAAGAGAGACAGAGAGAGAGAGAAGGAGAGAGAGAGAGAAGGAGAGAGAGAGAGAGAAGGAGAGAGAGAGAGAACAGAGAAACAGAGAAAGAACAGAGAGAGAGAGAGAGAACAGAGAAAGAGAAAAAGAAAAAGAACAGAGACAGACAGACAGACAGAGAGAGAACAGAGAAAGAACAGAGAGAGAGAGAGAGAACACATACAGGAACTGGTAGTCAGGAAAGGGCACTTTGGTCTGGGAAGTAAAATGAGGGAAGGGGTGAATGGAGCAATAAGTTTTCCATTGATATACCTCTCCCAGAGAGAGTATTGTTGTGATTATAGTTTTTAGAACAAGAAAGGGAATTGAGGTGAAAGGGACAAGTTCAAGGCAGCAGGATGAAAGATGTAGTTGAGGTGAAGGTGAAGACAGACGTGTGGGCCCAATCCATTCAGAGCTAAGAGGCTCCATCCATGCCCGGCCTGGCCTCTGGAGATGGACCGCACACCTCGGGGAATAGCAAGTGCCCAAGTTGTCTGGAACAGAGTGTGAAAGAATACGGTGAAGTCAGTCTGGAAACATAGGCTAGAGCCAGACTAGGAGAGGGGTTTTTTTTAATCTTTAAAAAAAAACTTTGAATATGCAATATGTCCTCCTTTTGCTGCAATCACTTGTTTCACACAACTTGGCACAAGTCATGAAATGTTTTAAATACCAAGATGAGGAGGATTTTATTTTACCCTAAAGGCAACAGGGAGTCAATGAAAGTTCTTGAGCGGAGGAACAGCGGGTCTTGACCTGTGCTCAATGTCAAACGACAATCACATGAAGGGTGGCTTAGAGAGAGAAGAACCTGGAAGCAAAGTGATCAATTATTTTTTTTTTATTTTTTGCTTTTTGGAGGGGAGAGGGCAGGGTAATTGGGGTTAAGTGACTTGCCCAAGGTCACACAACTAGTATGTGTTAAGTGTCTGAGGCCAAATTTGAACTCAGGTCCTCCTGACTCCAGGGCGGGTGCTTTATTCACTGCACCACCCAGCCTCTCCAATCGATTAAGAAGCTATCAAAATCTTTCAATGATCTAGGACAAGAGGTGACAAGGTCCTAAGCTATGGTGGTGAACATATGAGTAGAGAGACAGGCATAGATGTGGGAGATATTGTGGAGACAGAATGGGCAAGCCCTGGCAACAGGCCAAATCCATGGGGAGGTGAGGGAGGGTGGAGAGCCAAGGACGGCTCTGAGACTGTGAATCTCAATGACTAGAAGTTTGCTTTAGCCTCTCTGGGCCTCAGTATCCTCAGCTGTAAAATGGGAAGAGAGGTCATTGGACTACATTACTTCCAGCTGACATTCTAAGTTAGCTAAGGTCACTCATTCTGGAGTTCCTAGTATCATAGATGTAGAGGTTGGAGGGCTCTTAGAGGTCCTTAATCCAGCTTCTTCATTTTATATATAAGAAGACTGGGGCCCAGAGAGGTCAAGTAAGTTGTCTGAGACCACACAAGTAGAAAGTGACCGAGATGGGACACAGGGTTAGCTCTCCTATCTTCATGTGCTGTCTGACCATGACAACTGACTGCCTCCTTAACAGGGCACATTACTTAATAGATATATTTGTATGCATATACACATGCAAGAATACATCTATACATGTACATACATACGCACATATACATATGTATATATGTGTGTGTATACATATACATACACACAAATATATGAGCTATATGGCCCTCCATCCTCCCTCACCTCCCCATGGGTTTGGTCTGTTGCCAGGGCTTGCCCATTCTATGTCCACAATATCTCCCACATCTATGCCCATCTCATAGCCCATTGCTATGTTCTTGGTGATTTGGGACAAACTGTCACCCACTTCATGCCTCTCATGTCTGATCTTCCTTGTAAAGAACTCTATGAGAAGGAGCTGAAAGATGCTCAGCATCTTAGGGGCACAAGATGGTCATTTTTAGGAATTTTTTTAATCATGCCATTGTGTTAAATGAACAGCGATAACAGGAAGGACATGTACTATGGACCCTGAGTGTTGAGATCAGTATGACCTTAGAGAGGGAAAAAGAGCACAGTCTGAAACACCCATGAGTGATGAGAATCTGAAGCTCTCACTATTCAAAAAGTGACATAGAGAAGTCAGCCTCATGCAGGGGAAAGAGCTCTGACTTAGGAGTCAGAAGGCCTAGGTTTGAATTCCGACTCTGCCACTGACTTACCTACTTGATCTTTGCTAAGTTACTTCATTTTACTGTATAGTTTTCTTCTCTGTAAAAGTGAGGTGATTGGGTCAGAGGACCCCTAAGGTCCCTGATGGCTCTAACTGTTCCTGTGAAGACTTTTCCATGCCACCAGCCTGCAGAGACCACCAATGGAATGTCTTTCTCCTTTCCCCCTCCAAAACCACCCCATTCCTCTTCCACTTTGCAGTGTGTAAACATGACATTAAATGGGGCGAGACATTTGTGAACCAGCTTGGTAGCTGCTTCATTACCTTGCTAATATCAATATTAATTTTGTAGGCTCCTCTTCAGTCTGGTCTGGAGGTGTGACTTGTGCATATCCCACTGAATGCCCAAGACCTCCCATGCCTCCAGGCTCATAGGGCCCTTTTCACTAGCCCCCCTTGAAAACCAACACGTGTGAAAATCTAGCTCAGGTGAAAGCCAGTTGGGAGAGATAAAGAAGCAAATTCAGACTATTTCTCACAGGCCAAATCATAAAGTCTGAAAACCAGTACCTGAGTACAGTGTACCCGCCTCTCCCATGTGCCATGGCCAATTTCCCATTTGGCCACATACATGCACATTTAATTAATGTTCTGCTCCTCACCTCTTGCATATCATTAATAAAGATGCATGGTAGACACTGGCCCACCTCCAGTGCCTGCTGCACATCACTGACCATCTTCTCCAACTCCAAATATTCATAGCCCATCATTAACGTGCGCAGTCCTTAAGCCAGGATTCAATCCATGGGACAGCGCTCATAACCAAGTCAATTTCAATTCGTTTTCCAAGCGAGATTTCTGGATGCATCCATTTCACTTCCTTCACCCGCTAATGTTGTGGGGTTGTTGTGTGTGGGCTTTTTTTTTTTAAATTCTATTAAAAATGCAATTAAATTTGTCTCATGGAATTTGCTCTTTAAAAATCCAGACAGCTGCTCTCTCGTGGTTGCATTATGCTGTTGATTCTTACACATTTTTTCTTAATCTCTATTCCATTACTTTGCTGAGGATTAAAGACAGGCTTACCAGATGGCAAATGCCAGGATCCCCTTTCCCCCCCCCCCCTTTGGAAGATCAGTATCATATTGGCCATTCTGCACAACCCGGGCTCCTTTCGATGGCTTTTGGAATAAAGGAGCGATTGTTTCATTTAGTTCATTAGCTAATGCCTGAGAAGCAATTTGGGAGAACTAAACTGAAAAGGGAGGGGGGGGGGGAAGACTGAGTGTCAGCCTTGGCTCCACCAGCAACAACTCCCTGTGTATTTGTGGCCAGGCCATTCCCTCGCAGCTCTGTGACTCGGTTTCCCCAATCTGTTCATCCGTTTGTGTCTTTTTTTTTCCTATCCCTCACAGCTGGAAATAGTTCACAGTGTCCTGAGGTAAGTGAGGTAATGTCTGTAGTAAGATGAGGGGAGCTCATCCAAGGAAAGACACCATATCAGAAGCATTCTGATTGTTAACAGCCCAGCATGGGTAGTATCTGGACTGGCTGGGTATTCAGTTTATAGGACATTTGGCTGCCTGCTTTTGGGGGGGAGGACTATTTGTATCAGTTAATTAGAAATTTTTCCTTATTAAATAACAATGTGAAAGCATTTCTTGTTCATTTTGCTGTTATGATTCATCTCTGTCTTCCTTTATTAAATGTCCAGCTTTGTTCTTCCTCATCTCTTTCACCCTGATATGCTGTTGAAGGCCTTAATTTGTTTGGGCCACTTGATTAACATTAACTCTTTCCATGTCTTGCATCCTTTCCTGTTCTGTCTCTGTCCCTTCTTTCCCCTCCCACCATCCATCCCCTTGCAGAATTGGGCTGCTACCTGAAGTAGCACCAAGTACTTATGGGTAAATCTTTCCCTAATGACTAATACTACTTCTCTCCACTTTTCCTTCCCTCTCCTACACTTTCTTCCCAAGTTCTCAGGAAGAGAAAAGATTCTAATCCAGTTCTGAGAGAGTTGGGTACATGGCAGGGCCAGACCATTTGCTGAGGCGTAAGAATGGGAGCTTCAAAAGTCATGGCATCTGTCCATGGTATTTACCTCAACGCCAAAAGCAAAGGTTTATTAAGTATACAAGGTCCCCTAGTCTAGGGACTGGAGAGCCAAAGATAAAAGTTAAATCACCCCTGTCCTCAAAGGGCTTAAATTCTCCTGGGTGGATCCCCTCTATATGCTGATACATGGCTTCCCCTCTTCTTCCATCAAGGATAGCAGAGACCACCCCTCTGCTAAACCCACAGCTGAACTGTCGTGATTGGAGGGGAGGGAGGAGACAGGAGACTCAATTCAGCCCAGTATACTGAACAGCAGCAGACCATGCTTCACATCAATCCAATAGCCACAAAAACTCCTGCCTACCTACCAGGGTGGGCATTATCCTTTCCTCCTTGATTCTGGTCAGGTAGACCTCCCCTTCATACTTTTATACCTTCCCATATCTGTTTCTTACTCTTACTCTGAGAACAGTAATGAAATCAATAATACCCATCCTGCTGGAGAGGACCTAGTCCCAAGCAGGAGTAGGCACTAAATAAATGCTTCTTGTCTATTTCCCTATGGCTGTGCTATAACAAATTCGATGAAATCTCTCTTATGTGGCCATGTGGCACATCTTCCTATTAGGACAATAACCATAACCATAATCATAATAGCTAGCATTTATACAGTGCTTTAAGGTTTGCAAAGTGTTTTGCACATATTATCTCATTTGAGCCTAACTACACAACCCTGAGAAGTTGGGTCTATTATCACACGTCTATAGATGAGGAGACAGCAGTTAAGTGACTTGCCCAGGGTTACACAGCTAATAAGGGCTGAGGAAGAATTGGAACCCAGGTCTTTTGGCTCTAAGCCTAATGCTTAAACCACTCAGCTGCCTTAAGGTTAGGGATCCTCTCACTATTGTATTTGTATCCCTAAAGACTGTTCTTAAAATTCTTGCTTGTTGGTTGAACATAATTTGAGGGAGAAGAGAACTCTAACACAGGTGGGGAAATCAAGGAAGGCTTCCTAGAAATGGAGGGACCTGAAATGAGCCTTAAAAGTTGAAAAGGGGGACAGTTAGGTATATAGAGCATAGTGTATAGAGCACCAGCCCTGGAGTCAGGAAGACCTGAGCTCAAATGGAGTCTCACTTACTAGCTGTGTGACCCAGTGCACATCACCTAACCCCAACTGTCTCAAAAAAAAAGTTGATAAGTATACTCTTCATTAAAAAAAAAACTCTGATTTTTATTTATCATTATTTTCTGATAAGAAAAGAGGAATGGAGACAGTTTAGTGGAGAGAAGACTGACTTAGAAATTCGGAAGAACTGTATTCAAGTCCTATCTTTCTGATATATACTGGCCATGTACAATAGGCAAGTCTGTAAATAGCTCAGTGCCCTCAGAAACTTTATATGATTGCAAGTTTCACATGAGTTACTGATCTGCATTAGTGGGAAGAATTTTCACACTGGAACTGCTCCACAATTTCGAAGTCACAGATATGAATTTTTCTTTTAAAAGGCACGACTAGATCATTTCCTTGCCCCTCTGACTCTACCCCACAGAGAGCAGTTGGACCTTAGAGAAGAGAAATAATTCCAGAAAAAAAAAACAGGTAACTCAGACAACAATGAAAGAAATCACAATAGAAAAGAGGGCTCCCCTGGGTGCTTCTCATTTGTCAGCTGGTCAACAGAACATCTATTTGATCCTTGGGATACATTTCACCAACCAACCCTCCTTTCTAAATTCTGTTGGCTAAACATATGCTATTGTTTCTGGTTTATAACGGCAAAACCCACTGAGAAAACAGAGACCCCACCACTCTGGGCCCCACTCAAGCCCCTAATGCCAGCTTTTCCATATCCTGCTCAATGCTGAGATAATAGCACCCTGGCAAAGACTTATAAACTTTATCCATCCTTTACCCTATAAACAAGTTGTAGTTTATGTCTTCTTACTCTTGGTTTAAAAATCTTTTTAAAAGGCATCTTGTATCCTGTGCTAACAATTGCCATCTGATTGCTTGACTGTCCTTTGCTCCTAGTAGGAGCTTAACAAATGTTTGTTGGATTTGATGTTCGTTGAATTGTACACATTTCAAAGGGCAGGCACAAAGCCAGCTTAGTGAGGGCAGCAGGTTCTCCTGAAGGAGCTAACTTCTTTTTCTCCTCCTTCATCTCAGCATACCAGATTGATGGAGTTTTCCTTTTCTTTTCCATCCTTTACATTTATTGGAGTACTGGAGGAAGGAAGGAAGGAAGGAAGGAAGGAAGGAAGGAAGGAAGGAAGGAAGGAAGGAAAAAAGGAAGGCAGGAAGGAAGGCAGGCAGGCAAAAAGGAAAGAAGGAAGGAAAGAAGGAAGGAAGGGAAAAAGGAAGAGAAAAAGGAAGGAAGGAATGTTTATTAAGTATTTACTATGAGCCATACCATGCTAAGCACGAGAGATACAAATAGAAAAATCAAGACAGTCCCTTCTAACTCTCAAAGGATTCACACTATAGTTGAGGAAGAAAAAGAAGGTTTTGCTATAGGACAGATGGAAAAGCCTAGAAATCCTAATGGTAAATCAGGGGTGTGGCTGGTAAAACTCAGAGGTCCCTAGGATACATAAGCAGGCATCAGGTCTCACAACCCATTCATGCCTTCTTATTCTGAGTAATAATCCTTATTCTTCCCATGAATCCACCATCTAGGATCTAGCCAGTGACTTGGATGTCTTACTCTGTGCCTTTGACTATTTTATTGGGGTGTCAATCTAGCCCTTAGAATTATAGATTTGGACTAGAGCTCAAAAACCCTCAGAGGTTCTCAATTGTTTACAGGCTAAAATACACCCTCCTCATTTTCTCATTTAAGGCTCTCCTCAATCTGGCTCCAGCCTACCTTCCTCAGTCATGTTTCTCACATTCTCCTTCACGAACTCTGCATTCCAGCCAAACTGCATCACTAACTGTTCCCTGAACTTGACAAGGTGTCTCCTGTCTCCCTGCATTCACATAAGCTCTCCTCTAAGCCTGAAATGAACTCAGTTAAGTGACACCTCCTCCCTGTCATCTTCTCCAATCAGCCTCTTATCCACATTCCCCTCACTAAACTAAAAGTATTCTCTCTGTCTGTCTGTCTTTCTCTCCTCAAATTTTCCTATGGCACTCTAGCTCTCTTGTTTGCCTTTCCCCCACCACCCATATAAACTCCTACTTTGAATTATACTTATCTGTGTGTCTTATACACACACACACACACACACACACACACACACACACACACACACACACACATACATACATACCTACATGGCATACCTAGGTGATACAGTGGATAGAGCACCAAATCTGGAGTCAGGAAGACCTGAGTTCAAATCCAGCCTCAGGCACTAGCTGTGTGACCTTGGTCAAGTCACTTAACCCTGTTTGCCTCAGTTTCCTCATCTGTAAAATGATCTGGAGAAGGAAATGGCAAATCACTCCAGTATCTGTGCCAAGAAAACCTCAAATATGGTCGTGAAAATTTGGACATGACTGAAAAATAACTCAACGACAAAAATATCTATATATCAATACATTATCCACTCCTCTACTCCACCCCCTGAATGTGAATTTCCTGAGGACAGGAATGATTTTATTTTTTATCTGCAGTGCCTTGTGCATGATAGACGTTTAATCAAAATTTGTGGAAATAAATTGAATTGGATTGGATCGACTCCCATTTAGCAGTTTCACTTCCTAGTCCTAGAGAGACAACTTTGGCTGCTTGAGACAAGATGCACAAGGCAACAACACCATGTTGTTGTTAGAAAGATTGAAGTTAGAAGTCTTGGGTTTGAATTCTAATTCTGCTACTTGCTAACTCTTTGATTCATTAGAATGCAAGATAATTAGAGACAGGCCATTTAATTCTTTGCGTTTTTATCCTCATTGCCTAATGCAATGTCTGGTAGGTGTTTAATAAATGCCTACTGGTGGATTGGTTGATGGACTTTGGGCAATCCATCCATGCTCTTTGGGTCTGCAGTGCCCTCATTTATAAAATGAGGCATTGGACTAGATGGTTTCATCAATCTCTTCTGTCTCAAAATCTATGATCTAAAGGCACATATAGATGCTCAGGAAATCTTTGTTGAATTGATTTCTGATTGAGGAAGAATCTAAGGAATATTTCCCATATAGGAAAAGCCATTCCCTGAGTAGAACCAATAAACAAGTTTCTTCCAGAGTCGATCTGCATGAGCCAAAGAAGTCATCTCGCCATAAAGATTATTTTTCTTGTTCAGGAAAACATCCTTGGGTATCCTTGGTACTCACAGCCACTCACGTGAGGAAGAGATGAAAGGAAGAATTGAACCAGCACCAGGACAGCAAAAAGGATCTCTATGCTGGTCAGAGGTGAGTAAAAGCTGACAAGTGAGGCTGATTGGCTGGCAGTCATTCATAAAAAGGCAAGACTGTGGAACAGGATTTCAGGGGTTGAAGGTCATGACCTTGACTTCTTCACTTTGCTTTTGTTTTGGCTACAACTTCATTTGCATGCAAGCCAATTAAATATAATCTTGGAAGTGAGGCTCTCCCCCACTTATAGCTCCAGCCTCCATAAAGCTCCTGTGGTTTGCTTGTTTGTTTTTTTAAGAAGAGTTCTCAAAATAGGATTTGGGATGCCTGGTAATAGGCTACCTAACAGGTATGTAACAACAGTCATAGCAAATTCCCTATCCCTAAGTCAGGGAGTTGTCCAGGACCAACCATTTCAAATCATCACCAAACAAAGGCCATTAAAATCACATACTTAATATTATCCGTGACTGTTCTACTAGATTTTGTAGACCATTGCCTGGCAACATGTAGCATCAAATAGCTTTAGGTTACCTAATCAAAAAAAAAACTGTATTTCTCCCTGGCAGGGCGAGGCTATCCAGCCATCACAAGATAACAGTACACAGAGTAGTAACAAGACCAGAAAAAAAAATAGCAGAAGTGCAGCAATATGGCGGCAGAGAAAGTCAGCAGAAATCATCCACCCAACAGAACAAAAACACAGCGTATAGTTTGTTGTTGTTCAATCATTTGCAGTAATATCTGACTCTTTGTGATCTCATTTGGAGTTTTCTTGGCAGAGATACTGGAGTGGTTTGCCATTTCTTTCTCCAATTCATTTTTACAGGCAAGGAAACTGATGCAAATGGGGTTAAGTGACTTGCCCAGGATTACACAGCTACTAAGTGTCTAAGGCTAGATTTGAGGTCAGGAAGATCAGTCTTCTCGCCTTCAGGCTCAACACTATATCCACTGTGCCACCTAGCTGTCCTTATTGTCATGATAATTAATTATCATCTCTCTTGTGTCTCCTCCAGAACAGGCCTCCTGTCTGGCCTTTACTTTGCTAGATCATTATTTACATTCTAACCCTAACTGTGGTTGTATCCCCCAAACCTGTCCTGAGCCTTTTTCTCTGTTCTCTACATATATTGTCTTAGAGACCTCATCAGCTTCCATACATCCAATTATCATTTCTATGCTAACAACTCCCAGATCTATATACCCAATCCTCATCTCTTTCTTGAACTCCAACCCCACATCACCAACTGACTGTTTATTGTTTGAAATTGGATGTTCCATAGACATCTCAAACTCATCATGTCCCAAACAGATCCCATTATCTACCCTCACTCAAACCCTCCCTTCTTCTTAACTTCCTTGTTTCTGTTGAGCCACCATCTTTCCTCCCTCTAGTCACTTAGGTCTCAGCTTTGGAGTTATCCTTGACTCTCTTCTCTTCCTCCTCCCTTTCTCCCCTATGTCCAATCTTGTTGCCAAGTCTTGCCACTTATGTCTCTACATCTCTCACATTTCTCCCCTTCACTCTACTCAACACCCTGATATAGAAGCTCATCATCTCTCTCGCGAACTATCAAAATAAGTTTCCTAATTGGCTTCTCTGTCTCAAGTCCTTCCCTTCTTCAATTCATCCTCCACACTGCTGCCAAAATGATATTTCTAAAGCACAGCTCTGACCGTGTCATGCCCCTGCTCAAGAAGCTTCAGAGACGTTCTCTTGCTTCTGAGATAAAACACCAATTCTTCTGTCTGACATTTAAAGCCCTTCACGGTCTAACACCAGACTGTTTTGTCAGTAAAAACTTAGTAAATGCTTGTTGCTGATTGATTCATAAATGTCTATTTTGAACCAGTGAGCCCTCTGACTGTCTGACAAAAGTAAACAACATTGGTGGGGGCTCATAAGCAATGCTTGCTGAATGGGCGCTCATACACCTGTCAGAAATCTGCAGTACCTTTGGGAAGTACTATGTGTGAGTGGGGATCCCAGGTGCTACACTTGTATTTCTCTCAAGTCCCTGGTGGAGAAGACAAGAAGACATTCAATAAGTTCCAGATGCATAGAACTGTCTGGCCAGTAGGCCTCACCTGAACTGCCAGGCCCACAGATTAGTCACTGGGGTGGCCGGGGTCTTTGCTCATTCTTCAGGATTGACCTGTTCCTCTCCAGGGGCTAAACATACTGCCTCTCTGTGTATCTAGCTCCTGGCTGGCTCAGGGCCCCAGACAAACTTTTCCAGAAACTTTGTGTTTAGAGACGATAAAAGCAAAATCCATGCTTCTCCTCCTCGTTTTCCTTTCGATTCAGACAAAAGGCTCCAAACACTGAGGCACATCCATCCTGCCCCACATATGTCGCTCCTGAAATCATATCTAAGTGCCTGAACATGGATCTGCCCACCCGTCCCTTCAACATTAAATGACCTAAACTTTGTCAGGTTCACATGTCCCTGGAGATGATCTCATTTCATTGCTTCAAAAGAGCTTTGGTCTGCACAGCCTGTAGCAGAAAATTTACACTTCAAAAAGCAGACAGCTTTTTCCACATCTTATTCACTTAATGGGTGAGAATGTAAAATTAGTTCCGTTGCTGATGAGGACCTTGAGCCAAATGAAAAGTGTTCATTTGTCAGCACAGACTTACAGCCTGAGCCATGATTATATAGCTAATCCAATAATGGGCTTGGATGCTGAGCATTTATTTATATACAGTATGTCTTGTTATCTGTTGATAATCAGGCTCTACAATTTACTCTTTTTTGTGTAGTGTGAAATAGCAGCCTCTCCCAGACATACTGCATTAAAGTACCAACATGAAAACAGGGACAAAAGCACAGTCATCAGCAAAAAAATGTATTTTCTCTTTTTTAAAAAAAATAAATAAACCAGTGTTTGAATTGGAGCTTTGAGATTTTAAAATCTGAATGCTGAATGTCTGAGGTCTTTCCAGTGTCTGTAGAAAAGAAGGAAGGAAGGAAGGAAGGAAGGAAGGAAGGAAGGAAGGAAGAAGGAAAGAAGGAAGGAAGGAATCATTTAAACAAGGGTTTTGGTTTGTGAGTAGAGGAAAGGAAGAGAAAGAAAGAAAGAAAGAAAGAAAGAAAGAAAGAAAGAAAGAAAGAAAGAAAGAAAGAAAGGAAGGAAGGAAGGAAGAAAAGAGGGAAGGAGGGAGGAAGGAAGGAAGGAAGGAAGGGAGGAAGGGAGGGAGGAAGGGAGTGAGGTAGAGAAGGAGGAAAGGAGCAAAGCGAAGGAGGAAGGAAATACTTCAGGGTGTTGGCTGTGTGAGTAGAGAGAAAAAAGAACAAAGGAAGTGAGAAAGGAAATATTTAAACTAGGGTTTGGCTAGGTGAATAGAAGGAAGGAAGAAGGAAAGAGAAAGAAAGGAAAGAAAAGAAAATATTTTATTACATATCACTTTCCCTAATCAACTGAGTTCTTCTTATCTAAAATGATACCTGGTGGTTCCATTTCACACATAGTATTAACTGCACTGAGCAAAAGAAAATGAAACACGTAGAACAGTGAAGATACTTGGGCTACCTGACCTCTGAATGTCAGACACAGGGAGCTGGATGTAGAAGCACATAAACATAGCCTGAAGAATGAGAACCGTAATCTCTGTCCCAGCAAAGCTTGCCTTGAAAATAAAACAAAGGGAAGCACAAATTAGACACATACACACACATATTTAAACTTGCTGTATTTCTATAAATTCTTGCCGAGATGGCACACTGCTAAGGGTAGATTATTCCGTACCTGGTGGGTGAGTATAAGCATTTATCATCAAAATATAGGGACACTTGAGTTCTAACACAAACATAAAATGCATAAAACCCAACATTTAAAAGAGGCAGCTGCTTTTATAGCTGCCGTCTAGTATAATGCATAGTAACATATTCTCAATATAATAAAGCTGATGGGAAAGGAAAAATGCTATAGAATTAAGGATTCTGCTAATTGTCCGTGGGTAGTCCACCTACAGAATCCGTGGAAAGGTTTCCAGTAGGAGGAAGTCAGCAAACATTTCAATCCATGTCACCACTCCATGGTTGGGCCTGTAGAAAAGCTCATTGATGATTCTCTACAAATGGGCCTTTCAAAGGCCATGTCCTCAGTTTCCTACTTCCCTCCGCCCCAATCCCCATTGAAAGATCACCTACTAAGATGAACCTTGCAGACAGGAATGGAACTGGTGTGGAGCATGCAGAGCTTTGTCCCAGGCACCACCATCTATGTGGGGGGTAGCATATATCCCCATCCCAGCCCACTAGTCAGTTGAATTTGTCCCAGGTGTCCAAATTCCCGGATACGCTTCTGCTCCTAGGCCACAGCAAGTTTGTGATATATGGGAGAGAAGAGGACTAAGTGCCGTTTTTGAAGTTGAAATTTATCCTGCAATAAATATTTCAATGTTGCCGCGACATGATGCTTTATTGGATTATGCTAGTTTGCTAAGGAAATCATGTTGGGAATAGCAAAGCTGGTGGTTTTGCTGGTAATGCATTCCTAGAAGGGAGAGCTCTGCTCCAGCAGAGAGGAGAAGGAGTCTAATAAGCCAAATTAAGAAATGGCTAAATATATTATTCAGCAGCAATGTGACATGAGGAATAGAGTGATGGGCATGGGGGTAGGGAACACCTAGGTTCAAATGCCACCGCTGACTTTTCTAGTGGTGTTGCTACATGTGTGTCATGTTGTCTCTCTGAATTTCAGTCACCTCATTTACAAAAGAGAGATAAAAATCCCACTAATTCCTAACTCATGTACCTATAGAAGAAGGGTAAGAGAAAGTCCCATGTTCTATTGTGTGATTTTCATACAGTCTAGAGCAACGGTTCTTAATCTTGGGTCTGTGAGTGTGTGTGTGTGTGTGTGTGTGTGTGTGTGTGTGTGTAGAGAGATACATATACAATTATATGCACATATACTTGTGCAGATATATACACACATATACTATATATGTACATATCCATATATTCATATTTTAATATAATTAATCTCCTTTGTAAACCTATATATTTTCTTTTATGCATTTAAAAACATTATATTGAGAAGAGGTCCATGAGCTTTTCCAGACTGCCTAAGGAGTCCATGATGCCCCCCCAAAAAATTAGGAACCCCTGAGCTAGAGGAAGCCTCCTAGAACATTGGATCTACCCCTTGTGGCAGAATTAGGATAGAACATGAACAAGCGTTGCAAAGAATACTTAGGCTATATACGCAGGTTTCAATTTGCATTGTTAGGAGCCAGAGACACATCCATGAGATCATGGATTATGGAAAGAATTGAGGATTTAAAGACCTGGGTTCAAAACCTGACTCTGCTGCTGTAGCCCCATCATGGAACTCTGTTTCTATTAAACGAGGGGTTGAACTAACTGGATCTGAGGAAATTTCTAGCTCTAAATGTATGACCACACAACCCAATGGAGTATCTACCTCCCAGGACTGGGTATAATCATAGAATCGTTGATTTAGGATTGAAAAAAATAGCTAGACAATGGAATCACAAATCATAGACCTAGGGCTGGAAGGAACCTCAGAGGTCATTCGGTCCAATCCCCTCATACTACTACTATTACTGCTACTGCTACTGCTAGTATTACTACAGCTATTATTACCTTTACCGCTACTATAGATACCACTGCTATGATTACTGCTCCTAGTACTGCTACTGCTGCTGCTACTAAAGTACAATTACTATCACTGCTGTTATTATTACTTCTACTACAATAATAATGACAATTACATTATCATCATATCATTATCATAACTAGCATTTACATAGCACTTTAACATTAACAAAGTCCTTTACAAATAACTCATTTTATCCTAACCATAACCCTAAGAGGTAAGTTCTATTATTATCTCCATTTTACAGACAAGTAAACTGAGGCAAACAGAAATTAAGTGGCTTGCCCCTCTCCCCATCATACAACTAGTAAGTGTCCAAAACCAGACTCGACTTCCCATCTTCCTGACTTTAAGTCCAGTGTACCAACCACTGCACCAATTAACTATAAGCGAAAAATCTCAGGCTTAAGGAGATTGACCCAAGGTCACCTTTCAAGATAGAGAGTGTCAGAGATGGGTTCCAAGAGGCTCAAATCAGAGAAACTCTATAACATGCTTTGCAAACTTAAAAGCAACGTGTAGTTGTGAGGAGGAGGAGGAAGAGGAGGAAGAGGATGGTGGTAACCAATATCCTGACTTCCTTTTTTCTCTTGCTCTTGTCATTTTAGCATCTCTGGATAACTCATCTGTATCACCTCACTGGGGTTAAGAAACAATTCTTTGAGCCCACATCATCCTGACTTTGGTGGCCGGAAACAAATCTCTCTGGCACCCACAGGACCCCGAGTGAGTGCGTGTGCGCAGTCTTTGGCAAGGATTTTTTTTCCCCGTTCTATAAAACACCTCCAGAAAAATGCACCTCACTCAGATTTACACTTTATTACCCTAATGATTCTACAAACACCGCCACAATGTGATGAAAGGCAAAGCAGCCCCGATCTGATTGAGAGCTAATAAAAATCAGTCCCGAAAACTGAAAATAGCAGCCTTATCATCTTTCTTTCATTTAGACCTGATTACTCGGGGATTATAATGCAATCACAGCCATGTGTGAGAGGTAGCTATGGGAACCAGTTTTAACTGTTTATCTAGCCAAAGATCTTAATTTAAGTTTGAACACTCTGATTCATTTATATGTAAGACACCAAGGAGACAAAATGCACGAGAAACAGATGCTTGCTTGTTCTCCCCGTTTAACTTCATAAGCTACCAGCCAATTTGTCTTTCAGGGACGAAATTAATTTCTGATGACAATGTGAGCAAGTAATAAACTAAGAGTTCCTGTCCTGGGAAGCTTGTTAATGCCATGTAATGTTCTGAAGTTATTTAGGGGAATTTTTTTTCTTCTCCTAGACTCACCCGCCCGGACATCTGTAACAGGGATTTCTTTGTCTGGGGTTTTGCTCATTTCTGGGGAGGTTTATGACACCTTTTCCAGAGGCTGATTGGAGAATGTTCAAAAGGAAACATAGTGCCCAGGATTCCTTTTGGATGGAGGTTATTTTTTTTCTAAATGGCTCGCTCTCCTTTGAGGGCTCACTAGGGCTTAGACCCAGGTATAAGGGGTAGACCTCTGGCCTCTTGCTTCGTTGTCCTAATAGGACCATTGGTCCATTAGTAGCCCAGGAAGAAAACAGAGCAAGAGGAAGCTATTGCCTTAAATACAAGAGCACAATCTCTGGTAGTCTCTGGTTGTTTCTGGCACACTACCCCATGGACCCCCTTCTCACTGACTCCTTGATGGGGAGGATTTACCCCGGGATCTTCTCACTGTTGGAATTACGTGTGTTAATCTACTTCCATCAAGGGAAGAAAGGATGCCACAGGGTTTCCCACAATACATACACACGCTTCAGTGGCTGCCTGGGGAGGAATTAAAGCAGAAACTGTCTTTGTACACGCATGTGTCCATTATTCAGAAGGCATATTAGAATGACAATCATGACAATGATGACAGTTATAACAATTATCACAACTCATTTATATAGCCGTTTTTTTACAAAGTACTTTCCAAGAAAACATGACAATGCTGTCAAATGCTAAGGTCTCTCCCTCCCTTGCAGAAGTGAGGGACTATGGGTATGGAGTGCTACATATACTATCCGATAACACTTGTGTTGGCTGGTCTGGATAAACTGCGTTTTGTTTATTTTTCCAATTTAAATTTTTGTTCATTCTTAACAGGTATAGTCTGAAAATAATGTGATTTCAAAAATAGTATCAATAAAAATAAACGGGAAAAAGAAAAAAAAATAAATGTTTTCCATACATTATCTCATCTGATCTTCATAACAGCTCTGGGAGGCAGGTGCTATGATCATCCCCAGTTTACAGATGGTGAAACTGAGACTCGTTGAGGTTAAGTCATTTGCCCAAGGTCACTCAATTGGCTTCATAGTATCAGAGACAGAGATGGAAGGTATGTCAGAGTCAGTCTATTCCAATCCTTTCATTTTACAGATGAGAAAACGGAGATCCAGGCAGATTATGTGATTGGCCAGCCACAAAGGCAGAAAGCAACAGAGGCAACATTCGAACCCAGGCCTCCAACTCGAAAACCAGGGGTCTTTCCAATATACCAAGTTTACTGTCTAGTAAGTGTATGAGGCGGGAGTCAAACACAGGTGTTCTATATTCCAAATCCATTCTTCTAAATATCTATCACACCAAGCAGTTTCTTGTATTTCTAGCATGGAATCAAGAACCATGTGCAGGTCCTGGATTCAAATCCTGCCTCTTACACTTAATAATTGTATTGCCAAGGGAAAACTGCCTCACTTTTTTGAGCCCTATCTGTAAAATGGACAGAAATGCCTTCAGAGCTTACCTCATAGTTTTGTTGTGAGGCTTAAATTAGATAATGTATTTATATATATGTATATATATATATATATATATGTATGTATAATATATATATACATACACACATATATATGTATATATGTGTGTGTATGTATATACATATATATAACTCTTTGCCAATCTTAAATGTTTGTATATATCTGTAAATTAACCTTTGTTCACTCTGAACAGGGTGAGCAGAGGGATGTATTCTGAAAATAATGTGATTTTTTTAAAAACCAATAGTGTTTATAGCCATCATTAGCATAAATCCAGGGACATAATATGAAGAGACTTCAGAGGCATGTAGTCTGACACCTTCATCTAACAGATAAAAAAACTAAGGACCAGGAAAAGACTCACCCAAAGGCACACAGGAAACAAGGACCAGAAGTGGGATTCGAACCCAGGCCCTCTGACTCCTGAACCTCTCTCTCTGTATTGTGCCATAATGCTGCTTACTCATTTTCATTATTACCTGGATCAGGATTATTTGCCCATCTCTGTGTTTGTTCCTTAAATACTCCTCCTTCTTGGACTATTTTTGTATCTCTGGGTCACATTTATCCCTGGATACTCATTCAGGCGTTTTTCTGCTCTGCTCCCCTCCCCGCTTCCCCAGCCCGTCTTCTCTGCCCTCACAAGGAACTCCCTACAGTCTAATGCCTGTCCATTAATGTGTTTTAAAAACCTTGCTATCTGCCATCCTCGGGAAGGTTTTATATGCACCACATGAAGGATCCTTTTCCAGAAACACTTTTGAAGAAAGTCCAAAGTAAGCCGAAAAGTATTACATTTTTCATCTCAATGGGGAAATAGATTTAAGAAAAAGGAGAGAAAGAGCCTTCAGGCCTTTCAGATTTTTAAAAGACTTTAAGCACACTGTTCGGTTAGAACTCGGAGCACATCTATCGCCAGAACCAAAACAATGTCTGCATTTACACTCTGAAATGCTTCCCTTCTTCCTTGGTAATGATAACAACTCCCAGGCACATCAGACTTCTCATCCATATGGATGCCAAAGCACTCTGCTGAATTAATACTGGGCAGGGAGACCTCCACCAGGGGCTAATAAGCATGTTCCACCATGCCCAATAGGGAGAAAGGAGCTACAGCTTGGTTCAGTGGAGGGGCAGCGGGGCAAGATGATGCTGGAAATTCTATTGCCAAGCTGGGAAGCAAGCTGTTATGGCGGTGCATCCCTCCTGCATCCTTCGGCTCAACATGGAACTTGGCCACAGCCTCATGGCCCTGCTAAGGCTTGCTATTTGGTTGACTGAAGCAGACACAAAGGCTACATGTGGAAGGAGGGAAGTGTTTTTACAGCCATTGCTTCTTAGTACCACCTCATTTTACTAATATTCTGTTTCTTGCTAGAGGGGAACAAAACACAAACCAATCATGACACTCTGGGCTTTCCCTTAAGTGGAGCTCTCACCACATCCCTGACATCCATTAAGTGACCATGTCAATCAAAAAGTTTCATCAGCTACCTATTGCCTCTATTATAAAAGATCAGCCTCTCTGTTTGACATTGAGTCTTTCATGGTCTACGTATCTTTCCAACTTGCAAGAGAGAAAGAACAGAACAAGGACAGACAGGATTTGGGGTCAAAAGTTGTTGTTGGATTGCTTCAGTCACGTTAAGTCTTCATGACCCCATTTGGGGTTTTCTTGGCAAAAATACTGGAGTGGTTTGTCATTTCCTTCTCCAGTCCATTTTACAGCTGAGGAAACTGAAGCAAACAGGGTTAAGTAATTCATCCAGGGTCACACAGCTAGTAAGTCTCTGAAATGAGATTTGAACTCATGAAGAGTCTGTGCACCATGGCGCCACCTAGCTGCCCTGGGATTAAATCTTGACTCTGTCAACTACTATTTGTATGACTTTGGATAAGCCATTTCACTCCTCTTAAGATATTCATCTATAAAATAAGGGGAATTAGAACAGGGGTCCTTAACCTTTTTTGTGGTGTCATGGCAGTCTGGTGAAGTCTGTGGACCCCTTCTCCAAATAAGATTTTCAAGAGCAAAAATAAAAAACCCATGGATTACATTGAAATAAAAATATTATGCTCCTCATGCCAGTTCACAGAGCCCCTTGAAATCTATCTATGGATCCTAGATTAAAAACTTTGTCTGATAGGATATAAAACATCCTACACCCTCTGTCCCTCACTTCTGCAAAGAAGGGAGGGAGAGATCTTAACATTTGATAGCATGCCATATTTTCTTGGAAAGTACTTTGTAAAACCTTAAAGGTCTCTTTAATAAGTTGTGGTGATTAAAACTCCTTGGGCTTGATAATCTCTGAATTCCCCTACAGCTCTAATAGAAGTCCAGGTTTCAAGCATGAGTTCATGAGGAAAATGATGGCTAGGTACCACAAATGGGAAGAAAAAAAGACAAAATGAGCATCAGATTTAGGGGGAAATAAAGTGTTTGGTTTTAGGCAAATTGAATGAATAAGTGAAAATTCATTTATTAAGCCTTTACTATGTGCTTAATAAGGAAATGGCAGACCACTCCAGTATCTTTGCCTAGAAAACACCATGGACAGTATTGGCAAGATCGGGTCCACTGGGTCACCAATAGTCAGACACAAACTGAATGACTAAATGCAATGTGCCAAGTAGGAGTATCCATATTATAGAGTAGTGATACCTTTCTTGCTATAATTGAAGGGAAAGAAGAGACATTAGTCAATGGTTCTGAGAAGTTTTAGAGATTACGGAAGCACCTCCTTTCAACTCTCTGAAAGTAGGTCATCTGCTAGAATTGTGTGCAATTGGGGTGTGGTAGGGAGGGGCAGAGAGTCCAATGGTGCCTGATAAGGAGGAAAGGTGTAGAACAGCCAGGTGGGGAATGTGATAGATAACGAGTCAAGATAAGATAATGAGATGAGTTAAGAAATTGGATGATTAGCCCAAGCCAAGGAGTTTTCTGTTCCAGACCCATGGTTTTGTCTGTATAGACAACTTCCAAAGACTAGTGATCTCTATACTATATTATATATGGTACGGTAACTTCTATACCATCTGTCTACTATATATATTTCCATATTGGTAACCTCTATAGCATAGTTTTAAAGAGTTGCTTGAGGAACTGAGAGTTTAAGTGATTTCCTCATGTTCACACAGCCCATAGGTCTTAGAGACAGGACTCAAACCCAGGTCTTCCTTACACCAAGACAGGACCTCTCTCCCCTATCCATATTGCCTCATCATCAATCATTGTCGTCATAGCAGCTAATATTTATATAGAGCTTATATATGTATATATATATATATATATATGTATATACATATATATATATATGCATATATATGCTAGGCACTCTGTTAAGTGCTTACAATTATCTCATTTGAGCCTCACAATACCCCTGGGAGGTAAGTACATTTATTTTCCCCATTTTACAGATGAGGAAACTGAAGTAAGCAGGGGTGAAGCGGCTTGCCCAGGGTCATGTACTAAAAAGTATATGAGGCCAGATTTAAACTCAGCTCTTCCTGATTCCAAGCCCACCACCTAGCTGCCTTTTATGGCTATGAACCCAAATTTGTAGTGGGTAAAATGAGGTCCATTTCATTACTTCCTTTTGTGATTCATACCATGCTAGGTGCTGAGAAATCAGGAGGGAGATGTTAGCAAGGGATGCACAATCCATCATATGTCAAGAATGATAGAATACCATGGTAGCAAGTAGGAAAACATTAACATGGCAGACCATGGGTTGAGGAAGGCAAATAAAACAATTTGGAGGAAGGATTGGGAGGGTAGGTCAAGGCACAAGAAGATTAAGAGGAGATGAAGAGACAGGATGTATAATGAACAGAGCATTGTACTTGGAGACTAGAAGACCCAGGTCCAAAGCTCACCAGAGATACTTATAAGCTGTGTATCCCTGGGCTAGTGACTTACCTTTTCTACCAGTCATTATTAAAAGTCTCTTCCACCTGTATGTGTAAAATCCCATGTGTGAATGGTGGAAAGACAGAATACGCTGGCCAGAAAAATCTAATTTCAAAATTGATCATGTTGGAAGTGATGCAGTTTAATAAGATACAAAGATCTGAGGTACAACCATGTCTATTGGTAGCGGGAGTTGAGTGGAAAACAGAGTAAAGCTGAGAAAATAGAAGAATTGTACAACCCTAAGTTCAAAGGGATTTCAACATGAATAATAGAGTCCCAAGGATGATGACAGGCAATGCTAGCATGGGAAAGAAGGTCAGGAAACTTTTCTCTTATTCAATCCTCAAACCAGTACAGTAGTACAGGGAATATAACCCCCAATTTACAGGTGAAAAAGTTTGAAGAATGTTAAATGTTAAACCAAAACTGGTTTGCTCCAGTCTATACAGCAAGCTGAGATCTGAACCTAGGTGTTTTGATTATAAAAATTGTGAATTCCTCAACATCATTATGCCTAGTCCCCTAACCATTCCTTTTTGAGAGGCTGGTTGACTGATGGGCAGCCTATATTTGCAAATTGACTTTACAAGGAGTACGGTCTCTGGTGATACTAACCAGCTTATGTTGAAATCCAACTCCAACCTTGGCTTCCTTAGCATCATGGCATGACCAACTAAATCACTCAGGTTTTGCTGATTGAATAACAAATACACAAGTAGCCAAAGGAACTATAATTTTATCTGCTTGTGTCTCCACCGATGACTGACTTAGTAGATAAATCTGAGGCAGCTACTTAAGACACATAAAGATCTAGCAACTTTGCCATAAAGTAAATTAAGTTTCAGAGTCAAGATTTGAACTCAGGTCATCCTGACTCCCAGTCCAGCACTCTAGCCAGTTCATCATGCTGTCTTTTTAGTCAATGACAAAATCCTTGGAAAATAGACAATTATAACCAATTGTTCCATGGTTGTGACTTTCCTGAATTCAGACGGCTCTTTGACAGATTTCAAGCACAATGCAATATGGACCCAGCCTGTGAGGCAGGAGGTGTGACTTCTGGTGTGTCTATTGTTCTGCATTATTACACAATTATTTACATCAAATTATCATTATCTTTGCTGTTAGTTATTGTTGCCGCTGCTGAGCATATTTCTTCCTATGAAAACGGACGTGACTGGAAAGCCCTGCATCATAGGATAGTCAGGATGATAATGGACCTCTCTGATTGACAACCAGTTCTGATGTTTGCCCTACCTCCCTCTCCAGGCTACCCCACTGCAGCTGTCAAATGCAGAGCTAGTCACCTTTATCTCACTTCTCCCTTTTGTCCCCTGTGGCCAAGAATAAATTGGGAAATCTATTGATCCTTCATATTGCTTCTACCTTCTTTAATTTCATCATTCCAAGCCAGACCAGAAATTCCTTATGCAACAGCTAAAATAATAGCTTTCTAATGCTTCTGTTTGTCTTCTCTCTGAGTACGGGATCTTTCAATCATTTTATGTGTCAGAGCCTTTTGCAAACTGATTAAACGTAGTTAAGTACTAGGCTAAGGGCTCCCAGGGTTAAATTGCAGTGACTCCTTGTTGCTCACAGCACAAATTGGGACTGATTGGGAATACATTTTCTTTTATATTAGGGCTATTTGAATATATATTTCTCTTGCCTACTTGACTAAAAGCTACTTGAATGTAGAGACCATGCCCTTTTTATTTTTGTGGCAAGAATTGCTCTGGTTATAGAAAGACTTACATGAACTGATGCAAAGTGAAGTGAGCAGAACCAGGAAAACATTGTACACAGTAATAGCAGCATTGTACAATGAGCAACTGTGAATGATTTAGCTATTCTCAGTAATACAATGATCCAAGACAATTCCAAAGGACTCATGATGAAAAATGCTATCCACATCTAGAGGAAGAACTGATGGTGTGTGAATGCAGACTGAAGCATGCTATTTTTCACTTTCTTTTTTTCTTTCTTTTTTCTTTTTTCTCCTTCTCCTCTTCCTCCTCCTCCTCCTTCTTCTTGAATTTTCTTCCACAAAGTGACTAATATGGAAATATGTTTTATATGATTGTACATATGTAATCTAAATCAGATTATTTTTTGTCTCAGGGAGGAAGGGAAGGAGAGAGAGAATTTGCAACTCAAATTTTTTTTTAAATGAATGCCAAAATTGTTTTTACATGTAATTAGGGAAAAATAAAATGCTGGTTTTTTTTTAAAAAGAGAATTGCTATAGTTAAAAAAAAATAACCATCCAGCAGTCAATTTGATTATGTATCCCTCAAAACTTAAAGAAAATGACCCTTGATCAATAGACATGTAATTTACCATTTGGCCCAAATTCAAAGACTTTCTAGGTTGGTTGGACCAGTCAGAACTTGTGTTTTGCTAGTATGGCCTTCAAGAATCCACAATCACCTCCACACATGTTGAGACATAGTAACATTTTAGCAAAAAACTATTAAGAGTCACAAATGACAGAGAATTGTTTTTCAGACTTGCACAGGTTATGCCATGTTTTTGTTCTTGCCACAAGCAATCACTCACTGAATACAGATTAGTCCTTTCACTTGAGGAAAAAGTAAAATGGGTGGAGCATATTCCCACCATGATAACATCTCTGTTTCTCTCTCCATTGATCTTCTTCCATTTGTTCTCCGTCTTACCTCCTTTCCTTGGGTTCTTAGATTTTAATTTCTTGTGATGTACACTTTAAACTCAATAAATATTTATTAAGTATCTTCTATGGGAAAGGTAGTATTAGGTAGTAGCAATAGTAGTAATAGTTGTAGTAACAGTAGTAAGGGTAGGAGTTGTAGTAGTAGTAGTAGTGGTGGTGGTGGTAATAGTTGTAGTAGTAGTAGTAGTGGTGGTGGTGGTAATAGTTGTAGTAGTGGTAACAGCAATAGTTGTACTAGTAGTAGTAGGTAGTAGTAGCAGTAGTAGTAGTAGTAGTAGTAGTACTTTAAGGTTATTAATTTTCACAATAACCCTGGAAGGCATGTACTATTGTTATCCCCATTTAACAGATAAGGAAACTGAAGCTGAAAGGGGTTAAATGACTCACTG
>CM053584.1:35673816-35691779 GCA_028627135.1 Pseudochirops cupreus
ACATAATAAATGAAATATATATTTCTATGATATGTAAAATATATTTCTATACAATATATAAAATATAAAACATATATAAAATATGCTTCTAGGTAAACAATTACACAATAAATACCAAGCAGTTTTGAGGGTTGCAAGGGGCAGCTGGAGAAATTGGGAGTCCTGCAGAAGGCAACACTTGAGCTTTAAAGCAAACTAAGAATTTTGGTAGACCCAGGAGGGAGCACGTCCTAGCTAGGCATGGAGATCAGCTTATGTAAAGATATGGAGACAAGAGATGGAAAGGTTGTGTGTGAGAAACAGTAAGAAAGCCGATGCGGCTGGTTTGCAGAGAGCATGAAGAAGAATGATGTAGGTTGGGGTAATGCTGTGGAACCCTTTAAATTCCAAATGCAAGAGTTTGCTCTTGATTTTAGAGACCACAGGATGCCTTTGGATTTTGTTGATCAAGGGAGAGTCATGTTCAGATCTGTGTTTTAGGGAAAAGCATTTGTCAGAAACTTGATGGGAGTGAAGAGGGAGCCTGCGTGGGAGGCTATTGAAATAGTCGGGGAAAGGGTTTGGGGGTGGGGGATTGGGTGGCAGCTGTGGGAATGGGAATGGAGAGAAGGGAAACATGGCAAAAAGATGTGGAGACAGAATTCAGAGGACTTACCAGTGATTGGCTCCTTGGGATGAGAATGAGGAGCTGAGGAACACTCAGACTGCAGACCTGGGTGCGCGGAAGGACAGGGATGCTATTTATTTTATTTTTGTCTCCCTGATGTCTAATCTAGTTTCTTGCACTCAGTGAGCAGTTAACAAGTATTTATTGAATCGAATTAATCTCAACATTTTCCCTTTTCTTTTCCCTTCTTTCTGGCTCTGATTCTATCTATTACTACATCCCCCTGAGTTTCTCAGCAATTGTTTTTAGGGTCTTCTCAACAAATCTAACCCATCTCAGGAGACCACCTTTCCTCCTTTGCTGTTGTCATAAGATTTAGATCTGGAAAGGACGTTAGAGATGATTGGGTCTAACTCCTTAATTTTACACATGAGGGAACTGTGGCCTAGAAAAGTGAAGGGACTTGTCCAAGGTCACACATAAGGTCTTCTAACATGGCTATCTATTTTTTTAAAAAAGAAATGTTTATTATAACATAGCATGTGGAGAGCACAGTGGGACTTGTTCAGAACTTGCTTTTGCCACGTAGTAGCTTTCTGATGTCAGGGAAGTTCCTTAAATGTATCTGGGTCTCAGTTTCTTCATCTCTAAAATGAAAGAGATTACAATAAGTTTCCTTCCAGCTCTAAATCAATGATCCCATGGTCTGACCCCTTCCTATCCCCCTCCAAAAGAGCCTTTTATTATTGTAGATCTTTGCTAACACCAATCAATGAACAAAAATTGATCAAGTATTGGACTAGTCACCAGATTTTCATAGGGGAAAAAACCCATCACCACCCTGAGACAATCCTACTCTCAGGGAACCCAATTCTACCGTTCTATGCAATGTCACGAGTGTTGTCCCTCACATATAGTATCGGGGTGACATTGTGGGGCTCAAAAGGAGCCAGAGTAGAAGCAGGGGTTTGGGACCAGAAGGCTGGCCACTGTTTTCCTCAGAGAGAGGAGGTGCCAGGCTGGAATTATATTTGCCTGCTTTTGTAGGTATTATTAATTTAGGGGATGAGGTTTTCAGGTTGGATCTAACTTCTGTTTCATTAATGGGAGAAACAGGACCCCAAGCTGTATCTATATCCAAGGCTTGACTGCTTTCCCACCAAATACCAACTCTACAATGAACACACAGAGCGAATAACAAAGAAACCCATTTATCTAAGTCAAACCAGAAAAAACAGAAATCAAAGAAGGTATATGTAGGAGAATGTATACCAGATGACACAGAGCAAAGAAGCTTCTCCATTGGGAGTGAGGTGATTCAGCTCAGCTGAGAGGGAGAGAGAGAGAAAGAGAGAAAGAGAGAAAGAGAGAGGGAGAGAGAGAGAGAGAGAGAGAGAGAGAGAGAGAGAGAGAGAGAGAGAGAGAGAGAGAGGGAGCCCTAGATCTCCCCCAAGGGGATGTTCCAAAGTCTCTAGCCTAGTAAGCTGGAGATCAGACATGATGGAGACTGACAGCTCCTCTCAAGCCAGCTTCTTCCCAGAGTTGTCATCTCACTTCAACAACCCAAAGTGAGCTCAGCATTACCCAGCTTCTCTCTCAAAGAAGGAAGTCCAAAGTGCCCAAAGTAACTGAAAAACCCAAAGAGACTTGGAACAAGTATGGGGACTGAAGAGCCCTCCACTTTCCCAGGACATCCATCTTCACCAATAAGAAGAGATTCCTATGCCAATGGGCATTGGAACTGAGGTTACACATCACTCAAACTTTCATTTATCTCTTATCTCTTTTTTTTTTAATTTTTGCTTCTTACGCTAATGCTTATGCTTTGGAAACCTTCAAAACTGTGTTTATTAATGTGAGTGGATGCTCTTATGTTCACAGGACTCTGAGTGCCTAGATGATACAGGGTAGCTCATAAGATCAGAGATTTTGAAGCATCTTAAAACCTATCAAGTCCAGCTCCCTCATTTTACAGAAGAGGAAGCTGAGACATGGAGAGATTAAAATGACTTGCCCAAGGTCATATAGTTAATAAGTGACAGAGACAGGATTTAAATCCAGGTCTTCTGATTCAAAAGCCAATACTTCTTTTTTTACAGTACCATAATGTATCTGTTCTTTAATGCCTCTCTTTCCTCACATACACTGACACACTCATGTATATGTGCTTATCCTGTTGAGACCTGAGATTTCATCCTTGTAGGAAATTCCCAGTGTGGAAACTTCCTCTTATGACCCAGATCAGCAATGCATCTTAGAGATTGCTCTAAGAAATGCTTAGAGATTGTCTGGTTCAACTCCTTAATTAACTTTATAAATGAGTACACTGAGGCTTAGAAAAGTGAAGGGACTTGCCCAAGGTCAGGCACAAGGTCTTCTAACATGGTAATCTATTTCTAAAAAGAAATAATTATTTCTTTTTAATAAGAAAATTATTAAAGTTATATTGGCCCAAAGATTCACTTTAGAGAGTGACCTAGGCTACTGAGGAATTCAGCTGCTTGGCCAGGGTTGAAGAGCTAGTGTATTGGAGGTAAGACTTGTACACAGGCCATCTTGACTCCTTGGCCAGCTCTCTATCCACTCTGTCATGCTGTCTTCTTCTTCTTACTATTTTTTTTTCTAAACTTGGGAACAATCCTTTTTCCTCACCTAATGGGGATCCATGAGGATAAAGAGATGATGATAATTCACAGTTGGTTTTTGTTGTAGCAGAGGGAGTTACTAGGCTGACATCTGTATGTACTGGATGGCTAAATCCTGTTTGGTTCACTTTTAGTAGGATCTGATTTTAATCTATCCCTGTACATGTGTTACATGACACATTTAAATGCATTGATGTATTCAAGTATACACAACTAATTGATTTCATTAAAATATTTGCCTTTTGATTAAATTTCGCAGTTACATTTCCCCTTTTTTGGTAATTCTTAATGTAGTACTTGATGTATATCCTAAGTCCTTGGTAATTATCACTTCCTCTTTGCCTAGAAAAACAAGAAACAAAATGGTACCTGTTTTGTTCAGCCATGCAAAGTAATCTGCTGCCTTTGAGAGCATACATTTTTTTAGTTTTTTTTTTTCCCCTCTAACTTTTAACTCTGTGGTCCATCTCCCATCCAAAGTTATTGGAAAATCTCAGTGGCGACTGTAGGAGAAGAAATCCCCAAGTGACACACTTCTCTGCAAGTCTTGATTTACATGTAAGAACAGTAGGTCCTCGGCCATTGGCCAGGTACACTTTCTGTTTCTTGTGAGACTGGGCTGTTACCCTGCTATGTTCACCCACGATGTCAGAATGTGATTGGAGATGGCATCTCTCAGCCAGATCACCAGGGAGAGGTTAGCAGTCACAGACAGGATACCATGTGGCATGCTAACTTGGTGGCATGTGCCATCAAGTTGCTATGAGCTTGGTGCTGGGTAGGAGGAACTCTCCCCGCAGTAATACTGACAGCTTCAGACTCAGAAGTACCATAAAGAGAGGCAAGATGATTCTGCCACTTGGAAGGTATGCCACTGAAATGTAACACCTGCTATGTGCCCAGGAGAGCCCGGCCAGGAGACTTTAATATGTCTTTGGCACCCATGGAGCCATTGAGCATTATTGGAGAACTCCATGATTCAGAGTCATTTACTGTCCCTGTTGAAATGATGGCTTTTTGTTATGGGGAGCATCTTGGGATCATTGAAAGTGCTGCATAATTTCACAGACTCATTCTAGCTTAAACTCTTTCCTCTGTTCTGCTCTGGGCCTAGCTCATCGACCACCTGCAATGTCTGTCCAATGTATATGTACTGATAGCATGTGCTCTATGGTATCAGTTCAAATGCTTCTTGGAGTCTGGACAATGAGTGAATGAATGAATGAAAGACCACTTATCATGTACCTATTATGTGCCAAATATGGTGCTAGATGCTAGACATGTAAATATAAAAGTAATGTAATTCCTGTCCTCAAGAAGCTTATATTCTGACAGGGGGTGGCATCATAGTGGTGGCCAGTCAAGGGAGTTTTGATTTGGGGACTCACAGGGAAAGGTAGGTGATTATCAGGTCCTTTTTGGAGGCAATGGTAGTATTGCTGTGATTACTGTCCCTAGAGTAAGAAGTGGAAGGTCACATGGCAAGATAATCTGGGATGACTGGCTGGAAGGTACTCTTTTTTTTAAAAAGATTTGTTTGTGTCGCTATAAAATTATAATAAAATCTCTATTGAATAAAATATGAGCTAAGAAAATAATTTGTGTAGTTTTTTTAAAGTTGGGTAGGCATGGTGTGTGTATATGAGAGAGAGAGAGACAGAGAGACAGAGAGACAGAGAGAAAGAGAGAGACAGAGAGAAAGATAGAGAGACAGAGAGAGACACACACAGAGACAGAGAGAGAGAGGGAGAGGAAGAGAGAGAGAGAGAGAGAGAGAGATTGAGAGAAAAAAAGAGAAAGAGAAAAGAGAAAGAGAGATTGAGAGAGAAAAAGAGAAAGAGGAAAAAGAGAATGAGAGATTGAGAGAGAGAAATAGAGAGAAAAAGAGAGAGAAAAGAAAGATTGAGAAAGAGAAAGAAAAAAGAGAGAGATTGAGGAAGAGAAATAGAGAGAAAAGGAGAGAGAAGAGAGAAAGGAGAGAGAGAGAGAGAGAGAGAGAGAGAGAGAGAGAGAGAGAGAGAGAGAGAGAAGAGGCATTGCTACATGAAGTTTGGAAACCACTGCCTTACTAGGTAGGCTTCATGCATTTTGGTTATTCAAACATTCATCATCTAGTGGCCAAGTATCTTGTGATGATCGTCTCCATTCTCATATGGGTTAATCCTGAGATAACAAGAGACAGGTGTTATGGTGGAATGGTTGAATTCCTGGATTTGGAGTCAGAAGACCTGGGTTTGAATCCCACCTTGGACATCTGTTAGTTGTGTGACTGTGAGCAGATCCCTGAGCCTCAGTTTCCTCATGTATAAAATGAATGGTTCGGACTAGAAAGTTTTGAGGCCCTTTCCAGCTCTAAACTGATGACCCAGCACTACAGCCTTTAAGAACCTAGGGTCCCTCTTATCAACAAAAGCATTAGAGTAACGTTTCAGTAGAATCCATCTCTTCTTGTACTCAACTGCATTCTCCACATCAGCTTTTCTACTTTTCTTTGGCTCCCACTCCATCACTCATAGTGCTGTTTTGAGCCTTTTTTTATCTCTCAGATCACCTTTTCTTTCTTTACATTCGTCATTCACTTGTTTTTTCTTGGTTTCTCCTAGTGATGCCATGGGGCATGCTACGGGACTATGGAACACCTTGGTCTCAGAATAATAATGATGATGAAGATACCATAAGCTTTATATAGCGCTTTAAGGCTTGCAAAGCACTTTACACATATTATTATGCTGTTTGATCCTTTGTGAGGTAGGTGTTATTATTATTCCCATTTTACAGATGAGGAAGCTGAGGCTTAGTGCAGTTAAATGTGTTGACCAGGGTTACACAGATAGTAAGTGTCTGAGGTAGTCTTTGAACCCAATTCTTTCTGATTCAGATCTGGAGTCCTGTCCATTACACAACCTAGCTTCCTCTGAGTCTGAATTGTTGGTGGCTCACAGAGTAATGGAGAGATGGATGTAAGGTATGAGTAAGCTATGACATATTGCCAATGATGACTATATATAATCATTTTCTTCTGTTTTCACAAAGCAATTCTAGGTCTTGGGTTTAAACTACTCATGATTGTGCTCATGGCCCCACTAAATTTTCCCTATTTCAGATAAGTCACGGTTTAACAAGTGTTCTTAAAATATGGTGAGAACAAAAGCCATTTACTCAAAATAGTGTTGTGACATTAAGATAATTCATGAACAGCAGATAATCCTAGCCCTTTCTCTCCAAAAACTACTCTATCAATAAGATATGAACCCAAAGAGATGACTTCCTCCTAACCTTCCCAGAATGGGAGGCTGTGAGCTCACCCCAGTTCTTGGCTCACCCTGTGGTCCATCTTCTGCTTTGGAGTTAATCTAGGGGAGTCATAAGAATTGGTATGAGAATTTACCCTTCAGATGAGCATGACAAGGGCTTTGTCTTGATGTTTGAGCTGCCAGAATTTGTTACTTCATGGGTCACTTAATGATTAGGAATCAGTTTTCTGATTTCTAGTGGAATATAACTGCATAGCAGGCAAAATGATCTGTAGTTATAAGAGATTGACTATGTTCTTCATGTTTTCTTATGAGATAAACAGTCTGTTTCACAGACTCTAAAGACTTGCTAAGTCCTAGGTAATGAACATTGGATTGGTGGCACTTTCCTTTGTATGTTTGCTGCCATTTTGGAAATCAAAAGTGGAATATTATAATAGACCATAACCAAGCCAACCCAAAGTACAAAAAAGTGGCTATTGCTACCCAAGATCTTCTGCTCAATGGTCACAGAAGCTTCACATGATGGTTTTTAATACTTGGATGGAAGAAGAACCTTGGAGTTGGTACAAAGAAGCTTCTCCTGGCTCAAGATGGCAGCAGATCTGCCAAAATTAGTAAGAGATTTGTGCTTGAGGTTTTCAAGGGAAAGTCCCTTTGGAGGAAAGTCCCTAGCCTTTCAGGAACTCTCCTATACTTTCACATGTTAGTGGGCTGCCTTTCTATGTGTATTGTAGCTGACCTTTGGTCCTTCTCTGGGTAGCACCGTGGTTCTAGACACACAGGACATAAGGTTTAGAGAATTTTCATCCTCATTTGCCTTCTCTGTAATAGTTCATGATGATCTAACCAACTAATTATCTGACTAATAGTTGACTGATGCTGAAATTTATCTCTTGTAGGCAGTATTCAATTTAGTGTTGGTTGGACTGTCAGGGAATGGTTGTCGGTCTACACTGGGAATTAACTCATGGTCTCTGAATTTATCAGTGACAGACCACTTCAAAGCCAAGAACTCCAATTTGTGCATGTGATAGTGAGTTACGGCTCCAATAAGTCCTCTATTGGCAAATGTAATATGTTTCTGATGTCCACCATTCTCTTGGTATGAAACTGCTTTCATGGATTCTAGACTCGCATTTGTTTGTATCACAAAGAGCTTGCTTGGGTCTGCCTTACCCAGTACCTCATGTAGAAAGGTAGTTGACCTAGTCCTTGAATGCCTGCTATATTTCTTATTCCAGTGATGGTGCAAAAGGGGTCAAAAAAAAAAAAAAAAAAAGAAAAGATGATCAAAAGGGCAGATTGCCATTATTTCACTATCTTGTTTCCAAGTCTTCTTCTTAAACACAAATGAAATTATTTTTCATCCATAAATGAAATCACTGAAACTTTGCTGTCCAAACCACTCCCGCCTGGCCAGCACTCTAGTATATGTTCTATCTTCTTTTATGAGAATATTGGCTCCTTGTGGTACAATGGATAAAGGCTGAACCTGGAGTCAAGAGGATGCCATTTCAAATGAAGCCTCAGGCACCTACTAGCTGTGTGACTCTGGGCAAGTTTAACTGTTATCTGCCTCCGTCATAAAATAGAGATAATGATAGCACCCTACTGCCCATGGTTATTGTGAAGGTCAAATGCAATAATATTTGTAAAATGCTTTGCAAGCCTTAAAAGACTATATAAATGCTATTTATTATTATTATTATTAATTAGTAGCAGTAATAGTCTTTCCTGATTATTTGTATTTGTCTTCCTAGATGCTTAGAACAGTGTCTGGCACATTACTATGGCACTTAATAAATTCTTTTTAGTTCATTCATTCATTGAAGGCAGCTTCTGCCTGGTAAGATACCTCCCGTGCTAGTGGCATAGTAGAGAATAAACAGTAAACTATAGTAAATTGTTACTTGCCAGGGCAAATACAAGTTATAGAATGATATTTCACAGGGGAAAGTACTTTCCCATTGAGTTAGGAACCCTTTGAATCTTGGATAGGATATATCAATCAAAGATAAACTGAGGTCATTTCCTCTAACATTGGTAGGACCCACTGAAGATTTTTTCCTGTTTTTTTTCTTTTAAATTTTAATTGAGAGTCAAAAGTTTCCCCCTTCCCTCTCCCACTGAAAATTTCTCTGACCAGACAAGTTGTGCTTGCTGTACTTGATGAAGAGAAAAGGAGGAGGTTAATGGAAAGCCTCAGGGGATCCCCTTTTGATCTCTCATACTCCCTAAAAATGCAGAATCCTTGAGCTTCAAGAGCTATTTTCTTCCCTCTAAAACTTCTGTCTTCTCTTGCCCAGTCTTAATCTTTACCCTTCTCTTCCTACACCTTCTCCCAACTAATCAGGAAGCAGCGGGTGCTGCAAGTTTGGTAGAAACATCCACTAAACGCTGCGGTTAGAAAGCTGTGTTTATTGGGCAATGCCCGAGGGCATGCTAAAGCCAGTTTATGCGGCTGGAGTTGATTGCTCATTTTTGAATGTTAGCATTTGCACATCAGAAATCAGCAAACTCCACAAACCAAGGCTTGTTTTAATGTTTTGTTGATTGTTTAGACTTAAGAAAGTAATGGAGAAAGTGTTAATAATGCAGATTTAATTAGAAAGTATGTCATGTCAAATGATCAAATAAAATAATATTTGTAAAGGGCTTAGCACGGTGTCTGGCACACAGTGGGCATTGAAAACATGCTTGTTCCCTTTTCCCTTCATATTATGTGAAGAAAAAAAAATTTCCCCCAGAAAGCTGGTTGTTAAACATTTTCCAGCACATCTCTGCCTATGCACAAGAAATGATATAAATCAGGGGTGATAAATTCTAATAAAAATAGGGGCCAGAAAACCATGCTGCATACTGATTTAGAAGCCCTTACATTAACACAGATCTACTAAAGCATTGAGGTATTGGCATTTAGGGTGGTTTTTAGGATCTCTATCATAGTTCATAGGTAGCAATTAAACAATAAACATTTACTAAGTGCCTACTATGTGCCATCATCATATTGGGTGCCAGGGCTGCAAAGACGAAAACAAGCATTTATTAAATGCCTTCTATGTGCCCTCAGGCACTGGTGATGCAAAGAAAAAGCAGAAAAAGCCCCTGTCCTCAAGGAGTTTACATTCAAAAAAGGAAGCATGTAAATAAATCAGCAGATACATGTAGAATAGATAGAACATAACCGTAGAGGGCAGAAACTCACTGGCCGCAGAGGGGATCATATTCCTGCAGAGAATATCATATGAATAGTTCTTGTCCTCAAAAAGTTTACATTCAATTGAATGTGAGTGGTAGGCAATGTCTGTCAATATAAGTATATACATGACACAAATGAGATAATTATAAGGGAATAAGTAGGGAAAGGTACTTGGAAAAGGGCACTAAATTAGCTTGGCTAGGAGATTTATAATTAATTTCTGCACAAAACCTTGAGCTTGGAGATTGGATAAATGGGGAGCAAAGAGTAAGGAGAAGGCTAGGGACTAGGGATGAAAAATTGAGTCAGGTCAATAAGCATTTATTAAGTGCTTCCTGTATGCCAGGCACTGTGCAAAGAACTGGGGACTCTAACACAAGCAGAAAGACAGTGTCTACCCTCAGGAAGCTTGCATTCTAATGGAACCCAATGCAGAATTGGAAACTAGAAATTGGAGGGTGGGGAGGGCAAAGATGAAGGTGCGCAGTGTGGGAGCCGTCTAAAGAAAGTCTGGGAGAACCAGACATACAGCTTGGAGAGGAATGAAGACCTGGTTGGCCTAGGCTTCCTCCTTAAAATGGAACCAGCCAATCACAGGGAAAGGCATCAGGGGCTGAGGTATTACAGAGAAATTCCACGAGAGCCAGGAGGATATTCTAGAGAAGAATAAAGAAATGGGCGGCCTTGGCAAACTTAAAATGGGAGACTGGCAGGAACATCTCCACCGGAGGGAAAGGCTACAGAGCAGAAAGATGGCCCAATGGCAGTGCTCAAAGCCCCTAGTTGGGAGATGCTGCTGCAGGTGAACCTTGGACTACAAAGCACTACAGCTAGTACAAAGTATCTGTGGCCTGACATAAAGAAAGCTGTTCTGTTATGCAAAGATGGTTCATTCCCCTACCACCAGAGCAGCAAAGATTGGGGGCTAAATCCTGTCTGTAGAAGGAATGTTAGCATTTCTACAGCCGTCCCCAAAATTACTTCGTCTAAACATCCCTTAAAACAACAGTGAACAGTCTGCACTTTGGAATGGGTAGCAAGCCAAGTGCCCTTATTACTCATCTAGCATTTTATTGGAAGTGTAATATGGAAAGGCAGCCATTGGGGGTGGGGGTGGGGTCTCCTGCCTGCTCCACTCTGTCGCTGTATTTACAGTCATGTCTTTGCATCAGTGTTCTATACTTAGCTAAATTGTGTATATTATATTTAAGGCCAGTTTTGTCTTGTTTAAAGGGGTCCAAATTGGGATTAAGTATTCAGACTGTCATCTCCTCAGTGGGCAGCTGGATATTGGATTTGTATTAAGTAGGAGAGTAACTGAAATACTGTAACTTTAGCATTATTTTTTCTCGTATACAGTAATGACTTTTGTATTAATTTAGAAATGGGAAAGACATTGTGTTTGCAGCCTTGTTGGAGGGTATGTTTCATAGGACAGTTATAAGCAAGGGCAGTGAGTGGGCAAGCTTCCTATAGAACCAGTTAGGGAATCGTGAAACAGAACAAAACACATTCAAGCTGTGTGGGTCCACAGACATTGTATAATTCAACTCCTGTCTCTTCCTTGCTACTCAGTCTTTGTTTCAGAGAAGACCTGCAAAGGCAACGTGATTTGCTGAAGGATCCCCAGTGAACAAGTGACATAAGCAATAATGAGCTTTTATTCAGGACCTACTATGTGCCAGCCATGAGGTTAGGTGCTGAAGACACAAAGAAAAAAAAAAGACATAATCTTTGCCCTGAAGGATCTTCTCTTTTAGGTGGTGTCTTTGACCCAGTGGCACTGGCCTCCTGGCTGCTCCATGCACATGACACTCTATCTCTGAGCTCCAGGCATTTTTTTCTGTCTTTCCCCCATGCAGGAATGCTCTCCCTCCTCAGCTCTGCCTACTGTGCTCCTCTGCTTCCTTTAATTCCCAACTAAGATCCCACCTTCTACAGGAAGACTTTCCCAAGTCTTCTTGATCCCAGTGCCTTCCTTGGTTAATTATCTCCTATCTATCTTGTATATAGCTTTTTTATTTATAAATTTGTCTGCATTTTGTCTCTCCCACTAGATTGTAAGCTCCTTGAAGGCAGACAGGGAGACTTTTGCCTCCTTTTGTATCCCTGGTACTTAGCATGGTGCTTGGTACATAGTAGGCACTTAATGAATATTTTCTGATTGATTGACTCGAAAGATGGACTTGGAGTCTGAATCCTGTCTCAGATTTTTCTTTTTCTTTTTTGGAGGGGGAAGGCAGGGCAATTGGGGTTAAGTGACTTGCCCAAGGTCACACGGCTAGTAAGGTTACGTGTCTGAGGTCACATTTGAACTCAGGTCCTCCTGATTCCAGGGCTGGTGCTCTATTCACTGCACCACCTAGCCTCCCCTATCTCGGATTCTTAATTAGCTATGTGACCCTGATCAAGTTCCTTCACCTCTCTGAGGCTCAGTTTTCTCATATGGAAAATGGGAATAAAAAAGTACCCACCTCATAGGGTTGTTATAAAGATCAAATTAGATTTTATTTGCATGTGCATATACATATATACAGACATGATAATGGCTAATATTTATATACCACCTACTATGTGCCAGGCACCTTATTAATTACTATCTCATTTTATCCTTTTATCCTTGCTATTACTATTATCCCCATTTTACAGATAGGGAAACTGAGGCAAGCAGAAGTTAGGTGACTTGCTCAGGGTCACACAGTGAATAAGTGTCTGAGGCTGGGTTTGAACTTTATTATTATATAATTATATTTATTATTGTTGCAAGTAGGGTGTGTTTGGCACGCTGTCATCATACCTGGGGATACCTGGTCTACACTCTCTGCACACTCATGACTCTAACCAGGACTATAAAGGGGTCCGTCTTCAGACTCCTGCCCTGGTGCTCTTCTGGACACACCAGACTGTTCCTCAATGTCATGATTTTCTGTATTATTTGTCTCAAGTTCCCAGGGCTTCTTTGCTCTGTTTTTTTTTTCATAGGCAAGTCTGAGCTGCCATTGTTGAAATAGACTTTTCTCAGGTTTATGGGATTAGAGCCAGAAGGAATCCCAAAGGCCATTTAGTGCAGCCCCTTTATTTTATGGGTAAGGTCCAAAGAAATGAAAGGACTGAGAGGAAGGAGCAGAATCAGCATTCGAACCCAGGTCATCTGACTCCAAATCCAGCTCTCCCACTACATTGTGCTGCTGCCCATCCCTTCAGCTGTGAGAGATCAAATGCCATACAAAATGAGTACTTCTAGGAATGAGGAAAAAATCAACCCATTTTTTTTACTTAATTGATGAGTGTGAGACTCTAGTTAGTATTCCTCAAATATTGAATATGAATAATCAGAGAAGACACTCTCTAGTATAAAAAACTAATAAATTTTATTTTTGTAGTACATTAAAATAAAATTCAGATAAAATTTTAAAATCCTAGCAGATCCAGAATAACCATTTGATAGCTGTATATAAATCTATTTTAGAGATATGCAAACAGGAATTATGGGATGCCAGGGCAAGTTGATTTAGGGGGCTTTTTCTCTCCTATAAATAATGCAGAGTGCTGCAAATATCCAAGTACACTTAACTGAACATAATTAAAATATTGGAATATACTTTTAAATAAATAATTAAGTAGTTAGAAGTATCTGCAACACTAATTCAAAGTGATAGTCGTGTGGTGATTACATTACGTAGTTTATCCCATACTTTGGGTTTAAAGTACAATAAAAGTTACATTTAATAAAAATTATTGGTTTTGTGGCTTTTGAGGAGAGAGACAGGTTCAATTTTAAGGATAGAACGCCTTCCATGTTTTTAGGGTTTAATGGCAAAAGTGTTTAGTGAAGACATTCTCAGGTCAACTCTATGCCTTACCTGGGAATCAGGAAAAGGATCACTTTAAAGCTGGGTGACTATATAATCACAGAATCTTAGAGTGAAGGGGCTTTCAGTGATCTTTCTGAAAAAGGATTCCCTCTTCAACATACTGGATGAGTTATCTGCCTTCCTTCCAAGGGTACCTTCCACCTACTCTGCATATACTTTAGATATTCCTCTATTGTCTCTCTCATTAGAATGTAAGCTTCTTGAGGGCAGGCATTGTCTTTGCTTTTCCCCTCAGCTGTTAGTGCCTTCCTATCTAAGGTTATCTTGTATCTATTTTCTATCTGATTCACGCAAGTATACATTAACTTGTTGTCTCTCCTGTTAGAATGTAAGAGCCTTGAGGGCAAGGAATGTTTGACTTTCATCTTTCTATTACCAGTACCTAGCCCAGTGAGCACCAGGCAGCAAATTGTAGATGCTTATTGGTTGATCGATTGCTTATTGACTATCCAGCCTTTGCTTGAAGACCTCCAAGGATGCAGAATGCAATTACCTCTTTAGGCAACCCATTTCACTTATGGATAGTTCTAGTTATTAGGAAGTTTTTCTCCTACTGTAAGCCAAATTTTATCTCTCCTCCCTCCCCCCCACCCATTTCCACCCATTGTTCTTATTTCTATCCACAGGACCAAGCAAAACAACTGATTTTTTTTTCACTATTTAAGATTTGTGAAGCAAAAAAAAAAACACATCTAATTTCACCCTTGCAACAACCCTGGGAAGTAGATGCTATTATTACACCTATTTTATACATGAGGAAACTGAGGCAAACAGAGGTTAAAGCGAAATACCTAGGATCACACAGTAAGTGTCTGAGGCAGGATTTGAACTCAGTCTTTCCTGACTGCAGACCCAGCACTGTAATAGTAATAGGTAACATTTATATAGTGAATTCTATGTGCCAGGCAATGTGCTTTTTGTAAATTTGAAAGATCTATAGAAAGATAAAGTAGTTATGAGCTGCCTTTGGCTTGAATACCATTGTCAGCCATATTCCCCCCATCATAGTGATTTAGAATCATAGGATTAAAAGCTTGGAAGAAACCTCAGAGGCCATTGAGTCCACTTGAGGAAACTGAGGCAGGCAGTGGTTAAGTGACTTGTCCAAGATTATACTGATTCTAATCCATTCTTCCAGCTGTTTTACATCAGAAAAAGAAATTCTCAGATTGAATATACCACAGATAAAGAAATGTAAGCATCATGACTGCGGGGACAAATATTTTTAGTTGACACTTTGAGAAAGAAAATAACCTGAAGGAATGAATCTCCAAAAGGCAGAATTTCATACACTATGGAAATTCCCTGAGTCTCCAAGTTGCAGAGTAGGTGTCAGTTGGCATTGGTAGAGGGAGTTTCTTCATCCAGTGAAATCTTAGGTCTAGTAAAGCCTCCCTCATGTCCTCCTTGGAGTCAAGAGGACCTGAACTTAAGTCTTATCTCTAGGACTTAGTTGGTGATTTCAGAGATTTGAAGCACCTTAAAAACTCATCTCAAAAATCACCTCATCTGAGAACTGGAAAGAATCTCAGCGGCCGTCTAGTCCAACTCCAATGGGAAAGGACTCCCCACTGCAATGTACACAGTTGAGCGGTTGTCCTCCCTCTTCCTGAAGACCTCTAAAGAGGGAGAAAGCTAACAATTCTCAAGGCAGCCTATTCATTCCACTCTCAGAGAGCTCAAATGGTTAGGTTTTTCTTGACTTCCAGCCTAAATTGTCCTCTCTGTATCTTCTATGCCCATTGCTCTCAGTTCTGTCACCAGGGTCAGAGGTGTATAGGTATAATGTTAATGGGATATGAGATCTTCCCCATCCATTAATAGGCCCAACAAGAGATGTTTGATTAGGGAAGATGTGTTTTTCAGGAAGGTCCACACCTTTTGTTACTTTGTAATTAGGCTTGTGGGTTGTGATGCCCTCTGACCCTGAAGAGGTGTAATCTGAGGTTAGCATTTTGCTTTGGGGCTTACTCATTGGAAGAGTGTTATTGTGATTTGACCAGATGAGATTCTGGGCAGCTGTTAAGGAGACCTCTGGCTTTGAAAAACCCAGATGTTGGTGCTTCTCTCTCTGGTAACTATGTGTGTATTGCCTCTGTCTGTTGATTTGTGCTAATATCTCAGATGGAAGCCTTGTCTATTTGTCTTTATTTCTCCACTTATGTTTTCTCTATTTTCTTTGTGTGGATTTCCTCCGAATTTCAGAGTGCTGATTTTTCCTCTGAACTAATGAATATAATTAAAAAAGACTGTTGACCCCTTAAACAGCTATCTTTCCTAGTAAAGCAGATCTAAGAACCTATGCTAGCAGCCATCCTGGGTATGCCAGTGTGGTTGCCACAACAATGGAGTATTTAGGGATGACTAGTCCCCGTGGTGGGAGGGTTTGCTGAGATCTTTTAAGGGCTGCTCACCCACCTTTGGTGTTCGTCTAGCATTCAACTCTACTGTGACTCCAAGAAGCAGCACATGCAGATGAGTTAAACCAAGTTGAGAGTGACTGATGGCGTCTCACATCCTTTGGTGAGTTAGGGAGGTGGCTATACCAAATATATGAAGATTTCCCCCTGAGGGAATGGGTGGATGAGAACAATTTGTTCCAACGAGCATGAAGGTGGTTGAAGCAGCCTCTATGGAGAGCTTAGAGGTTGGTCAGACATCAAAGACGCCAAGGTCATCCACTGCATCCCAGGCCATCACCAGTCTTTTTGACTTTTGTCTTGCCACTGGACCTCAATGTATCTGGAAGAAAGAGGGAGGCTGATGACTTTGTGGAGCTCTGCCTCACCTGAATCTGGTTCACAAAGGAGTCAAGACATCACTCATGATGTCACTGGTCTTCTAAAACGAAGGACACCAATGAACAAACAAACAACAATCCCTGTTGTTCTCACTTGGTTACCTGGAACCAAACAAAACAAGTTTTCCAAGTGAGAGCCCTTCAAACGCTTGAAGACCTTAATTATATCCCCCCTTGAGGGAGAGTTAGAAAACTTGGATCAAATTCCACCTCTGATACTTAATGGCTGTGTGACTCTGGGCTAGTCACTTAACCTCTGATCTTCCGTTTCCTCATCTATAAAATGGGTATAATGATGCCCACATTATAATGAACAGATCTACTTCATGGGATCGGCAAGAGGATCCCATGAGATAATGTATGCAAACTGCTTTACAAACCTTGTAGCCCAAAATGAATGCCCGTTACCGTTATTATCAGACTTCTTCATTTCCTTAACTAAAACACTCATGGTCTGCTCAGTTTTGCATTAAGAATTGTGACAGAGAAGGACAGATTTCCCTTGGCAGTCACTGTCAGTGAGTCAGTCATGAGATTAAACTCTCTTTTTTTCCCCCTCTACGTAAAAGGAGGTTAGCCATGGCAGTGTACCACTTCTTAAAAGGGCTCACCCAGTTTATCTTGGATTGATTTATTTCTCTGGACATGAATTTCCTTATATAGAGCTAGCGAATGTTCATCTGGATACAGTGCAGGGCAACCTTCCTAGTAAACATCGTAACTATTGACAGCTCTTTGTTTGGGTGTTACTGTTTTTTTTTTTCTGTTTTAAGACTGTCATTTTCTTCCCCTTTAAACCTCATTTTCAAGGACAACCACTGAGTTAGCAAATAAAGGACTATTCATTGGAAAAAAAATAATTTAATTAGTAAGAACAAAATAGCATCAGAAATAACAGGCATAGTGGCAGAAAGGAGCAAATCTCAAATTCCTGCCCTCCTTCCCCCTGCCCTTCTCAGTAAAGTTCCATTTCTTTACCTGAAGGGAAGAAATTATGAAATCCATTGATTTTCCATAAATTTACCAAGTGGCTGATGGCCCAGTGGTGGGAGATTGTCTCAGTTACTCTCCTTACTTTTTTTTTTAAATTTCAAAACACAGTTTGTTCTTTTTAAAAAAATACCTATTTTTAGTTATCAACAATCACTTCCTTAAGTGTTAAATTTTGTCCACATCCCTTCCTTCCCCTCTCCTTAAGAGAGCATGCAATCTGATATAGGCTCTACATTTTCATTCTTTTATTTATTTATTTATTTATTTTTAAAATTTTATTATAGTTTGCATCATTCATTTCCACAAGATTTTGAGTTACATATTTTCTCCCCATCTTTCCCCTACCCACTGCCCCAAAACAGCCATCCCAGTGTATCCCCCTTCCCCCACTCTATTCTCTCCTATGTCTTCCCCCCTTACCCCTCTGACTTTTTGGTAGGGCAGGATGGATCTCCCAACCACAGTGCCTGTGTATCTCAAGTTCCAGTTGGATGTAGTTAATAATAATAATAATAATAATTGCATATATATATAGATATAGATTTATAACATTTGATTATAGAACTTTAGATTCTAGATTCTTTCTC
>CM053584.1:35692279-35710731 GCA_028627135.1 Pseudochirops cupreus
TTGGGACTCAGTTTTCTGGTATTTAAATGAATGCACTATCTATATTTCTTATGTAGAGAGCCTGTTCCATTTTGTGATTAATAACTATATCAGCATATTTATAGTTACTGTAGGCATTGTGAATACTGCATTGCTGATACAGAGGGCATCTCTTCTTATGTCCTAATTTTACAAACAAGGAAACTGATGCCCAAGCAAGTGAAGGGGAACTGCTTATTGGTTGACTGCTATTCTGCTGGAGATAGGACACAACCTAGACACATGTAAATTGACACGAGATTATTTGAGGAGCCAGAGGTCATTAACTATTGGGAGAATCAAGGAAAGTTTTGCAAAAGAGACTGAATCTGAGTAGAACCTTAATGGAAGATCAAATTAAAGGGAGGCAGGGTGGAGGAGGGAGCGAGTACATTCCAGGCGGGAGGCACAGAGTCAGTGAAAGCAGGAGATTTGTGTCAAGCTCAGAGAAGAGCCAATAGACTCTTTGGGTTGAGCCAGGGAGCACATGAAGGGGAGCAACATGAACCGAGTCTCAGATCGTAGGTTAGCACTAGATTAAAGAGGTCCTTAAATGCCAGGCTGAAGAGTTAGATCATTAGAAAGGTTCCAGGGAAAGCATGGTCTGAGTTTTTGAGGAATGCTTGGATTGGGATGAATAAAATACAACTGAGCAGTGCACTTCATTGGAAATAACTCTAGAGCTGGCTGGCATCAGAGGACCTGGGTTTGGATCTTTGCTCTGTAGCTTCCTACTTGTAGAATCTTAGAAAAGCCATTTAATCTTCACACGGCACAAGGCTCTCTGATTTTAGAGAGTATTCAATTAATCTTACTTGCCTAATTAATTCTCTGGTGTCAGCCCAGCATCCCAGGTCTCAGAGAACCTTCAACTGCTTGAAAGAGGGGGGAAAAAACAGAGATGAAGGGGCATAGATTTAGAGTTGGAAGGAACTTGGAGGCCATATAGTCCCATTTTATAAATGAGGATTGTTGCTGTTCCGAACTCCATGTAAATTTATGGACTTATCCATAAGGTTTTCTTAGCAAAGATGCTGAAGTGGTTTGCCCTTTCCTTCTCCAGTGTGTCCCCATTTGACAGAAGAGGAACTGAGGCAAATAGGGAGTTGAGTGACTTTTCTCATAGTCACACAGCTAGTAAGTATCTGAAGCTGAATTTGAACTCCAAACCCAGCGCTCTATCCACTGTACCACCTAGCTACCCACAAGTGAAGATACTGAGATCCAAACAATTTTAGTGACTTACCTGAGTTCAAATAGGTTATACTTGTTAGATGTAGGATTTGAATCTAGGTCTATAACTTCAGAACTAGGGTACTTTGCATTATAGAGACAGAATAAGACAGAGAGAAGAACCAGTTGGGGAATCCTGCCTCCAAGGTGATTTGGGTGTGTGTCAGAGACAACAGATGGGCATTTGAAGGAAACACACAGGAATGTGGATTTAAAGCTGGAAGCCTACCCACTTGCCCCCATTCTACAGAGGAGAAGCAGTTACTTTCCATTATAGTAGACGGCTAGTCTGCTGTCAAGATGCAAAGCCAGGTCCCCTTACTTTAAAGTCTGAACGTTTTCCACCATGAGGCACAGACACCATGTTTCTAGATTACAAGGAATGCCTAGGGTCCGAATAACAGTTGAGTTCAAAACAGAAGTGCCCATTATGCACAGGGACTCGTGAAAGTTTGATCTGCACTGGGGCAACAGTAGCCCCCAAACACCCACTTTCACAACAGGCCAGCTGGAGGTTGAGATAATCATGGGGTGACAGACACAGGCTCTCCTGCCCAAGCAGATAATCACACCAGAAAGAGGAAGAGGCCAAGGGGACATGAATCTTTGCGCCAATATGACTTGCAAATTATTATCATGTCAAAAGCACAAGGGGCAACAGCGTTTTTGATTTTGCCCCTCCCTCCACCCCCCTATTGTAGATTACGGAAAATGAATAACATCAGAGGAGAGATCTCTTTAGCAAGTGGTCTGTGTGCCTCGATACAGAAACCCACAGCGCAAGCCTAGAAGGGCGTTCCCATCTTATTCAATCGAGGGGAGTGGGTCATCCGTGGTTACCCAAGTTCAAGGTTGTGAAAGAGGGTACGACCAGTGGCCCTAGGGACTCTTTTGTGCTGCAAGAATACCGTTGAGAACAACGGCCGATCGATCACGACCCCACATGGGAAGGTTCTGCCAGCTTCCCAACCACTCCTAGGAATGTCCAAGGAAAAAGCCACGTTAATGATGATCCAAAGGAGCTGCCATGGTGGCCAGGTTTCTTTGGCCTCACATCTGTCTTTCCGCCTGCATCTGGATGAGCTCTTCCCCAGCAAGAAGGGTAGACAGTGCTTTAAATCATTAAGAGGCCTCAGCTACCCTCAGGCAATGACTGAGATTTTTTCCCCCCCATTACCAATCTGCCTTTCTTAGCAAAGGTCACGAAGTGGGCAGCCAACGTCTCATCTTCGTTGTGATACGCTGTTTGAAACATTTCAATTAAGCTTCAGATCAAGCCCCAGTACTGAGGCCATTTTAACGAGGGTAAGTAATGACCTTCTTTGTCAGGTGGCTCCTGGCACACCATCAGTTTTAATTCTCCTTGATCTTCCTGTACCCTTTGATTGCCCGGATCAAGGGTTCTCTCAAAAAGCTCGGAGCACGTTGGAGGACTTGCAGGGACTGTTACTGACAGGGTTTTCATCCCCGCAGCCTCAGCTGAGCGGGCTTGTCACCTGCGACTTCTCCATATTCTTTCGAATGACTAAAGATTAAAAGGCAGCTGGGGAGACGCGGCCCGTGTGCTAAAGTAGTACCTGCATGGGTTCCCAGATCTGGCGAACCCCTGGGAAGAGTCTGACAGCGCTGGGGAGATCACCCCTTTGATGCGGGCTGCTCCCGGGGAATGCGCGCTGCTTCTTTAATCAAGGCAAGCAGGCGAGAAAGTCGGGGCCTGGGGTGCTCGAGAGAGCACGTGCTCTGGAGCGCAAGGAGGCTTTCATTGTCTCTGCAGCACCTTCCCCGTCCCCCAACGCGCTGCACACAGTAGGCACTTCATAAATGCTTTCTGGTTGACCAACGATGTGCACGTTCACAAGTGTATGTGGGAACACTGGGAATGGGAGACTTTTGAACATTGTACTGGTCTTTTCTAGGACCCTTGGATTTTACTAATACACCATAATCGTAAGGAAGGGACATGAATGCCCAATTCAAATGTCACCTTCTCCATTAAGCCTTCCCCATGAGGAATATCCTCTCACCTTGGATTTCACGCAGAATTTTGGTTCGTAGCTCTAATCTATTCCTTTTTTTCCTTTCCTTTCCTTTTTTCTCTCTTTTTTGGGGGAAGACAGCGTGCCCCCATTTCATCTATGCTAGAAGTTTAACAGCCATTCACAAGTCCAATCCCACTGCTAATTAGCACAAAAACTTTGTTTTCAACCTGGGCTAGTTCATTCCTCCATAGGCAGCCAGCTGCCCCTCTTCCTTTTGGGGGATCATCACATGGGTCCCAAGCACCCAAGTGGCTCAGCCCACTGTCCCTCAGAACTCCCAAACCCAGGCATTTCACCATCTCAGCTCCTACAGTAGCAGGGATTACAAGTGTGCACCACAACCATACCCAGATCTTATATATATGTGTATATGTATATATATATATGTGTGTATACACATATGTTTAATTGATATATTTTTCCATTGCCTCACTTTCCTCAGCTATCCCTTTCTCCTGTCCTTCCAAAGAGGCAATCTCTTTTTCTTTTTTTTTAACTGTTGCTATAAAACATTTTTTTTAAATAAAGAAAAAGAGGAAGAGAAAAAAACTCAGCAAAACTGATCAAAGCTTCTTCTAAACAGTCTAGCATTATATTCCATCTTTCATACATGTGGATGCCAATGCATAGGAAGCTCAACCCCTTGAAGGTGGAGATGCCTCCTTATATCTCCTACTTAGAGTCAATCTAATAAACTTCTTCTGCATCCTTCTCCCTATAGATATCCATGTGCCTCATTTCTCTCTGAGACTATAAGGGGCCTTAAGGCAAAAAGCAAAATCTTATCTAGCTTTGCTTGCTCCTCAGTGCTGTTTTGCATAGTGCCCAAGCTCTTAATATATATTAGTTGGAAGAAAGGAATCATAGGCTTACAACTTTGAACTGGAAGGGAACTCTCAAGGCATTTAGTCAACTCTTTCATATTAGGATGAGGAAACTGAGTGCCAAGATAATTGAGTGACTTGCTCAAGGTCATACACATAGTAAGCACTCAGGAGGAATTCAAAACCCAGTCCTCCCTCTCTCTCTCCCTCTCTCTTTCTCTCTCTGTCTCTGTCTCTTGAACTAGTGCTGGAAAGAAGGAAGGAAGGAAGGAAGGAAGGAAGGAAGGAAGGAAGGAAGGAAGGAAGGAAGGAAGGAAGGGAGGAAGGAAAGAAGGAAGGAAGGAAGAAGTAAAAATGAATGGGTTCCTTTTGAAAGAATTCTTCAAATTCTTTTGTTACAATAGAAACACAATTCTGCCTGCTGCTAGGCCCTGCAGGGCTGGGACACTTACCCCCTTCCTCTGAAAATGAGCCCTTGCTCTGGACACAAGCACATGAACTGGATAGGGTTCAGTCCTGGGGACCGGGCACTTTCTTCTTATTCTTTGATTCTTTACACCCCAAACTCAGAACCCCAAGCAAAATCATTTAAAGCTTAGGTTTAGCTCATGTCTAGGACCTCCCCAAAAGGAGTAGAAAAGTATTCAATGTACAATGTAAATCAAGTATAGGGTAGCTATTTATGTCATTCACACAAAGGAAATGTTTCACACAAAAAGACTCACCAGCACACATTAACAAAGATTCAAATCATGCAGCAGTTGCTTAGGACTAACAGTATGCTTTGTTGAATGGGCCCTGTCCCTCCTCTTTATCCTGTTTTCTTTACCACCCAAGTCTTCAGGACTTGATTTGTGCTCATTCTCTTGGCAGTGATCTTTGGAAGAGCAGCTAGAACCAAGTAAGGCATTCCCAAGATAGCCACACCTGCGCGATCTCTCTCAGGCTCTCTATTTGGTCACCTGTAACTCAGCAAAGAAACACAAAACAGAAGAGGCAGGCAGAGGCCTAGGCCCAAGCCCACGCCCAAGCTCAGCTGACCAAGTTCCTGCTCTACCTGCCGCCATGTTGGAAGAGGGGTCATCTGCTCTGACAGGGAAGAACAGATGCCCTTCCTCTACCCCCATGAGAGAGTTACTTGCCATGCTCTTTTTAAAAAAAAATTATTTTTTTTAATTTATGGAATAAAACAAGCATTTCCATAACATAGTATAATAATAAAAAAAAAAAGAGGGTTGCACCTGGAAGCGCAAGTCTTGCTATTCTTTTAACTGTATAATAAAGTTATTGTGTAAATTCTCCCCCTTTTTGTTATTTCCATCCTTCTCTTCCTGCCATAGAAATGGCTACCATTAGATACAAGTAGGTATATGTGTGTGCATATGTATGTGCACACACATGCATGTACATGTATGTGTAGATGTGTGTTTGTATACATGTGTATATGTATATATTGTGTACACACATATACACAGATATACACGTTTGTGTATATATGCATGTGCATGTATATATACACATGTATGTGTACATATATAATTCTATAAATACTTCTAATTATCAGTTCTTTCTCTGGGTGCTGATAGCTTTGCTCTTCATATGTCCTTTAAAGTTAATTTGGAGAGTTAAATGGGGAGAGTTAGAAACAGAGACAGAGGCGACAAAAAGAAACACACAGAGGTAGGAACTCTCTGAAAGGAACCTGAGATCATTTGCATTCATATAACAAATATTTATTCATTCTCCTCCAGGAATCAAAGGGCTGTATGTGCTGCATTTGGGAGAGACGTGTCATGTCTCAGGAAAAAGAGTAATTTACTTCCTGACTCTTTTTGGTAGTCCTGGGACAGGGTATGGATGAAACAGGAATTGTATTCAGACAATGACATAATTATTGGGGGGAGGGGTGCTGCCAAGAGAATTCATTCAGGACTCTATTGTTGGCACCCATACCTGAAAAATAAATTTTAAAAAAGACTGCCGAGTTATTTCATATGATATATTTGGATCCCAGCAGCAAGGAAATCTAATGTACTCTTAGAATTTGTTGAAATAAATAAGAAATCTGTTGTTGTTCAGGTTTGTCTTTGACCCTTCATGACCCCATTTGAAGTTTTCTTGGCAAAGATACTGGAAGGGTTTGCCATTTCTTTCTCCCATTCATTTAACAGATGAGGAAACTGAGGCAAACAGGGTGAAGTGACTTGCCCAGGGTCACATAACTAGTAAGTATCTGAAACTGGATTTGAACTTAGGTCTTCCTGGTTCCAGGCCCATCACCCTATCCACTGTGCCACCTAGCCACCTAAATAAGGGATTGAGTATTTATAAAAGTAGGAGTTCTTCCTAGAGACCTTCTTGGGGGCCTCACTGTGACTTGAAAGTGACCTTGGATTCTTAAAGGCTTTGTCAAAAGAGGATACCCTCTGATACCCAGGGCCAGTTAAGAGAAAACTCCATCATATATGGGCCCCATGATGGGCAACACATCTGTCATCAACGTGGTACAGCAGACAGGAAACTGGACTTGCTCTCAGAGGACCTGAGTTCAAATCCTCATTTGACCACTCACTACCTATAGCCAAGTCAACAAACTGTCTGGGTCTTTGTTTCTCCATCTATAAAATGAGGAAGGGGCACTAGATGGCCTTCAATCAGTAGGCATTTTTTAAAGTACTTAACGTGTGCCAGGAGCTAGAGATCCCCAAACAAAGTCGGTGCCCTCTTCTCCCAGATGGCTTTCCACCAACTCTCTCTCTGCATGTCTTGCCTGTCTTGAGCCGTTTTCTTATTCTCCCTCCTCATCCCTCCCTTAAAACGTGAGCTCCTTGAACACAATGTCTGTGTTTTGGGCCTTCTTCATACTCCCAGTGTTCAGAACAGCGCCTGGCCCACTGCAGGCATTTCATCAATGCCTGTTGACTGACTGATTAAGTAGCGCCATGCCTAGAACATTTTTAACCCAGGCCTGTCATTTCATCAGTGCAGTTGAGGAAGCTCCCTCTGGTAATGCAGGTCAGCAGCTGTTCCCCAAGTTATATTTTTAGGGAGATTGTCTGGGCCTCAGAAAGGTTAGGGAACTCATCTGGGATCAAGCAGACAGGATGTGTCCAGAGGCATAACTCGAACCCAGATCCTATTAGGTACAAGGCCCGTTCTGCATTATCCCACACTGCCTCTCTCTTCCAAGGTAGCACAGTGGGTAAAGCCCTGGGCCTGGAATCAGGAAGACTTGAGTTTAAATCTGGCCTCAGATACCAACTAGCTGTGTAACCTCAAACACTGCATCTAGCCTCAATGGGGATGATAATAAACTGACTGAATGAGATGATAGTTATAGAACACGTAGTGCGGTGCCTGACACATGGTAGGTACAGTATAAATGTTTGCTAGCTAACTAGTAGTGTGACTGTGGACAACTCATCTAACCTCTGTCTGCCTCAGTTTCCTCAATTGTCAAATAGGTATAATAATAAAGGCCTGCCTCCCGGGTTTGTTGTGAAGATCAGATATGATAATAATTGAAAAGCTCTTAGCAGGTGCCTGGTACACAGTAGGTGTTTAATAAATGCTTATTTGCTTTATTCCTTTTTCCTGGTGTGACAGCAAGGGTTCAACAAATGCTGTTGATTGACCATTTTCCCTAAAAGGTAATTAACTCCTGGCCGCTTTCCTTTTCCACGCTGCAGCTGTGATCACTGGACGCAGCCTGAGCCCCTTCAGATCTTCCCATAATCCACTGCTCTGGGTTCCTTCTGAATAATTCCCCGGCTGTTTTCCAGAATGTCACCCCTGTTGGAATGGAAGGAGCCATCGTCTCCCTCAAGAAGCTTAGGCCTGAATCATTAGAAACTAACGTGCCTGTCCATTCTTTAAGTCACCCTTACATGTGATACACTGGTTTATCAGGAAGGGTATCAGCAAATTAAGCGTGTTTTACTGCCTTTGGACGCCACTCGCGTTGAATTGGAAAAGCCTTAAAAACTACCATCCATCATTTGCTCCGCATCTGCACTGATCTATATTGATATGGCTCCAGCCGCCCTCAGAAAGGTTTTGCTTTTCATTTTCCCCTTTATGGAAGGGTTATTACAGTGTCCTCCACTTAGTACCAACGTAGTCATTATGGACAATTGGTTAGAGTGGACAAAAACTGATTTCCCAAACCAAACATATGAAATCCAATACATTTTTCATAGGTGGTAACAGCCAGAAACCTTGGTCTCAGCTGACATTTTCCAGGGGCTTTAACAGCATTACTCTAAGACTCTGAAGGGGGAGAAGTGAGTTGGCAGGTATTGGAATGAGACAAGGAATGACCAGAGGTTTCATTTTTTGACCAAATAATTGTCTAAGATTGGAAAAACCATTTTGGAGTTAACCCCAAGGGTGAGGCTGGATCAGGGGGCCAGGTGTCAGGTAGCATTCCCATCCTCCCAAGTAGCCCAGGAATCAGACTTTGTGTCCTGCTCCATTCTGTGCCCGGCAATGGTAAGTCACAAAAATATATAGACGGCCCAATCGACTAGAAATCAATGATACCTCCACCTCCCATCACTACTCTAAGACTACCTAGCCCCCCTCTAATGAACACTCTATTTTAATTGACTTGCAAATACAAAACTGATTTTTTGGGAGAAAAAAAATTATATAAAGGTTTATGATTACAAAACACTTTGTATATATTAACTCATCATTGTTATGATTAATAATAATAATAATGATAGCTGATATTTATATAGTAACTTTAAGGTTTACAAAACATTTTACATACATTATCACACTTGACCTACCTCATTCTTCACTGGTACTGTGTATAATTAAGTTATCTAACTGAGCATCCCAAAAGCATTTCACACTCATCATTTTCAGAGTAGAACTCTTTATCTTCCCTCCTCTCCAAACTCTCTCTTCTCCAAACTTCACCATTTCTTTATCTTTTCCTCTCCCTCACCTTCCACACCCATTCAATTGTCAAATCTTGTTGACACTATCTTGACAATAATTCTTGCATTTGTCCCCTTCCATCCACTGACATAGCTCAGCTCCTCATCGCTTCTCTGCTAGACTCTTAATTGGACTCCTGGTTACCAGTCTTTCCTCTCTTGGGTCAATCTTCCATAGCTGGATTGGGATTTACTCTGTGACCACGGGAAAATCACTTCTTGAAATTCTCTTCCTAAAGCACAACTCTAATTGCCGAAGAACTTTCAGTGGGTCCTTATTGCCTCAAGCACAAAATAGGATGATGGACTGATATTTGGAAGGGATCTCGTAAGAGGTAATCGAAGCCTCATTTTACAGATGAGGAAACTGAGGTCTAGAAAGTTTAAGTGATTTGCCCAGAGTCACACAACTAACAAGTGACAGAAGCAGGATCTGAACCCAGATCCTCTGACTGCAAAGCCAGCATTTAACCCCTTGTACTATGCTAATTGACCTCTCACTTGATTTCTAAAGCCTTTAACAATCTGGCTCTAGACTCCCTTTCCAATCTGATTTCATATTATTTTCCTTCATGCGTTCAGTAAAGCAGGTTGCATTTCCTAGAATGGAAATTCCATTGTCCTCCATGCCTCAAAGGCACCAACTCTTCATTTCCTCCTCTTGGAAACCCAAGCTTCTTTCAAGGTTCAGTTTTTATGTCATTTATTAAGGACTGTGAGCCAGGCATTGTGCTAAGTACCTGGGATACAAAAAAAGGGCAAAAAAACATCCCTCTAGGGCTTGACCTTCTCTCCTTTCTCATCTCTGCCCCCTGACCTCCCTGGCTTCCTTCAAGATAGCTCAGACTCCATTTTCCACAAGAGGTCTTCTTCAGTCTCCCTTGACACTAGTGCCTTCCCTCTGAGATTATCTCCAATATAACTTGTATATCTAGTGTATATATAGAGCGGTTTACATGTTGTGTCTCCTCCATTCAAGAGTGCATTCCATGAGGGCAAGGGATCTGTGTCTTTGCCTTTCATTGTATCTCCAATACAACACCTTGCACATAGTAAGTGCTTAATAAATGATTATTGACTATTATCATTATTATCTTATTTGATTACTCCCAGTTCTGTGAAGTAAGAAATGTTGGAATATTCTACATGTCCTCAATTTTAGGAGGAAAGAACCCACAGCTCAGAGAATGCAAGTGACTTAACCAGGGTTACAGAATCACAGAGTGTTAGAGCTGGCTTTGTCTAATGATCTCCTTTTATAGGGGAGAGACCCAGTCTTGGGGAGATGAAGTGATTTGCCCAAGGACACAGAAAATGGCAGCCCTAGAAGTCAAGGCCTGGTCTTTTTAATCCTTTGGATGCCAAGTCAAAAGCACTTTCTACTATACCCTTCCTGGATGGACTTTTTAATGGGCGAAGGTGTGAGCCCCTTTTCCACATTTACCCCATTAAAGAGCTTCTCCTGCATATTAATGACCTTTGTGATAGATATAGCAACTTGAGCACTGAGTAAGTCTTTTGCATAACTCATCTAATTTCTCTGTCTCTGGAGTAGTGATGTCTGTGCAAATATGAATACTGTTGGAATCTTTTCCACATTCCTCACCCTTCTTGAGGGCACCAGATAATACAGCTCCACAATTATAGAGCCTGACTAGACCCCAGTCTGGTGTGCCTTCCACATTTTAAGTGAGGCATTGGCCAAGTAGAATGTGTTTTTAGAAAGGTGACCAGAATGGTCAAGGGTATCAAAACCACAACATTATAAGGAAAGATTGAAGTAATTGAGGATGTTCAACATGGAAAAGAGAAGCCTGAAAGGAGACGTGGGAAGCTGTCTTAAAATACTTGAAGGGTTTTCAGACTGCAGAGAGATTTACTCTTCATTTGCTCCAAGGACCATTCAATTCAATATAAAGAGATCTGCTCATTTAATAAGAGATGAAGCTCTGAATCAAGCCCTGTCCTTGGAATTCCAAGCCAAATTGTCCTTCCATTACACAATGTTTTTTTTTTTCCTTTTTCTAAACCTAGACTAATAGACCTATTCCACAGTTAACAACCATTTAGAGTACGGCTTCTTAGCCAGGGGTCTGTAAACTTAGTATGTAGGCAGGTAGATAGATAGATAGATAGATAGATAGATAGATAGATAGATAGATATACAAACAGATGATAGACAGATAGATAATGGATAGATAGATATAACCAAATAGATAGATGATTGATAGATAGACTCCATGCCTATATGCCACATAGCTACTTCTGAAAGTTCATCTACATGTTTCAGCAAGTAAAAACTAAGTAATATATTCAAATAGCATGGGCGAAAAATTCTTTCCAATATTTTTCACATACTTGGACTGAGATTTTGGCCAGGGGACCTTCAGATCCTAGAGGCTGAAAGAATAGGAAATCATCTACTTTTGTGCAATATGTCTGCTCATGTTTAAGCACAATATAAATTCTTGTAAGTTCTCCCTCCCCACCAACACTGCCTCCCCCAACCCTGGCACGTAACTAGGTGAGACCTTAGATGCACCTATCTCTTTTTAGAGTGGAGAGACTTAGCTTTTGAGAGATGAAGTGATTTGCATCCATTCCACTCATTTTTCAGACAAGATAGCTGAGGTCCAGAAGAGCATAATAATAGCTGGTTTTATATTGTTTTTTGAAAGTTTAGAAAGTCCTTTATACTTGAAGCACAGTCTCTCTACTCAGTCAAGTCTTGCTGGCACTGGCAAGTTGGACGCCCAGAGGACAGCTACTATATCCTGTCAGAGTTTCAATGTTAATGTAGGGTGGCTAGGGGTATGTTTCTGTGGCCATAGTTCATGAGCCCCTATCGGTTTGCTTCCTTCCTTGATTATCCTCAACTGATATCAATTAGTTGGCCAAACTTTCTTAGCTTTTGGAATGAGTTATTGACTGACATAGTATAAGAATAACACTCTTAAGTGGGGATAGAGCATTCTTCCCAACATACTCTCCTATAGGAAAATACAGAGTCCAGAGGAAGGTGATCTTGATCAGAGGAGTAACTCATAGTTCTTAAAGTCTTTTTGTTGGAATCCTCAAGATATTTTCCCTTAGGTATGGTTCAACTTTTCTTTTAGGTTCTCTCTAGAGCTTTGAATCTGGGTTTCCTTATTACGTCCAGGCTATCCTTCATCCCTAATTTGGACATACCATTAAAGCTATTATAGATATACCTGCTATGATACAGACAGAAAATTCAGACCCTTTGAGGCTTACAAAGTCTTCCTCTAGACAAAGAACAAAGTCATGGACAGTACCCTTCTTCCCTCTCATTCACACTTAATAGCTTGGGGAAAGGCTCCCTTCCATTTCCAGATACACAAATCCTTGATTCCAAACTCATTTTCTGGTTTTATAGAAGCCCCATAGGATTTGATCAAGTCTCCCAAATAATTTGAACAGACTTTCTTTGTGGAGTCATTTCCCCTCATCCAATGGCTCTTAAGGACTTCTAAATTGATAGAGGATTGTTCATACCTAGTTTAAAAACAGCTTTGATTAACTTAATAGAGGTGTTCAGACCTTTTTCACACATAGTTCATACTTTTGATTATCCAGGCTTTCTGAAATTATTCACCATGGAACACTCCTTTTACATACATATTACCTCATTTGAGCCCCACAACAACACTATGAGAGTGGCACCACAGGAATGATTATCCCTGTTTTACACGTAAGGAAACAAAGGTACGAAGACACGGAGTAACTTGTCTAATGTCTAACCCTAAATTCGGGCCAAAGAGTTGGGGTGTGGGATTTAAATTCAGGTCTCTCTGACTCCAAATTCAGTACTCTCTCCACTACCCCCAACTGTACAAGGGGACTGACTGGCAACAGGTACCTAGTAATAACTAGCAGAAGGAGAGAGACATAGGCCAAGGAGTGGTTGCCTTGGCCTCTCTTTATCTCCATATTCATGCACAACACCCAATCAGAATCATGACACTGAATTACCTCCATCCGCTGCTGCTCTTAGAAATGACTACAGTAAAAACAGAAATGGCTTAAAAAGATAAAGAATGAAGCTACATTAAGCTTAAAACATCAAAATAATGAAGTAAGAACTTCTGGGTCATATGACCAACAACCTGGAGCACCAGACATTTTTTCCAGTCCTCACAGCCTTATAAAGCTCTTCAAAATTAGAAGTATGCACAGAATTTAAGTAATTCCACCTGATCCCATGGTCTAGGACAGAAAAGAACACTAAATATCCAGTGAACTAACAGCAGAGAAGTCTGATTGCCAACTCCTCAGGTGCTCACTTAGCTCTCTCTTCCCTACCACCCAACTACACAAGATGGCCCAGGGACTTGCAACAGAACTCAGTTCTAGCCAGGCCCCTCCTCCCATTGCCACAGGAAATCAAAAGGCAGAAGCTGGGCTCTGGCTGAGACGACAGTGCTATGCTACAACAGTCTTTATTTAGAGAACTGAGGAACAGACAGTACCAGGAGAGGACATTAGAATATGCGTGGATCTACCAAACCTGTCTCAAGCAAAAAGCCAAGTATCCATTTGGCACCAGTTAGGTTCCCTCTAGAAGTCACTTGGGGGCAGAGACTAAAGGTAATGAAATGTGAATTGTCCAGTGTGGAAATAAGCCGAAACAGCTTATAGGATATGGCTTATGCGGTTTGTTATCAGCAACTTAATTTTTTAAAGGAGAAAGAAAAAACAAATGGCCAACATAATAAATGAAAAATGAGATCTCACAACAGATGATGAGGAAATACACTTTAAGAAACTGTTTTTCCCATTACATACCAACAAACTAATAACATAAATTATATGCATGAAGACATACAAAAATGTAAACTACTCAGACTAACAGAATAAGAAATAAACAACTTAAATAACTTAATTTCAGGCAAAAAGATGAATAAGCCATAAAGGAGCTCCCAAAGGAAGAAGAAAAAAAAACACTGGGCCAGATGGTTGTACAAATGAATTTTATCAAGCATTCAAAGAACAATTAATTCCAATGTTGAATAAATTATTTGAAAAATCAAAAAAGACATTCTACCAAACTTTTTATGAAAGAAATATGGCTCTGATACCTAAGCCTGGGAGAAATACAGCAAAAATTGAAAATGATAGACATATCTCTAATAAACATTGTTGCAAAAATATTGAATAAAATTATTAGAAAAGTGGCTACAACAACACACCAAAAAGGTTACGCATTCTGACAAAGTAGGTTTTACACCAGAAATGAAGGATTAGTTCAGCCTAAAGAAAACATTTAATAACAAAAACAATAATCAAAAAGTTCTAACAATACAGAAAATGCTTTTGATTAAAAACAAAACCCATTAAATTTTTTAAAAGCTAAAGGCATAATAAGAAATGAAAACCTCCTTAATATAGTAAACATTATATAAAGTCTAAGAAAGAGCATATTCAGTAATGGAGAAAACCTAGTAACCTTGCCAGTGATATCAGGGAAAAAGCAAAGATGTCTATTTTCACAACTATTCCTTGATATAGTTTTAGAAATGTGAGCTATGGCAATAAAAATAGAAAAAAAATATTTCAGGGATAAGCAAAAGGAAGGAAAGAAGGAAGGAAGGGAGGGAGGGAGGGAGGGAGAAAGGGAGGGAGGGAGAAAGGGAGGGAAGAAAGGAGAAAGGAAAGAAGGAAGGAAGGAAAGAAGGAAGGAAGGAAAGAAGGAAGGAAGGAAGGGAGGGAGGGAGAAAGGGAGGAAAGAAAGGAGAAAGGAAAGAAGGAAGGAAGGAAAGAAGGAAGGAAGGAAAGAAGGAAGGAAGGGAGGGAGGGAGGGAGAAAGGGAGGGAAGAAAGGAGAAAGGAAAGAAGGAAGGAAGGAAAGAAGGAAGGAAGGAAGGGAGGGAGGGAGAAAGGGAGGGAAGAAAGGAGAAAGGAAAGAAGGAAGGAAGGAAAGAAGGAAGGAAGGGAGGGAGGCAGGAAGGAAGAAAAGAAAATTATTACTTTTTGCAAATGACATGATGGTTTACTTAAAACAGCCTAGAAATTCAACTAAAACATTGAAATAATGACTGGTATGATAACAGAATAAATCCACAAAAATCACCAATCTTTTTTTATATAATTACAACAAAACCCAGAAGAGATAAATTTATTATTTAATTCCATTGAGATTAACTGTAGAATATGTAAAATGTATAAGAGTCTACCTACCAAGACACAGAAAGGACTTATATTGAAATGGTTACAAGACATTTTTTATAGAAATAGAGGAAGGTAAAATATTTAGAGATGTTCATTACTCATGATTAGGTCATGTTAATATAAGAAAATTTTCAGCTTTATCTAAATTGATTCACCAACCAAATTAGGGAGGGATTTCTTAACAGAACTAGACAAAATAGCAAAATTCATCTAAAGGAACAAAAGGTCAGGAATCTCAAGATGATTTTTAAAAGGAAGAAGGCAGAGACCACAGCAAAAACATTTATAAAACTATAACATAAAGCAATCATCATGAAAATCATTTGGTAGCAGTTAAAAAATAGAAAAATTTATCAATGGACTAGATTAGATGTACAAGAACCAGAAACAACCATAATTAGAAGCACAGTGTTTCAAGGATATTAACTACTAGGTTTTTAAAAAGGCAGTATTCTATAAAAAAAAAAACTGATGGAAAAACTGGAAATCAATTTAGCAGAAAGTAGGCCAAGACCGGCAACTCCCATCATTTACCCTAATAAGCTCCAAATAGATGCATGACCTACATAAAAAAATTCCTTGCCCAGGAAAATGACACGGGCACACTTGGGCTTTTATAATCTCTCCTTGTCAGCCGTAGACATTGGATTTAAGAGGAGAGAGATTGGAGGCTTGAACAAGAGTGGTAATTATATAGGGAGAGACAAGGGGCCATATGAGAGATATGAAGAGATGTGTCAACAAGAGTTATCAGATGACTGAGAGGATTGGAGAGGGAAGAGGCAAGGATGGCTCCAAGGTCATAAACCTGAAGGACTAGTAGTATGGTGATGCTCTGGACAGAAGTAGCAGAGTTTGGAAGATGGATAGGATTTTAAGGAAAGATAATGAGTTTCATTTTGGACATATTGATTTCAGATGCCCACAGATTATCCAGTTTCAGATTTACAATATGTAATTGGTGATGGAGGACAAAAACTGAAAAGAGAGACAAACCAAAATCATTTTGAGGCATGTTAAGACAGCAATGGAAGACCAAGGATCTTCATCCATCACACCTCTGGGTACTTTTTATTTAGCTTCTTGTTGGAGGCCAGAGATGGGAGGGAAAGTAGGGCACAGGTGGCTAGTCAAAACATTTCCCAACTAGTTCTCCCCATGGCCAGCACTTGGTACCTTGCAATCAGCTTCACTGTTTCTAGTCAACCATCTGCAGGTCATTAGAAACCCTAAGTTTCATCCCTAGGGAAAGAAGGCCTGTGTCAGGTCCCAGAAAACACATGTTAATAAGCTGAGCCCCAGCTTCAATTTGACGGCTGGATTGATACCTCTCTAGGCCAGAAATGAAGGGATAGGGTTAGCAGTGTCTCAGGCAAGGCCAAAAGTCATCCCAGGAACCCTGAACATCCCTCACCATCTGTGTCAATAAGGCTGTCAAAGCAGCCTGCTAAAATATAGCTTTGCAGTCTACGAGAGGCTGACACTTTATAGAAAGCAAATTACTTGGGCTATTAATTTAGAGCTATTGTACAACCTTCCCCCTTCCCCACTGTTGCCACCACCCACCGCCTGCCCACCCACCCAATTTCCTATGGAGCCTCTGATATCCTCTGACTGCACACAGACATCTGTGTGGTGCAACGGAAGGATTGTAATCAGAGACGAGGAGTTGTCAAGTCGGAAATGTTTTTTCTGCCCTCGTGACAAATGATGATGCTTGTGGTTCAAGGAAAGAGAATTTAAACACTTGGATTTGTTTTTCACCATTAACCCTTTTGGGTGGCGTGATGAGCTTTACAGACAGATTCCAGGAAAGTCAGTGAAATCATAGGATCTGAGATTTAGAGCTTGAAGGGACCTTAAAGTCTCCTGGCTTTTCAAGTGGGGAAACTGAGGCTTAAAGAGAATAAGTGACTTTGCTCAGGTCACACAGGTATTAATGTCATGCAGGTGGCATTTGAACCTCTGACTCCAAGTCTAAAACAAAGCCTGGGGTACCAATACCAAGATCATGATGGTGAAATTAAAAAATCAGCACTTTGGTAGTTTGACAAAGCAAATAGAATGCTGGATTTGTACAAATAAGATACCTGTGCTCAAGATCTAAGATCTAAGATCCTTGCTAACTAGGAAACTCTTAACCTTTCAGGTCTTTCTTATCTACAGAAACAGAGACAGCAACCTTCACACTCCAGCGTTTTGGAGCTTGGTGTAATCAATACAATAGCATCTGAGAACGGGAGTGTTTCCAGGGGAGCTTTCATTGCCTTGATTCTAGAGCTAGATCATAACAAACACATGGGGGGGCACAAGGGAAGGCTCTCAAAATGTCACCCTGCCAGTGAAAACTCTGGGAACTTGAGTATCTGAAACATTTTGCTCCCTTCAAAAAGGATTCTCCTGCAAGCATTCAGGCTACTAAGAACAGTAAGCAGGAGTTCCAGGGGCGGAGCCAAGATGGTGGCATAGGACCAGCAACATATTGCAGCTCTCACATAGCCAACCCAAAATACCCATAAAACAGGACTCTAAACCAATCCTAGAACTCCAAAATGAACACAAAGATACTTCCCACTAAAGTCAGCTCGGCTATGAGGAACCATATCAGCACTGTGAACCGAAACCAGCCTGCCCTGAAGCCGTGGCTGTGCCCCGGGGGCAGCTGGATGGGAGGAGCCGAGGAGCCTCAGGTGAGCAGATTGGTGGCAGCTGCACGCAGCGTTCAGAACTAGGTCAGTGGGACTTGCGAGGTCTTGGGAGAAAAGCGGTCTGGCCAAAACGCCTCCAGGGTGGGAAAGCAAAAGGCAGAGGTTTTGCACCCACCTCCACATTGCAGCTTCCATGCCCTTGGCCTGCAGACTGCAGGGGGACTAAGCGATCGTTCAGAGGCCAAGTGCTCTCGCGTTGAGCTGCCTGGATCCAGATCGCGGTCTTGGGCTCTGGTCCTGTGAGTCTTCTTTATCCAGTGAGCGGGAAGTGGGAAAGGGACCAAGCACCTTCCTGAGAGCTACGGCAGCCAGGAGGACTCCAGCGATTTGGGACAGAGCTTTCCCTTCTGGAAGCAGAGCCCCACAGAGATTAAAAAAAAATCACATACTGACCAACCATGAGTAAGAATAAGCATAAGAAGCAGGGTAAGAACAGCAACCAAACCCTAGATTCCTTCTTTGAAGAAAAGAAGGACCAAGGCAGAGAGCTGCAAGA
>CM053584.1:35711231-35733739 GCA_028627135.1 Pseudochirops cupreus
TCCTTCCTTCCTTCCTTCCTTCCTTCCTTCCTTCCTTCCTTCCTTCCTTCCTTCCTTCCTTCCTTCCTTCCTCCTGTGAGGCAAGTGCTCACATGGAGGTCAAAAGAAGTAATACAAGGACACTCTCAAGGTCTCTCTGAAAAACTTTAGAATTGATTATGAGACATGGGAGATACCGGCACAGGACTGCCCGGCATGGTGTGTCCACATCAGAGAAAGTTCTGTACTCTATGACTCTATGAGCAAAGCCGAACTGCAGTAGCTCAAAAGAAACATGAGCTGTACAAATTTAGACACATCTGTACTCCAAATGTGCATATGTACTATTTATACCCAACCTGTAGTGGAGCCTTCTGAACTGATACTGGTCTGATCAGCCACAGTTGGACACACCATACCTTCATTCCAACATAGTAATGTCATTTTGGTCCTCCTTGAGAACCAAGGACAACAACTAGACTCCCTTTCTCTAGGAACAGACCTCTATCCACACAGCCTCTCAATGATGCTACATTGGTACCTTTCTCAGTTTCAAATTCAGAGGGAAAGGGTTTTGTATCTTTTAGACTTGATTATTATGTCTAAGAAAACTGTAAAATGATGTAGCAAATCTCTTGGGCCATCAACTTATGGAAAACAGGAATTTTAACTACTTGAATACATCCTCCCTGCCCCCTCCCCTTAATTATGGAATTGTATGCCAGAAATTGAAGTTCAGTACAGGGAAGATTAGTTTTAAGAAACAAGTGTTGGAGGGGACGGAATACTGGATCTGGTGTCAGGGGAAGTAATCTCGGCTTTGTTGTTACTATCTATGTGACCTTGAGTAAGTAATTTCACTTCTTGGGGACCCACTTCCTAACATGACATCCTAGATCCTTTTCCAGCTGTAAATCTGGGATCCTAGTAATAAAACAACAACAAAGTATCACTGTAAACAGACTACTTCCTTTTTCCTGTGAACACAACCTCGCCCTCTGCTGTTCAACCTCTACATAGCCACTCTAAGTAAGCAGGATGGACCATGGATGGGAGCATATAGATGGAGAGGCACCTTGGCACCTTGGTCAGTATCTACTGATCTTCAAGCTGGATACCCAGTTCACATTGATCTGAGTGCAGCTGGGGAAAGTGTTCTTTTCCTTCTAGAAGGTGGAGAAGCCCAAAGTTTATTTAATCTTTTCTAGGCAACTTATTTTATTGCATTTTTAATTTCCTCTCTTGCATTAACATGACCCTTCTCACTGGCTTCCCACGCCTGGTGCTTAATTACTTATCATTAGCAATGTACATGGGGGCCTTACTGCATATTTATAAATGTGATCATTAGTACATGGAAAGACAAAGACTTCTTTAAGACAGTCATTAGTTATTCTGTTTTCATGGAAATGTTCATTAGGAGAAACTACCCACCTGGTTAAATAATTATAATTAAGAATCGGTAATCTCCTTTGCATTTTTAACTTGATCTTCTGTCTGCGCTTGTGAAGCTGATGCAGTCTTACTTGGCTATCCTTCTACCTTCCATTTTCATGTGGAATTGTCAAGCTCTTGAAAAATCGGTTTGGAAACTATAGGCAGTGAGTGATTTATTGAAAAAAAATATTTCATGCAATTATCTGTAAACCCATTAACTAGAGACTGGAAGCAAGAGATTCTATAAGCCAACACTTCAGCAAATGGAGTTAAGATCATGTCAATAGGGGTTCAGTTGAATACAATTCAATAAGCATTTATATAGAACCTATAGTTTGCAAGATGATGTGAAGTTGAGTTCATTCTCTTCCCTTTAATGTGGGAGATACTGAAATTCCGGAATTTCAACTTGACTTTGGTCACTACCCATTAGCCATAAAGACAACTGGCCACACACAATTCAGGGAGGGGCCTACTGATATTTACTGCATCACCTCAGTTAAGTTACGTCAATTTTCTGAACCTTAGTTTTTTCATTTGTTCAAAAAAAAGAGAGAGAAGGAGAGGAGGGGAAGGGTTTTGGACTAGATAGTCTGAAAGGTCCCTTCTAGCTAAAAATCTATGATTCTATGACCCTTCCTTGGGAAGGAAGACCCCATCAAGGGTCTCTTGGGCAAGACAAGGACTTGTTTTCATAGTTTTCTGATTCCAGAGGGAATCACAAGAGTCCAGAATGCTGGGAAAGAGAGCCCCATGGTCCGTGGTCTTGCCAAGGCTTTTTAAAGCATGAGAGTTTCATGAAAATCTTCAGAATTACAAGGAGACACTTGTAAGCGTGTGCCAGCTGGGGTGATAGCCACACTGGAAAGCAAGCTGAGTCATTCGGCTACCCCTTGCACGCGAGGAGGATAGTTGGTGCCGCCATGGTCCCCACGGGATGATAATTCACCAGTGATAAACCACAACTGTGTGCAAACCTGGGTGGGGGCATCAGTATCATCTGTAAACAATTAGGCATCTCCTGCTCACTCGGCTCAGTTTTGAGAAGCTAAGGAAGTCTGCAATCAGTTATATCTCCAATTACCATAAAAATATATTAGCCATTCATTCATTTATTAATGATTCATCAGTTAACCACACATAATGAGCAAATAATTAGCCGTGCTGTACGGTTGCCAAAATTGAAGAAGTGTTGGCATTTTACAGATGAAAGGTTGCATTTATGCAAAAGTCTGGTGATGATAAAGTTAATATGGAAGATAATTATGAAAGTGGCTGTCCTACATTACAGGCGGTCCCACAAAACTTGCCTAATTGAACTGAAATTAATATTCTTCCAAAGTATGCATGTTACCGCACACTGCCTGCTGGATTTCACTGGGAGATCTCCCCTTAGTAAGGTACACAGCACAATACAAGTTAATAAAATGCCAGACAGCAAGACTGTGTTCTTTGTTTGCTCGATGCAGGGCCTCACGGAAAACAATCAATTGCATTCATGTCAGCTGAGGCCCATCCCTTTGCTAATTACCGTTTGGTGCTGAAATGACTTCTGTGAAATTGGGAGCATGAAGAAACACACAGCCTTACAAGGAAGGCTTTTCAGACTTTTGCAGTGAATGTAAGATAGGCCTCAGGCACACAGATGTTAAAACAGTGAATTCCCCTACAGATTACACTAATGGAAACCCTGTCAGGGAAAGTCAAATTCGGGGTCTGTGGTCAAAATCTAATTAAGGTTTCTGTACTTAAAAGGGATATGAACACCCAGAGGCGGGGAAGAGTGTATAAGAAACTCACTTGTTTGTAAAATTGTTCGTGTGAATAGTGACTACGATTGAGCGGTTACCTACAAGGTAACACCTGTTCTTTGCCCAGCGAAACCCACCCCCTTCCCTCCCCTTCTTGGCCAAATTTAATAATCTTGGGTTATTTCAGAGGTCAGCCAGCTTTGGCTCGGCTCGTACCACGCTGCCCTTTGACCTTGAGGGCCATGCACAGGTCTGGGATGAAAATGAATGTTTCAGGAGTGGGCTGGGATCCCCAAAGATGCTTTCTGGTACTCCATTAAAACCATTCCCCGCTCCCCCAAGGCCAGAGGGAGGCATTGGGAAGGACATACTTCTTGCTCCGGGTTCAGGGAAGGCGCCTGCTCCTTTTGTGGGGAAACAAAGGGTCGTCTGCCTGGTGTGAGCTTGGGGATCCTGCCGAGAGCATCTCCTGGATCCCGCACAGCTGCAGTGTATGCTCATGGCCTGTTTTATAATAGAGGAAATGAATTTATAATGCCGCAGTCTCTTCATTTGCACCAAGCACAAATTTTCCCCTTAAATACTTAAAAACACCACTCAGCATTGGATATACCTTAAATTTCAAATAAATGAAATCTTAATCCAGCATGTTGCTGAGGCTGAGTTGTTATTAAAGAAATAAATTTGAAACAGCAAGCGGTTTGAGGATTTTTGAATTTAATTATTTAAATCTACTTAGGGTAACTCTTGTGCACTATTTCAGTTTCCCATTGAGAACATGATTTCTGGGAAAGGTATCCCACCCAGGGCCTGGGCAATATTAACTTTCACAGACAACTGTGGACTCGGCAGTGGAGACAAACTCAAAAAAAGGCATTAGAGAGAAACTCAAGGACGTTTGTTTTCCTGTAAAATTCAACAGAAAGATTAGTCAGTAACACAGGACAAGGCTTTTCAGAGGTTTGAGGAAGTAAGCTCCCCTTGCAGCTCACATGGCATTGTACAAATGTTCTGTTAAAATGTAAGCCTCTCGCAACTCTTCGGGGAGTGATAAGCGGGTGGCATATTTCACTCAGCAATTTTAAGGGGTAACAGTAAAGGCGAATCTATGCATGAGCAACATAACCTGCAGAATTAAAATGGCAAGCAACTTCTTTAGGGTGCTGGTGATTGTTATTCCTCCTAGTGAATGGTGGGAGGGGGCTTCTGTTGGCTCATTGGGAATGGATGCCGAGCTAGGCATGTCCAAGAGGCCTTAACCAGGGCTGGTGCGAGGCTTGCATCTGTTGGCAGTGGCCACCACGGCTCACTCCTGTGGATTACTAAAGTACTTGTCCAGATTGAATCTAAGTTGACATTTCACAGTCATCAATTCCCAGTCCTAATAACACTTCTATTTAATACTCACTGATTTCTGGTGGGGGGGGGGGGCGGTTAGAAAGGAAAGGAGAAAGGGGTAAAGAAGATGCCTGGGTTTATGATGGTAATGCTTTCTGAAATGGAGTTGATTCTGACTATAAGGGTGGATTAGTGATTTCGGAAGAATATCTTGGCAGCCATGTGGATGACGCACCACAGAATAGAGAGACTGGAAGCCAGGAGTCCAATTAGGGGGCTGTTGTAATAGTTCAGGTAAGAAGTGATGAGGGCCAGTTTTCAGAATAATATGGACCTATTTTGGAATCCAAAGGAGTTTAAAGGGGACCAGTTGCCAGAAATATTTTGACATTCTTATTCTAACTTGGTGTCATGTATACCTTTAGACCTTGAGGATAGCATTTTAGAGAAACTCATCAACACCTTCCTACTCTGGGCCTGTCATCTAATAGCCACAAACACTTGGTCATTTTTCAGAACTGCCCAATCGCAACTTCCTTATTCCCTTATACCCCATGTAGGGAAGAAGATACTGACTTGGAGTTATTTCCATATCTATAGTTTCATCTTTTTTTTTCTTGTCCAATATAAAATATACTTGGAAACCAAAAGAGTTTTAAGGGGAAAAAAAAAGCAGATCTCAGTGTGAGGCCCAGCCTCAGCCTTGGCTTCATACCCAATAAATGAAAAAGTACAGGAAAATTGCGTAATTCGCAGTGTTCAGAGACTTAACATTGAATAACTTTTGTGCTCTCTAGAAGAGATCTGCCTCTTGGAACCCTTGGCCCCCTCCCCAAAGGTGTCCCTCTTCTCCTCCCTCCTTCCAGTTCTCTACCTTCAACTATGTAATTAGTTAGGGTTTATTTGCAAACACACTATATCACCCTCACCCCCTGCCAAAGAATGTTCACTTTTGAATTTGTATCCCTAGTCACTAGCTTGGCACTTGCCACTAAATGAGAGCTTGGTGATTGACATGTCAGAAGTCAGGGTAAAGTAAATGAAGTCAAGTGATTAAAGCAGTGGACTGGTCATCAGGAGTCCTTATTTTCTAAGACAATCTCATCGACTTTTTGGTAAATTCCCTTCAAACTCTTTATGACTCTGTTTTTCCATCTTTTAAAAGGGAATACTTGTGTAGATCATACCTATCTACAAAGCCTATGTAGGAGGTTCGAGGGTTAATACATGCAAAGCATTTTGAGTCCCTAGATGCAATACAAGTACAAATTATTAATGCTAAACTGTTATTTTATTAAGTACTGTAATAATAAACCAGAGTCTTCAGCAGCCAATTACATTTCCTCATGTAGTTGGTGACATTTAGATTCCTTTGTTAGGCAGATGGTGCAATATTGCACCTTTTGAAAAAGTAGGCATTTGGGGAAGGAAATTAATTCAGAACTATTTATAATACAACAAGACACTGGGCTTCTTAATAAGTGAATTTGTACCATTTTCCTCAGTTAAATCACAGCTGACCCAGCCTTCAAAGAAATTCTTTGTTAATTCTCTAGTCCTCAAATGGAACTTTTGGCTTTGGGCAATAGAGTAGATGGGTGACCCAGGGAGGTTCAGTGACTTATCCGAGGTCACGTAGGTAGTAACCAAAAGAGGTGGAATGTGAATCCAGGTTCTCTGACTCTACAATTAGAGTTTTTTCTATTGTGCCTCCCATGATGTCTGTTCACATCCTACATCCATACCTGATTCAGCTGGACTGCCCCCTCAAACCACTTTGAAACCCAAATGTTCCTTGTGAAAGATCATACTATTTCCCATGGCCTAAATTCTCTAGAATTTACTCCCTGTTGTGATTTTCTTCCAGGACCCATAAAATATCTCCAACCAATCTACGAAACCTTATTTCCCACCCCACTTGCTCCTTGATAATTAGGCTTGTTTCTCTGTCCCATTAACATGCTATGCTTGTCCTCCATATTTTTGCTTAGTCTGTTCCTCTTAACTGGACTGTCTTCCCCTCCCCTCTGCTCTTCATCTACCTGCATCTTACCCATCCTTCAAAGCCTATTTCTTTCACAACAACTTTTCTGGCCATTTTTGCTTTCATCTGTTTCCTTCTCCTCTGAGGTACCACAAAATTCAGCTCTTGGTCACACCCTGTTTTTTATTTCTCATTGTTGTTTCCTGTGTGAAATTCTCGACTCCCCAGCTAAGTGATAAGATCCCTGGGGGTGGGGACCATCTCTTACACTTCTCTATCCCACACCCCCACCCTTCACTGCCTTATTCCTTTGCACCTATCACCAGCACACTATAATTACTTGGTGATTAATGGATAATCAGTCCAGGTTAGCTAATGCAGGAAATGTAATACTCCAGTAGTGATGATACTACCTTAAAATACTGGCAATCAGGGAAAGAGAGAGTCCTGTTGCTATTGCAATCCAGTCCCTACAGTGTGGACTCATGTAGTCTTTTCGAATTTTCACTGGTACAAACCATAGGTAGATATATTACAGGTGCACTTGGGTTAATGTCTCTAAATAGAGAACAAGTATTAACAAATTCATTAGGTAGGGTCCTTTATTCATTATTGTGAAAGATAATCATTTGTTAACTTAGTAAGACCCTCTGCCTTCCTGGGAACTGTCATTCTGTGAAAATATTGATGGGAGCAGGGTGCCTTGTTAGGAAATGCGAGAATTGGCCATCCACACATAGAGAAATTTAAACACATTGTCGTATTACTGACAAAGGACAATGATTTTAATTAGAGGGAGCTAGGTGGTGGGTGGATAGAGCTCTAAGCCTGAAGTTAGGAAGACCTGAATTCAAATCTTACCTTAGGCATTTACCAGCTCTGTGACTCCAGGCAAAGTGCCTGTCCTACTCAGCCTCAGTTTCCTCATCTGTAAAATGGAGAGAATAACACCAATTTCCTAGGGTTTTTGTGAAGTTGAAATGAGAAATTTATAAAGCACTTAGCACAGTGCCTGGAATATAGTGGGTATTTAATAAATCCCCCTTCTTTTTCCTTCCCTTCCCTTCCTCTCCTGTCCCCTCCCCTCTCTTCTTTTCCCTTCCTCTCTCCCTTCCTTCCTTCCTTTCCTTCCTTCCCTTCTTCCTTCTTTCTTTCCTTTCTTCCTCTCTCCTTTCCTTCCTTCCTTCCTTCCTTCCTTCCTTCCTTCCTTCTTTCTTTCCTTCCTTCTTTCCTTCCTTCCTTCCTTCCTTCCTTCCTTCCTTCCTTCCTTCCTTCCTTCCTTCCTTCTTTCCTTCCTTCCAGACTGACAATTCAAACAGATGATTACAATTGGCTATAGAAATCTAAGCAAACCCTAATGGATACATTAGGTGTTCCCCATTTACTGAATGTCTACTTACAGTCTTCCTTGATATCTGAAGAGGTCCCCACTGCTGATAATAATGTTATCTAGGGTTTATAGGCATGACTGGGGGAGGAAAGGGTGACTGCCTTCCATGCTACCCACATTACAATTTCTGGTCATGACTACGGCAGACACCAGACCTGTCCCTCTTGGCAGCTCTACTTTTTTGCCACGGAGCTGCCCAACCTCATTGACTCAAATTGCGGAACCCTGTTGTTAGTTCTTGACGGTGATTCATGACCCTTCTTCAGCCTTGCCCACTTTGCAGTTATGTGTCATTGTATCCCCAAAGTGTATGATATTCTATCTCAGGTGCTTGTGGTCATTCACATTCAGTTGTCCATGCCAAGGTCATCTACTGCATCCTGGGCCATTGCCAGTCATCTTGACTCTTGTCCTGCCACTGGACTTTGATGACACTGGAAGAGAGGGTGAGATTAATGACTTTGCACAGCTCTGCCTCACTTAAATCCAGTTCATGTTCAAGTCAAGACATCACCCCTCACATTGTGATGTCATTGGCCCTCTTCAAAAAGGAAGGATAAACAACAACATTAACCACCAGTTGCTCGGGTATTTGGTTGTATTTCATATGCCATCCTTGATAAAAACAGACAATGTCAGTTGCAATAACTCAGCTCTGACTGACATTTAGCAAATTCATCTGCAATGTGAATAATAATTAGATCATGGGTTTAGAGCTGAAAAGTCATGAAAAGGTCATCAAATCTAACTCCTTATTTTATAGATGAGGAAACCAAGATCCACAGAGACCTCCATCATAACTGACTTTCCCAGGTCATGTAAGTGGTCAAAAGTAGAACTGGACTTTAAACCCAGACTCTTGGATTCAGATCCAGGCCTCTGTTCATGGCATTCCAAAGTCTGCTCAATAAACAAATCAACAAAAGGTCAAGATAGTAGCAGCTAGCATTTAGATAGCACTTTGAGGTGTGCCAAGCACAACAGCCCCATGAGGTTGGTGCTATTATTATCACCACTTTACAGATGGGGAAACTGGGCTAGAGAGAAATTACAAGACTTCTCCAAGGTCACGTAGTAAGAGCCTGAGCTTGGATTTAACTTGAGTGGCCCTGTGTCCAGACCCAGTACGCTAAGCACTATGGCACCACCCACCTGCCCATGATCATTTCATGTTTCCAAGTCTAATGGCGTCAAGGCTGATGGTACTCTGTACGGCCTGTTCCCATTGCAGATTGCTGCACCAAGTGCCAAATTTTATTAAAATTTTGTTTTAAACAATGATACTCAAATACACAATGGGGAAAACCATTATTTGACTGTGCTCCAAGAACTTCAGAGGCTCTATTGCTTCAAGATGTTGCAAACATTACTGGGATTCTGGATTGAGATTTTTGACCTACTCATCCAGAAGCTTCTTCAGGCTGCTGTCAATACTTTAGAACATGCAGGAAAACCAATAATATTGACAGGTCTCCATTTAGTGGTTGCAGAACACTTTCCTCATAACAGGTCTTAGGTCTGTGAGATAGGCAGCATAATAAAAAACTTTAGTATTATTTTACAGATGGGAAAATTGAGTCAGAGAGATGGAGTAACTCATCAATAGCTAGGAAACATCAGAGTCAGGAATCAGACCCTATGACTCTCCTGATGCTAAGCCCATGCTGTCCTTCCTCCATGCTCTATGGATATGGACCTTTCTGCGGCCAAGCTTATCAAGGAAGGACCATCTGAAGGCAGAGATCACATGCAGATTCAAAGCCCATGCTTTCAATAACAAAATAAAGCTACTATTTAGCCCCAAAAGGAGGCAAAGCTGAAAGTAGTCAATGGATGGCTAGGACGGTGTGCTGTCTAGATGAAAAAACATGGGATCAGTGCTTCAGGAAGGGACAACAGGGAAGGTGAAGGAAGCAAACATTACTCTGTGCCAGACACTTTACAAACATGATCGATCTCATTTGATCCTTACAACAATCCTGTGAGGTAGGTGCTATAATTATGTCCCATTTTACAGTTGAGCAACTGAGGTAAAATGACTTGCCCAGGGTCACATAGATAGTAAGTAACTGAGGCTGTATTTGAATTCAGATTTTCCTGACTCCAGGCCCAATGCTCTACCACCAAGCTGCTGAGGTACAAGGTACTCACTCCATTAGGAGAGTTGAGTACTGCTTGCCCTCAAGGGGTTTACATTCTATGGAAGTTTGATTACAGCTGTTATGTATCTAAAACTGTGTGCCATGTTTGGTACTAAAATGAATGGATCCCACACATGCTCCCAACATTCTTTTTTTTGGAAGAGGAGAGGGAAGGAGAGAGGAGACCTGTGATCTCATCTGTGTGGGCAGCTGCTAGTGTAGACGTTATCCCCCCTGAAGCAGATGGGGAAGAGATCTGTGCCTCCTAGTCCCCCGAGAGATATTTAGGGGTCCTGAAAGAGTAAGAGACTTGTCTCCATCAAACAGACAGAATCCAACGTCTGGCTGATGCTTGCTGCCTTGGGCGAACCATTGAATAGCCCTGCCCTTCAGTTTTCTCATTCTAAAATGAGGGGGATTGGACCAGATGGCCTTTGAGGTCCCTTCCAGCTCAAGTTTGAGGAGCCCATGTTCCAAAGCAGGGTTGGAATCTGGATCTCCCTGACTTCCTGCTTTCTCTCTGTTTCACTCCCCTCAGAACAACCTACATGGGATGTGAAATGATGAGAATGTGACAAGTTTGAGGAGCCCATGTTCCAAAGCAGGGTTGGAATCTGGATCTCCCTGACTTCCTGCTTTCTCTCTGTTTCACTCCCCTCAGAACAACCTACATGGGATGTGAAATGATGAGAATGTGAAATGATGAGATGGAATCCCTCCCTCCCTGGAACACTGCCAGTCCACTGTCCATAGAGACGCTGCTCCCTCCCAGAAGGGAGAGGGGGCCGCTTGTGAACCTCCAGCATCCCCAGGTTGGCATTTACTTCATGTGTCCCAGATTAGAAGCCCATTAAATCTCTGTCTACATGTGGAGTCACTTCTTATCCTCCATTGATTGCAAATCCACCTCGGCTTTCCTTCACCTCTTTATGGGGTGTCTTCTCCCATTAAAATAGAAACTTCTTGAGGGCAGGGACTATCTTGCTTGTTTGTAACTGTATCTTTAGTACTTGGAACATAGCAAGAACTTAAGAAAATGCTCTTTTCTCTCTTTTTCCCTTTCCTCTCCTCTTGTCTCCTCTCCTCTCTTCTTCCCTCTCCTCTCTTTTCCTCTTCTCCCCTTCTCTCTTCTTCAGTCCTTTCTTCCCATTTCCTCTTCTTTCCTTTCTTCTTCTCTCTCTTTTCGCACAACTCTGGAGGATCACCTCTGTAGGACACCTAGAAACAGGACATTAAGTTTGAGAGCATAAGGAGTAACTTTTAGAAGCCAGATACTATTCAGAAATAAGGTAAAGACTGAATAGAGCAAAGGTCAGCGAGAGCTAGTTACAGGTCTGCTCCAGTCCAAACAGCATATCATTTTGTCCTTGTAGCAAGTGTCTGATGGGCAAAAGCACCTGGTTCAGATTAAGACTGAGAAGAGCCGTTAGAAGTCATGTCTAGCCATAAATAAGGTTGAATGTCTCTAGATCTACATAAAAATTTCCAAATTTCCAGACTGATGAAAGAATTGCTAGTTGAAAGCCTTCTAGGGGTATTTGTTCCCTGTCCAAGTCCCTGCCCCTTCCTTCACTTACTACCTGACCTTAAAAAGCCTTCTAATTCCTCTTCTTCTCCCTCCTACCCCAACCTGACAGTAGGTCTCTTTAAGACCCAATACAGTTTCCCCATCTTGTTTCCATTAAGAGTGGGCCAGCTCCCAATGTGATTCACTCAGCAGCCCTGCCCAGATGAGAAATCAGCCCTGACTTTTACTGAGCTGTGATTTCTGTCTTGAGCTAGGACTGGGACATTGACATAAAGAGGAAGCAGTTTCCCCGTTTACCAGGAGGCCAGAATGGGGAGCAGGGCAAGAGGTGGGCCTGAGTACTAACTTTAGGCCCAGACAGATTTTGAGCTTGGAATCTGATGGACTGGGTCCATCCAGTTTAGAGTCAAAAAGAGAGAGGAGTCCGGAAGAGGCTTTCTCCTCTGGGATCCTGTGTGGCAATATTTCTGCTCTGTGTTTTCTTTAACCCAAGTCTCGTAAATCCATTTGAGACGAATTAGATTAGTAATGGGAACCAACAGCTATGGAGTGGCCACCCTCATATTAAGCTAATTTACTGTCTGGCTCTGTGTGTTTGTGTTTATTTCTGGTACAGCCTGGGGTGGGGGTTCTATTCTAGGGAAATAACACTCCTGTTAATCCAACCAGAATTAAATCTCCATTCCCCTCCTGCCCAAACATCTATTCCCAAACAGTTCAACCTGTTTTTATCACCTCTTTGAAGTTCCTTAATTGTGTTCTCGTTCAATCGTTTCAGTCATGTCTGACTCTTCGTGACCCCATTTGGGGTTTTCTTGGCAGAGATTCTGGAGTGGTTTGCCATTCCTTTTCCAGCTCATTTTATAGATGAGGAACTGAGGCAAACAGAGGTTAAGTGACTTACCCAGGGTCACGCAGCTAGTAAGTATCTGAGGCCAGATTTGAAATCAGGAAAAGGAGTCTCCCTGACTCCAGACCTGGCTTTCTAGCCACTGTGCCACCTAACTGCCCATCCTTAATAGTTATTGCTCATAAATGCTAATGAATAACTCCCTTCCCTTCTTTTGAGGACCAGATAAGGAATCGAAAGGCAAATTACTGGCCTGAGAAAAAAGCACATCTGCCCATCCTGTGGGTATGAGCAAGAGCTGTGGGCTGTGGGTTCTCATGGATACTGTCAACTACAGAACACAACTCACCCTTGGAGAGGAGCAGCAGTTGTGGTAAGGACAGTCTCTTTTTACCTCTGCCAGGAAGTCTTCCATGATACACGCCACAGCTGAAAGAGTTCAATTCAGTTCTGCAAGCAGTTATTAAATACTTACAATATTCCGGGTCCTATGCTGGGCACTAGGGATATAAAGACCAAAAATAAAACTAAAACCAGAAGGAACCTAGCTGGTCCCTGCCCTCAGGGAGCTTGTATTTTACTGTGGTGGTTGGTGAGGGGAGTAACATATACACAAATAAGTCGATACAAAATGTGGGTCCTGATGTATGATTTCAAAATGTGGAATTAGGGATGGCTAGGTGACACAGTGAATAGAGCACTGGCCCTGGAGTGAGGAGGACCTGAGTTCAAATCCAGCCTCAGACACTTAACACTTACTAGCCATGTGACTTTGGGCAAGTCACTTAACCCCAGTTGCCCTCCAAAAAGCAAAAAAAAAAAAAAGAACGTGGAATTGTGGGGGAGTAAATAGAGGATCTTGGTTCAAGTGGTAATTGGGTTGTACGGTGGATGGGATGTTGCACCAGGGCAGTGGCTATGTGAGTGGAGGGAAGAAATGTATATGAGAGATGTTGTAAAGGAAATGGTGAGATTTGGAAACGGATAGAATGTAGGAGCCAGAGAATGTGAGGAGTAAAGGATAATAATAATAATATAATAATAAAAAGTAATAATAACTAACATTTTTATAGAATTTACTCTGTGCCAGGCACTTTGCTAAGTAATTTACACTTATTATCTCATGTGACCCTCAATTTAACAGATGAAGAAACTGAGGCAATCAGAAATAAGGTGATCACCCGGGATCACACAGCTAGTAATTGTCAGAAACTGAATTTGAACTCAGTTCTTCATAAGTCCGGACCCGGCACTCTGTCCCAGGTTGAGATCCTGAGGGACTGGGAGAATAGAAGTGCCCTCTATGGTAACAGGGAAGCTGGAGAGAGGGGAGAATTTGGGAGGAGGGGGAAGATAATGAGCTATTTTGAGCACGCTGAGTTTGAGATGCCTAGGGAAATCTCATCCGAGCCATCCACAAGGCAACTGGTGATATGAGCCTGGAGTTTAGGAGAGAGCCTAGGGTTGGACATGGAGTCCTGGAAATCATCTTTGCAGATAAGATAACTGGACGCCTGGGATCTGATCATATCATTAAATGAGAGAACATAGAGGGAAGAGAGTAAGTGTATAAAATTTATTTATTTTTTCAATAAGGTAATAAGGAGGGAGGATGCTAGCAGCTAGGGGTGTATGTGTGTCAGGATGTTCCCCCCCCCCATTCCTAAGGAGTTCAGCCTCGAGCCAAACCTTGAAGGAAATGAGGGATTCTCAGGAATGAGGAGAGAGAGAATGCATTCAGGCATGCGGGACCGGCTGTGCAAAGGCATGGAGATGGGAGATTGTATTGTGTGTAAGAAATAGCTAGACGACTGAGGGACCATAAAGTAAAAGAAGGGGAGTTATGTATTGTGAAGTTAGGTGGGAGTTGGACTGTGAAGGGCTTTGAAGACCAAACAGTGGAGCGCCCATTTGATCCTAGAGGAAAACAAGGTTTCTGAGCATCTCTGACACCATCTTCATTTTAAAGATGGGGTTCAGAGGTGAAAAACTGAAGTCAGCAAGGGTTCCAAAGAAGGTCTCCTTCTGACTCCACACTCTGGAACTCAGTCTTGGGCCCACACAGAATTCATTTGCTCCTTCAGCCTCCTCATGTGTGCTCTTCTCTTCACTCTGTTTCCTCAGAGCCCTCTCTTCCTTGCCTTCCTAGTCAAAGTTTTCTTTCCAACCCTTCAGAACCGTAGCTTGGATCCAGTTTCCCTTTCTACACTGTTGTTTCTCCCTGAGCCCCCTAAGAGCTACTCTCAACCTGGAGATCAGCCTCCTGTCCCCACTGGGTCATCGCAGCTTCTCCTCCTCCCCCTTGTTGCCCCTCCTCAGCCTCTTCTTTTCCCAGAAAGCCTGGTCTCTGGCCCTGGTTTGTAGATCCTGGCTAAAGAAACGTCAAAGGGCCCACCTTGGTGGCGAGAGGGAGGGGTGACTGTAGGCTCAGTGGTCTTGGGAGGGGCCCAGTGGCCCTGGCAGAACAGTGGGGTTCTTGTGTGTGGCACACGCAGAGCTGGGATCCCACAGTGGCAAACCTATGAGCTGTTGCTGTTGGATGGCTGTCCCAGGAGTGGAGGAATTTTTCTTTGTAAAGAAAGACAGAATCTTTATAAAACCACTGCTCTTTTGGAAGAGGCTTTATGGCCTATGTAGGATAAGCACTGAAGCCCAGAGGAAGCAGAAGGTCACAGGAAAACCTGTCTGCTATGAAATCAATCAACAAGTACTTATTGAGTCCCTACTATGTGTCAGGTATGTAGCTAAATGGCAATTTAATATACTTTTATTTTGAAGAGCAGAATGTGGGAGGTGGGAGAGGAGCACATCTTTCTCTGTCTCCTTTCCCTTTCTGTCTTTTTCTTTTTCTTTCCCTCTTTCTCTCTTTCTCTCCCTCCCTCCTTCCCTTCTTTCTTCCTTTCCTCTCTTTTCCTTCCATCTCTCTCCCTCCCTCTCTCCTTTCCTTTCTTCTTTCCTTCCTTCCTTTTTTCTTCTCTTACTCTCCTTTCATTTCTCTCTCTTCCTTTCCTTCCTTCCTTTCTTCCTTCTTTCCTTCTTCCCTTTTTCTTCTCTACCTGTCTTCCTTTTCATCTCCCTTTTCTTCCTCCCTCCCTTCTTTCTTCCCTACCTCCCTCTCTTCCTGTCTATCTTCCTTCCTTCCTTCCTTCCTTCCTTTCTTCCTTCCTCCTTCTTTCCCTCCCTCTTTCCCTCCTTCCCTCCCTCCTTCCCTCCCTCCTTCCTTCCTTCCTTCCTTCCTTCCTTCCTTCCTTCCCTCCTTCCCTCCCTAACATGCAGACTTTGGCCATCCCTCTGCCATAGTCTTTGTAGCAGCCTGGGCTCCATCCCCCACCTCCCCATGCTGTGCTGGAGACAGTTGGAGGTAGAAGGTGCCTGTGGCTGTTTCTGCCAACCCCAAATGCCAGCAGCTGCACAGTCCCAGGGATAATTGCTCATATCTGTTTCTTCTCTTTTCCAGGGCTCAGTGAGTGTTCCAGGAACTGACTTTCCATAGTATGATGACCTGCACAAGCAGCCCTTCCATTTACATTTCAAACTCCAAGTCAGCCGTGGCCGCGACTGAACGAGAGCGGTACAGGATAATGGGTCAAATGTAATTAGTGGGCCAAATAGCTGTACGGTCCAGGCTGATTTATTTTGTGCCCATCAGATTCCAAGAACCCCAGCGCTTAAAGGCAACCAAACAATCACTCTATTGTACAGAAACAAACCCCAGCTCACTAAAAAATCAATTGCCCCATAAGGCAAGGGCAGCCCTGTGCCCCTAAACAGATGGGGTTGAAAATTCACCACTCCCCCCCGCCCCCCCCCAAAAAAAAAACCAACCTCCATCCTAATAACCCACAGTCTTGTTAAATTATGAACTCGCTCCAAAAATGGAGCAAATAGAGAATCTGAAGTGGAATGAAGTCAAATCTACTCAGGCTAATTCTTTTCCTGACCGTCCTTTTCCTTTAAAAAGAAAAAAAAAATACCACTCAGTTTCCATCAGTGTGAGCATCTCTGCAGCAATGCAACCATTCACAATTTGCAGTTCAGTGTGTTACTTTAATTAGTATGAAAATTAAAGGGCAGCGATGGGCCAACGTGAATGATTATGGAAATACATGGGCATCCCATGCAATCTTCGCATTTAATTAATCGTCCTGTAAACTCGATGGTGCACTTTCAGTCGGGGGCTGAGTCTAACATCTCCATTTTAAATAACCACTTAATACTTAACAGGATGTGGAGAACGCACCCCAGCATACGGGGGCTTCTCAAGTTTCACTGTCTGAAATTTTTCAAAGCTGACCCAAGTCAACCTTAAGAATGTTTAACACTCGGAGCCTGAACACAAGAAACTCTGTGATGAACAGACATTCAATTACATTTTTTAAAAGTGAGAAGCAATTTTTTTTTTGTAAAATAGCAGCTTTGGAAACTAATTGGCAGACGCCAAACTTGTGAGTCAAGGCCAAATCTAGCTGGGGCAGCTTTTACTACAGTAACGCTAGTCAAAAGAAAATGAGGAGAAAAAGGCATCTTTGTTTCCCAGTCAAATTAGCTGATTAAGAAATAAAACATCTTAACATGTTTTTTAAAATGCAGAATTAATTATTTATATGAAGAAAAAAAATTAAAGCCAGGTTGGGTTGAATTCTACTTTGTGTGGGAATTAAATGGGACATAAATAGTAACCCTTTTATGCCCGTGCCTGGCTTCATTAAACCAAGCTCCACATTTAGAGCACTGTTTATTGAAAAATACATTCTTTTTGTAAGGGAAAAATCCTAAGGAACTTTTCATTCAGATCACAGTAAAAATAAAAGCAGCAACCCACAAACCAACAATATGGGTCATCAAAACGCAGGTTATAGTAGAGAGAATGGGACTGTAGAGGGAGGTATGTTTGGTTCCAAATCTTGCCCCCATTAGCTCCTATGTTTCTGAGCCTCAGTTTCCCCATTTGTAAAATGAAGGTAATAACTACAGTGTCAACCTAGTGTGGTTGTGGGACTCACATGAAATAATGCATGTTAATGCAAACTCTAAAAAGTGATGCAAACAATTTATTATTTTTATTCTTACTCTCATTCTACTCATAATTACTGGACTGTGGCTAGAACTAGTCCCATGATGTGTGTCTATAATGCTACTGGTAGTTCTGATGTTTAAAGTTTGGCAGACTCATGTACGAGTAGATAGAATTCTAATTTTTACTATGATTGCTGTTATTATCATTTAACTACTGTTACTGTAAGCTTAAAAAAAAACCCTCACCCACAGCATTAGATTTGTCCTTGATTCGCAAGTTTGGCAGCTGCCAATTAATTTCTAGAGCTGCCATTTGACAAATCTGACTGAGAATAAGAAAACTGGTACAATAGGTCGAACACTGGCAATTAGCAGGGAGGAGCCTTCCCTTCCCCCAAACCCTCAGGAAGTCACTTTGTTATTTGGTACAGGGACAAAGAGACTGGATCTGGAGCTAGGTTCAAATTCCTTCTTTGTCAGTGATTACCCATATGTGTCTAGGGCAATCTCAGTTTTCTCTCCTATGAGACAAAGGGGCTGACTGGGGTGGACTCCAAGGACCCTTTTGGCTCAGACTACACAATTTTCCAGAATCTTTTGACCAAGATGAGACCTGAGGAAGAATTTCCAGCAGAATTTGAACAGAGTCTCCTTCTTTATTTTGCTAATGGGTAAATATGGAGTTCAGAAAGGCAAGGGGAGGGCAAGGTCTTGTGGAAAGGAAGTAAATGCCATCTCCTCCCACTCACTCTTCTGGGCCACTCTTCTTTCTGATAATGGGCATTTGGTGGGGACCCTTGCTGAGAAAGCCTAGGCTGCCCAAGTCAAGTCAACAAGCACTTAATTAATCACCTACTATGTTCTAGGCACCATGCTAAGCACTAGCTATGTATTTGTGAAGCAACCTAGGCAAAGTGAACCAACATCCCGATACTGGTTCTTGTGAGAGACCACTAAAGTCACGTTCACGGAAGCTAAGCCAAGTTTCTCTTACAGATATCCCTTGGGGAAAGGCTCTTGTACTCAGCCCCTTTGCTCAGGACTAGAATCCCTGAAAAACAGGAAAATAAAAATCCTTTGAACATCTTCCATATTCCCTCCAGTATCACCAAAGAGGGAAAATATAGAAGGGGAGGAAAAATCCCAAACAACAAAATGAAGTGATCCAAAAATCCTTTGTTCTTAACAAGAAATCCAGCAAACCTATTAAAAGTGATATGGCCAGAGACAAGGGTTGAGGCAAAAGGGGCCAGATTAGCAGTGCTGGTATTGGAGACCTAAGTAAAATAAATGCTGATTTGCACCCGTGGTTGTTTTTAAAATTTTTTTTCTCCTGAAGAGTAAAGCATATGGCAGTGCATATGGGAGGTGAATGTGATTAGGTAGGCAGCCGTCCTCCTGCAGAACCAGGTGGTGCAGGGCACAGCTTTCTTACCCAAGAACAGAGCGATGCTGGTCCTGTCAAAGGGTGCAGAACTTAAGGTCAAAGGACGGGGCTTTGAATATCACTTCTGGGGCAGATCATTGGGGTCTGGACCTCAAATTCTGAGTTCAAATTCCACCCCAGACATTTAATAGCTGTGTGACCCTGGGCAAATCTTTTAATCCCAGTCTGCCTCAGTTTCCTCAAATGCAAATGGGTATAATATAGCATTTACAGAACATTTACTGCCATGAGGATCAAATGACTTATTTATAAAGCACTCATCACAGTGCCTTCCAAAGAGTGGGTAATTAATAAATGCTTAATATTTCCTTAACCAAATGAACTCCTTTTGAGATTAAAAACAAAACAAAACAAAACATCCAATATTGATTTTCATCTCCCCACCCTCTCACTAGAATTTCCTTCTGAATGTCTTTTTGGGAAATGTCTTTCATTATTTTTGAAGTATTCAGCTGTAACCTGGGCTTCTGAGCATGCCCAATTCTACCATGGAGCCACCTTTGAAAGGGGCTACACAATAATGCAAGGTCTAGTTTGAGGAGTCAAGTTAAACACACACACACACACACACACACACACACACACACATACACATACATCCAACACAAAGATTGTCAAAGCAAAAAACATATAAGCTGTTTTGTTTTTTTCTTCAAAGTGGCTTGGTGGGGAGGGCAGCAAGGAAATGAAGTATGGAGGAAGGAGTTAAACCACATCAGTTTAAAAGTAGTGGGTTTGGTGCATGGTTAATTCAAAGCTTGGCCTGTCGGAACAGTGGGTCAGTGTATGACTTCATTATGTGGCATGGGGTAACATTGGCAGCTCAGCGTGCTGCGAAGAGCTGTTTTTGGTATTTCCTGACGGGTATGTGCAGTTGGGAACTTAATTAGCATACTGGTAGTGTTCCTGCCCCCCAAGGAAAAATGGGGAAGGGCCTAAAGAAAATAAAAAAGTGAATACACAGAAAAAGAAATTTCTTTCCTTCCTATTCATTAGCTGTCTCCACTCCCTTTCGAATATTGTGCCTGGGGAAAACATAAAGTTTGCGAGACCTTACTCAGCCACAAAGCCCAGGGACCCCACTATATCAAAGCTAGGCCAGGCCAGTCTGCTAATATGGGAGTGAAAAAAAGGGGATTATGGAATATGAAAATCAGTCTGTTAGAGAATAGTATTATATCCTGAATATTTCCTGCCACACTGGTTTCAGAAGGAAGTATCTAAACAATTCCCTTCTGAATGAGTTCTTACAGATTTTATCAAGATCATCCTTTCAGGGGCAAGACAAAAAATGTTGAGATCCCCTCCCCCCAAAGTTAAAAGAAAAGCAATTTTTCCTTTAAAGCTCTTTTTAAGGGGGTTTGCAAAGATCATATGTGCATATGCAGATTTAGGTATGCATCCAAATTGAGATCACATGTCCATTTGAGTATTTGATAATATATATATTCAAATATGCATATGAACATGTTATATATATATATATATATATATATATACATATATATATATATATAGCCTTCTTCTGTTTATCTGGTACCCAACATCATAATTAAGGATATTTTACTTTAGAAAATGGAAAGAGACTTTTCAGTTTCATCTAATTGGTAATTTAATTACATAGCTAATTAGAAGCATAGTGGGTGTTGGGACGACAATGGTTGTCTTTAACTTGAAATCTTCACCACTTACAAAACCTTGACACTCTTCTGTTCCCGAATACTTAAATAATGGATTAGCAAATCAGTAAATACAACTAACTATGCGAAGGTAGATTGTTCCCATCTTCTGGAGTTAGCAAAATTCATAATGCAAGTCTGATCTATTCCACTAAGTAATTATCACTTAGCCCTTCCCTCTTGCTGGGGGGTCTATTCTCTCTGTGGTCTCTGGGGGAATGTGTGTGGTGAATTTTTCAGTGCTGGAATTCCTTTTGATTGGGCTAGAGCAGGAGGTGGAGATACTTTTTGGAAGGAGTGTGGCCTAATAATGAGAACAAAGAAGTGAGAACTGTAGTCTTGGGCTCTGCTAATTCCTTCATGTGTGGCCTAGGGCAAAGAACTCCTTCCTCTGCCTCAGTTTCTCCATATCTAAGAGAATTCTGCAGCTGATGAATAAAAGGCATTGAGTACAGATGAGAATCATTATAAAGAGCTAGGTTTAGTGTTTAGTTGGGGTACCAAATGCCCCAGGGAAGCAAGGTTCAAACAGAGCCTAGGAACTCTAGAGAGGGACCTCAGAAGCTAGCTAGTCCTTACACCTTAATGGTGTGCATATGTACTTAATACTTACTGATAAATTGGTTGGCATACACTATATATTATATTGTCTTCCAGTCTCAGACCATCTAGGCTAGTTTGTATTTGAACACGAATCCCTTCTGTTACACACCTGAAAGTGCCCATTTTGCCTTTGCCACAAAACCTTTAGGAACTCATCACCTCTCCAGTCAGCCCATTTCTCAGCTGTAAGATGGAGATAATAACAGCACTCACCTCCCAGGGTTGTTGTGATGATCAAATGAGGTACTATTTATAAAGCAGTTAGCACAGTTATTGGCACAAAGGAAATCCTTCCTTCTTTCCTTCCTTCCTTCCTTCCTTCCTTCTTTCCTTCCTTCCTTCCTCCCTCTCTCCTTTTTTTCCTTCCTTCCTCCCTCTCTCCCTTCCTTCCTTCCTCCCTCTCTTCCTTCCTTCTTCTCTCCCTTCCTTCCTTCCACCTTCTCTCCCTTCTTTCCTCCCTCCCTTCCTCCCTCCCTCCCTTCCTTCCTTCCTTCCTTCCTTCCTTCCTTCCTCCCTTCCTTCCTTTCTTCCTCCCTCCCTTCTTTCCTTCCTTCCTTTCTTTCTCCCTCCCTTCTTTCCTTCCTTCCTTCTTTCCTTCCTTCCCTCTCTCCCTCTCTCCTTCCTTTCTTCAGAGAACTTAGAGGCATATTGGCCTTGGCTAATTTTTTCCTAAATGAGCTATAATATTGGTTATACTTCCAATATAATTCTCTACAATCTAGGTTCTCCAAGGTAAAGAAGTGAACAGCTAGATGTGGTAAAATAACAGAATGACTGAGTTTCCACAGGAATGAGTACATAGATTCCCTGGGGAAGGTCCTCTTAAGAGGAGATGGTTGTTTGATATCCACATAAAGAGAGTTTTCTTCATTGTCCTGTTGTGTCAAATCAAACCTGTTCTGCTTACTGTTCTTTTTTTTTTTTTTTGAGATGGGGAGAAAATCTGCAACTCAAAATCTTGTGGAAATGAATGATGCAAACAAGAAAATAAATAAATTAATTTATTAAAAAAAAAAGAAATGACTTGGGGGAGACTTTGTAATTACTGATATGTCATAAAATGTCCCCTGAAATTAGACCTCAGGCCAGCTCATTTACCAGGTATTTTTTTAAAATTTTATTTTAGTTTGCATCATTCATTTCCACGAGATCTTGAGTTACACATTTTCTCCCCATCTTTCCCCTACCCACTGCCCCAAAACAGCCATCCCAGTGTAGTCCCCCTCCCCCAGTCTATTCTCTCCCATGTCTTCCCCCCTCACCCCTCTGACCTTTCGGTAGGGCAGGATGGATCTCCCAACCGCAGTGCCTGTGTATCTCAAGTTCCAGTTGGATGTAGTTAATAATAATAATAATAATAATTGC